>CM053515.1:96940249-97012708 GCA_028627145.1 Eidolon dupreanum
CAGGATATCATAAGCCTAGGAGCTACACTTAACCATCCAAAGAAAAGAGGACATAGTTACTGTCAGAGTGGTAGTTAGGATATTCTGAGTAGCAGCCTTTGGGTATTAGATAAGTGGTGAGGACTGAGATAAATGAGTAGCCTTCTAGGATTCTATATATTTGTGTAACTCTAAAACCCCTAAGTCTGGTGAACATACCTGACATTAACCACCAAAACAGAGTAACAGCCCTTCACATAGAGCTTAACTCCACATTAATTCATAGACCGTGAACCCTCCCCCCCCCAAAAAAAAAGAGGTGGTTAGCTATCTAAAGTACATTCCACAAATCCTCGTTTTCCCCAAGAGGATGTGAGGCACTGGGGCTAGGGAAATCCCTAGACCTTTGGAGGATTGTGTCACATTAGCTGTGCATTCATGTTAAAACCCCACGAATCCAGAAAGCCACTTTTGTCAACTAGTCAAAGATAAATGAAGGTCAGATAAACCAGTCTTACAGACTGGTGCCAATAGACTCACCTTATGGTTGTTCCCCCAGGTCCTTAGTATATAGTTGGAAAAGATACTAGGAAATAGAAAAATCTTCATATTAACTCCCAAGAAATAAGTTTTTAATGATAGGAAGGACCAAGTGGAAGACTCTGGGGTGTCATCTCTCTATCTAAATTGTACATTTATAGGAATACCAGGTATCTCTGGAGAATTAGATACTGTTACCACCCCCAAACTCTAGAAAGTTGCTGAGGTTAGGATTCTTAACACATCCTCATTAAACTCCAAGATACATCCTAAAGAAGGACAGCCTAATCAAGCGATTATATCAATTGAAGCTGCTAGTTCAGATGTGGCCTCTTCACTAAAGTAAATCAACCCACCTCCTAGCACCTGGCATGCAGCTGCGTGGGCGAATTTTTTCTACCATCCAATAGACAAAGATTACTCATAGCAGCTTGTCCTCAGTAGTGACCGCAGCAACTTTCACTATTTTGCCTCAGAGTAGGCCAAGTCTTGGACTCTGTAAAGTAATTTAATCTACATTGACCTTGTTTCTTTACTCCACAGAGCACGACACCAGTGCTTTATACTGACAGCATTGCACTGATGAAATCTAGAGTAGGAAGCATCAGGTAAACCAGATACTTTGATAAAGTACATGTATGGCAAAGAATCTGAGATAAGCTTCATGAAAATACAGAGGCCTAAAACCTCAGAGAAGATTCTGGACACCAGTGATATAAGCCATATTAGGATATTCCCTACAAAGCAAAATGCAACTTTCCATGCCTGCTGCCTTCACTGCCAAGAAAAAAGTATTTATGCTTGGAGAGTTTGGGAGGATTATGGAGGCAACATACGTTGTATGCTGCATTGCCACCTATGGCCTCATAGAGAGTTTCCAGTGACCAGCTGACAGGAAGATCAGATTGCTGCAGCATTACCCAACTCAGCCTTGCAGAGAACAATGGGGATGTAAAATTCCACCAGGGAGAAATTGAAGCACCTACAAAGATGACCAGAGTCTTGGAAACAACATGACTAGAGGATCAGACATGAAGAGTACTGAAAAGAGGCAAGTGAACAGATCTCTCAGAATGAACGAACAATGTGAAAATATTTGTGTCCTATTTGATGATCACCAGGGTGTCACCTCTGCATAATAATGTAGAAAAGATAATGCTCCTTGGATAAATTACTGCTGTTTGGTTTTCCTAATAGCAATCATCATTATCCAAAATTATGTTGCTCATTCATTGTTTACTTTTTACTGTCTACCTTCCTCATAAGGTGGTAAGCTCCATGAATGCTAAGAGTTGGCTGGTTTTATTTATAAAAGTTCTCCAAAACCTGAGATGTAGCCTGACAAGTAGTGGTGCTCAATACATTTTTGGTAAGTGAATAAATCCTAAAGCACTCTCAATACTGGATTTACTAAGAGCATCTCACTTTGCTTCAATCAATACGTGTACGCTGTTGTTTTACACGTGTTTGGAGTAGGTATTTTTGAGGGAGAAGGTGCACATAGCAACTAATTCTTCCTTTCAGTTAATCCTACAAGGTTATGAATTGACTTTATTGGTGCCTAATTTGCATATACCTTTCAAAAGAAAAATTCTATGAAATATTATGTAATATAAAGGAAACTATTTCTATTTTAAGAGATGAAAATAACAACACTCTCTTTAGTTTGTTACATTGCATAAAAAGCTCTTTTGGTTTTGTACATTAAAAGGCAAGAATTTTAAAAATTAAATTAATTATCTAAAGTTTCTGGTATGGCATGGCAGGAAATGAATGATTCTACATTTCTACAAAAATAAAATTGAAAGGTGGAGCCAAAAATTTACCAATATACTAATTGCCCTCATTTTGGCAATGAAGACACTGGGAAATAAGAATCCAGACCTCAAGGAACTCAAAATCTATGCAAGATCAAAATCAATAGTTAAATACAATATAAGTGACGTGACATTATAACAGTACAAACAAAAACACGAGAACACAAGAAAAGGAGGCTACGTCACTTTGGTTCAGAAGATGTAAGGAAGGCTTCACAAGTCACACCTGGGCTAGGCAATCAAGGCCTAGCACAGGCAGGGTCATGTTATGGGGTCTGACCATGCTAAAGTTTGGCTTTTACTCTGCCCTGAAGACAGTCTTTGACAGGTATGGGTAGGTCATCTTTGTTTTAGGTACATTAGTCTGAAAGGATTATAGGCCAATGCGGCAGAAGAGGGAATAAAGGCAGAGAGATCCGTTAAAAGGTGATTGTCATTTGGGGAAGTGAAAGAAAACTAAAGCAAAATTCACTAAACTCTCTGTGAAGTGACAGTGAAACAAAAGGCAAAATTTTCCTCTAATGTTCAGGTCAAATAGCTTATAGGCCATGAAATATTTTTCTTCTCCTAACATTGCCACAAAAAGACTTACTTTCTTTTAATTTTTGTTTTATTTTCTTGGTTTAGCCTTCTCCAGAAGCAAAGTAAATGAAACCTAGGGAGGAAAAATAGAAAAATTTGTTTTAAATTTCCTTTCTGAAGTCTTTCTCTTTCTAGTATGAGGAAATCATATTCACTAAGACCTTCATGGAAAACATTTACTGTTGTAGGTATCTCATGTGACACGTGTAGTCTCCAAATTACATGGCACAATGGAAAAAAATATACCAAAAGGAAAAGGAATGAAGTGACAAAACAGCCAGATTCTCCACTCATTTAGAAAAGAACAAGCAGATTCAATTTGCCTGGACAGTTGGAAAATTCCTCAGAATGCACGGCTGTGGGAAAATCTCTGGAAGCTTCCTACTTGGTGACCTTCACTGCCCCTCTATTCCACTGTTCCAGGAAAGCACAGGTTAGTTACACCTGTCTTCTCATGAATTATCTTCCCTTTAAACTCTTCCCTGACTGGCCCTTTTTCCTTAACAAATCTCTTAACTCTAAAAATCTTATCACTTGGCCTTACCCACACATTTGGACTTTGTTCAACAGCCTGTGCTATTCCAACCTAACCTCACCACAGAATTAGCCAAGGACCCTGATGTTTGAAGGATTTTTAAACTTATTCTAAGATTCCTATTTATTATAACTTGCTAACCACAGCAAACATTCCTGGATATAGGTAAGAACATCTCTAAAGAGGAAAAACTGTTAGAATACACAAAAGAGGGGGGAAAAAAGCAAAGCATTGGTTTTAAGCATTTTTTTTTTTTTTATGATTACTCCTCAGATAGCCTATCATGAAAAGTCAGTACTGGGTCTCCATCTGGTGGCCAAAATTTCTACTTTTAATTCTAAAAGACCTCATTATTTTTTAGACCATCTTCCTAGAGTGAATTGCAAAAGATAAAAGGCATAATGAATTAGCCTAAAAAGAATGCACAAATTCATTTAATTAATAATTCAGAAGAGTATAAGTTTGATAATGCACAAATTAAAGGCACACTTACAAAATAAAGCCCAACATTCTTTAGAGCCAAATTTCATGCAAGACAAAAAAAAAAAAAAGCAGATATGTTCTGAACTGAACACAAAGAGAAAAAAGAGAAATTCTGTCGCAATCATAAATTGCATTTATTTATGTGTTATTCAGCAAATGTTTATTGACACATATCATATGTTAACAATTGCCCTAAGTGCAGGGGCTATAGTGAACAAGATAAGCAAATTTATTCCTTTCAAAGAGCTTACATTCTAGTGGGGAAGCTAAAAATAAACAAATATATGCCATAACATCAGTTCATCAATGTTACAAAATAAAGTAGAATAGCGAATAGAGAGGTGAGAATATGTTACTTTAAAGACAATGGTCAGGATTGGCTTGTATAATAAGGCAATATTTAAATAAGAGACTCGAATAAAGGGTAGTTCTAATCATTTTAGACTAAGAAATAGTACATATAAAGGGCCTGAGGTAAAAAAACGTTTTAAGATCGTAAGTGGAACAATGAGTGACAGGAAAAGTGGAAGATGAGGTGGGAGGGATAGGTGGCAAGGAGGTTCTGGCCATCACCAGATTTGTGTTTTAATAGCCTCACTCAGACAGCTATGGGCAGAACAGACTGGGTACGTGAGGTGAGGAGGCGGGGGTGCACAGGGGCAGCAGAGAGACAGAGGTCTGCTGCAGTAATACAGGTAAGCAACAGTAGTGAGTTGGGCTCTGATGGTAGCAGTGCAGGAGGTAAACAGTGAGAGGGGTATGTTTTAAAGAGAGTGCAGATAGAGATGTTTGTGAGGTATGAGGGAAAGAGAGCAATAAAGGGAAACATCAGGTTTTTGTCATGACAACCAGGTGAACAGGAAGCCAATTACTAACATGAAGAACACTGGGGAAAAAGCAGGTTTGGAAGGAAAAACAAGAATTTAATTTTAAACATGTTAAGTTTGAACTGGCTATTACGCATCCAGTTGAAACTTCCAAAGATGCAGTAATACATATGGGTCTGAAATGAAGATATAAATCCCAAACAAATGTTCTGTAACTTGTGTTGTTGATGAGTAGGAAAATGTGGATGGCTCACTCAGTGCAACCTATTATAAAGAGGTGAACACATGTCAAATTGATGGCAGAATAATTCAGAACATGTAAACAAATTTTACAACTGATTAGCTTCAAAGCTCCTTCTATGTGCTGACCATAATATCCCAGGCAACGTGACGTTCAAAGAAAATAAAAATTTGTCACTGCATGGAAGCTTGTAGTGCTGGTAGAATGACAAGATCAATTAATAAAAAAGTAATTTAACAGGAAACAAGCCCTTGTTTTAGAAAAAAAATGACATTTTGTTCTTCTATAATTCAGCTTTCTGGTCATGTCACCACCATCATTCTTCTGGCCTTTGTCACTTTACAGACTTCCACCGATTCTCTTCCTCAACTTATCCTGTTCATTCTCACACATTGCTCTACATTAAAAATCTAAGCACACTGTGCAATGAGTTCTTCTTTACAGATAAAGTAAGTTTGCTGATGAAGAATGATAAAGATACTGTGGCTAATACAATTCCTGCTGCATGGTATATATTTAGGTCAACACATATTTATTAAATATTTATTATATGCTGAGTTAATTTTAAGTATTAAAAATTGAGATGACAGTCTCTATCCTCAAGAAATAAACATAGAACCAGATACGTTAATTATAATCTGACAGCTACCTCGGTAGGGTGGGGATGGGACTTCAATTAATAAATGTTTGCTGAATAGTCAATTAAAAATAAAGATTATTAGTTCTTTATAAAGAATGAAGCCTTTTCCTTCAGTCTAGGGTCATATTCAGAAAATGAGGGAGAAGGGTTTTTTTATACATATACGTGGGCAGATATAACCCAGCATGAGATTAAGGAACCTTATCATGATGAGTTTAGTCTGGAGAACAAAGATAGAGCAATCAGAGAGTCTAATAATTTTTTTCTTTCATTCCTGATTCAGGCAGTCCATAAATATTCACATGAAAGCTTACTGGTCCAAAGTCTCCAGATAAAACTTTTCTTGTTTTTTTGTGCCTGCCCAAAAGGCCCGTTACCTCAGTTTCCCAACAACAAAAAAATCTATCTAAAATAGTATATAAGGAAATGTAAACATTTTTGATGACTTTGAGCCATCCCTGCAAATATCCATCACTATGCTCTCTCTGTATAAAAAAGAGAGGGAACACAGAGTATGTTTATTAGCAAAAACTAGGAAGTCAAAAATAATGTCGGGGCCAGCAAGGATATGGACAGGAAAAAATCCTTTTACATCTAGAGAGGAGAAACTAGTACAGCTATCTGGAGAGCAATCTGGGAATATTTTCTGAAGTTAAGTACACTCATACTCCATGATCCTGTAATTCCATTTGTGAGTGTAGACACTAGATAATCATAACTAAAGGACTAAAGAAGACATGTATAATGAAAATCCAAAGCATAAACCACAAAGCAATATATATTTGTTCATAAAATTATTTTTTTGTAAAATCATTTTTGTACAATGTAGGACACCACCAAAAAGGATGTGCCCAAAAGTGTCCCAAAATGACAAAGAAGTAATATTTAGTGCTGCACTATCCAATGCATGAGCCGCTATCCACATGATTATTTAAATTTGAATTAATTAAAATTTAAAAAGTAAATTCCTCAATCCAAATATCCAATAGTTACTGTGTTCAATAGCTACATGTGGCTACTGGTTCCTGGACTGAGCATACCAGAATAACGTATTTCCACCATCACAGAAGGTTCTATTAGATATTTTTGATCCAGAATACACAAGGAACTTATGCAAATCAATCAGGGGTTAGGGGTGTGCTTAACAGTAAAATAGAAAAAGAATATGTACAGGCTAACGTGCATTAAAGACATCAAAGTGAAAATAGTGTGACACTATTATACCATTAATACTAACAAAAGAAAAGTTGGGCATTGTCAAGCATTAGCATGGATGTGAAGGTAGAGAATAATCATTCACTGCTGATAAGAATGTACACTGATGCGGCCATTCTGGAAAGCAATCTAACACTACTCAAATTAAATATATTCTCTTCCTCAGAAATTTCATTCATTGGAGGTGTCACAAAGTATCAATCACTGGTCATGTAAGAAAATACTTATTGAAGCATTATTTGTGGAAAAGGAAGAGGGAAAAGGGCAGGTGAGGAAAAGGAAGTGGAGGGATAGAAGAAGAGACAGGGAGATGGAAACCAGTAGGGAAACAGAAATGGTGAGAGATGGATATAGATGTGACAGAGAGAAAAAGGAAGAGAATCTCAAAAATAATAAATAGCAAGCAGATTTTAAATAGAACCAAGTAGAAACCCTAGAAACAACAATAACAACGGATCCAACAATAGCCAAGGCAACTCTCAAGAACAAAGCTAGAGGGCTTTTACAACAGTTATTAAGATCTATTAAAAAGCTAGAGTGGTTAATTCAATATGGTATTGGCAACAAGAGGAACCGATCAATGGAAGAGAACAGAGAGTCCAGTAACAGACACACACATATACAGTTCATTGATTGCATTTTACTGTAATGCAATAAAGGATGGCCTTTCAGTAAGTTGTACTGGTCAACTGGCTATCCATACACCAAAATACACAGCTTGACCCTTACCTCACAGCGTACTAAAAACTTTCAGATCGAAATGTCAAATGTAGTACAATAAAACTTTTAGGAAAAAAACTCTGTGGTACTAGTCAAATTACTTCTTAAATAGGAGATAAAATGAGTTGCTCGGTCTTAACATGTGAAGGAAGAACTGGTGAACAAAAAGATAGAACTGATAGAAATTACCCACAACAGAACAGAAACAAAGAAATAAAAGTACAGAAGGCAGTTTAAAAGAAATAGGGTCTAGAAAAGGCACAGGAATTTTAGAAATCAGTAGTATAAGTGGCCAATAAGCCAAAGGTCTAATTTATAATCTAAGAAATGTCTATTAAAACTACAGTGGAAATACAGCCACAGTGAGTAGAGAGTTAGGTCACAAGAACTGGAGTGGAGAAGACAGGTCTGCTGGTCAAGTGACTGTTTACTTAAAATAGGATTGAACACATAAATATATTGAGGATTATGGGAGCTAGATTTCTCACTAATAGACAATTACGAATATAAAAAAGGAGGTGGCTAGAATTAGAGTTTTGTATAAACTTATGACTTAATACATAGAGATAAATGTATGTAAAAAGATAAATGTGTATGTAGACATATATGTGTGTATGTATATTGACAAGGAATATGAGTATATTTATATTTCTAACTCTTTCCAGTGAAAGAGTTTAGAAGACAACCAGTATGAGCACACCAAGGCCCAGATCTCAGTTTATAATTATCATTTTTCACTAAAAGAGAGCAGGGCTGCTTGGAGAAATGGCTGATTCCAAGACTAAAGTACCCTAAAGTAAGGAAGGATTCAAAGAATTATGGGGCTATATCAAAATAGATAAATTAGCTTTAAGGGGTTTATATTGGCCAATCCTGGGACAACTGAGGGATAAAAATAAATAATAGTAGTAACAGACGATAACCTATTAAATAAAATAAAAATACATGAGACATTACTGCATAAGTATATGAATGAGTGAATGAATGGATGGATGGATGAATAAGTAAATAAATAAATTTGTATATGTCAAAGAAATTATGAAATTAGAAAGGTATCATTTGGCAACCATTACAGTAATATTTGATTAGAAAAGAATTATCAAGGATGCCAAAACTGGTAAGTGAACAGTTGATGAATAAGAGGCTATTTATACAGCCTCACAAAATAGTTTTTACTCATTGATCAATAATCATAAAACTTATTATAGATAAATCTGAAAGACACCATCCTAAAAAAATTATAAAAGTCAGCAACAGCAGTAATGAGACAAACTACTATTTTGTGCCTACTGATATAAGTAGAGAAGAACAGAGCATCATTCAAACAGAATTCATGCCAAAATGCAAAACCAGAATCCAATCATGAGAAAACATCAAACGCAAATTGAGAGTCATTCTACAATAACTGGCTGATGTTCTCCAAAAATATTAAAGTCATGAATGTCAAGAAAATTGAGAAACTGCTCCAGATTGAAGGAGACTAAAAGACACAACTACTAAAGGCAACACATCATTCAGATTGAATCCAAGATCAAAAAGAAAGACCAGTTATAAAGGACACTGCTAGGGTAATTGACAAAATATTAATGGTAGAACTGTATACTTCCTGATTTTAAGCAGGAAGAGTCTTTGTTTACAGGAAATACATATTTGAGTGTCACAGGGGTAATGAATGCAACTTATTCTCAAATAGTTAAGGAAATTTTATATACATGGGATAACAGCTGAATTATATATATATATACACACATATTATACACATACATTAACATATACAAATGCATACATATATATACAAATACATGAAAACTCAAGAGAAAAAGTGAATAGGGCAAATATGATGAACCAGGAAATAGAGACAAAGAGTTAAGAGGAATCATTTTATTGACAGATTTCCTGATTTTGAATCATCTTTACATGCCTGAAATAAATCATTTTATTCTCATTTCATTAGCAATTAATTTTAAAATTATTTCAAAATAAAGTTTAGAAAACTATAAAATTCATCATGTACCCTTAATATGTGATGAGAATGACAATTTCCTCAATATTTTTCTTCCCGCTCATAATTCCTATCAGAAAAAGAAATTTAAATGATTAGATCAACAAATTAAAAGAAAAATTGGTATGATTGAATCAACAGATGCTGAAAAGGTATTTCATAATATTTAACAGCCTTTCATAATAAAAATCCTAAGATACAAGTAGAAAGAAACTAAATCTAAATAAAAAGCTTTGTACTGAAAAACAGCAAATAAAATCCTGTATTTATATTGAAAAGTAAATGCTTTTCAATTTAAATTAATAATCAGAATGGTGCTCAGTCATTATTATTCATTATTTTCTTGGAAATTGTAACACATGTTATAAGAAAATGAAACAAATGTAAATAATAAAATACTTCCTTTATTGGTGATATTATTTCTAACTAGAAAATAAAAAATTACCAATGAAACAATTTGATACACTGAAAAAATAAAAACATAATTATATTAAAAAAACAAGTTTCTTTAATCCAGCAAAAAGCATGTGAAAATAGAAATAAAGAGATTGGATTTCATTAGGTAAATATAACAAGAAAGGTATAGGACCTACATAAATATGAGGTTGAAATCTTTTTCAAAGACATACTTCAAGATCAGATAAAATGAAAAGAAAGTGGCAGTTTGGCTTGCTTTGTATGAACCCTCCTGCTAAGAAAATCTAAAAAAGCTTCCATGTTTGTTGAAAGACATAAATTAATATCACAAAAATATTTACTGTCCAAATTATATATATTAATATAATTTGTATTAAAACACCTAAAATGTTTTATTTTATATTAGTTTCAGGTACACAGTATAATAGCTAGACATTTATGATTTTTATGAACTGATCCCTCTGATTATTCTAGCACCCATCAGGCATTACACACAGCCATTACAATAATATTGATTCTATTCCTTATGCTCTACTCTACATCCCCTGTTTTGCAACTACTAATTTGTACTTCTTCATCCTTTCCCCTTTCTCACTCAGCCCCTCAGCTCCGCTTCCCTTTGGCAATCATGTTTGTTCTCTTATCTGTGAGTCTGTTTTCATTTGTTTGTTTCTTTTGTTCCTTATATTACACATATAAGTCAAATCATATGGTATTTATCTTTCTCTGGCTTATTTCACTCAGTATAATACCCTCTAGGTCCATCCGTATCAAATGGTAAGATTTCTTTTTTTTTTTAATTTGTATGGCTGAGCAATTTATAATAAAATAATAATAAAAAGTAAAATAAAAGTTTTTTCTTAAAATGCACAAAATGATCTTAAAGTTTACATGGAAGAATAAAAAGTCAAGAAAAGTATGAGAAAGAATAAGATGAGGGTAGGGGACTTGCCTTACTGGAAATCAGAACACATTATAAAAAAATAAAACTCATGAAAAAAGAACAGTATTTATGTAGAAGTAAACAGATTAATGGAGCATAAGAGAAAATCCAAAAACAAATTTTAGAACATATAAGATTCAATATACTGCAATGGTTGTAGCTGAATTTTATAGAAAAAGGATTAAAATTTAAAAAGAGAGAAAAGGTATAACATGGAAAATCATCTGACCAATCAAAAGCCTGAAGCTGTTATAGCTGTAATAGTATCAAAGTTGGCATTAAGGCAAGAAGCACTATTGGACATAAAAAGGAGTAGTCTTCTTTTATAACGACAATAAGGTGAAACCTCTGGCAGATATAACAATTCAAATCTGTATGCATTTAACGACATACCTTCAAAATATAAACATTACAGTAACTAAAAAGAAATAGACAAATCCAGTATCAAAGCGAGAGACTATAATATATCCCTTTAATATAAAAACCTGAACAAAGAAAATTAGTAAAGATATAGAACACCTGAACAGCACAAGTTTTAAAAATTGACTTGAATGACAAATTTGGAACACTGCACCCAACTATCATATAGTACATAGTCTTTTCAAGTGTATACAAGATTAACAAGATTAATTATATGTGATTCATAAAGCATGTCTTAAACTTGAAAAACTATAAACTATTCAAGAATGTTCTCTGATCACTTTAGAATTACGCTAGAAATAACAAAAAAAAATAACTTGAAAATGCCCATATGTTTGGAAATTAAGTAATATAAGTCTAAATAATTCAGTTCAAAAAGAAATAGAAATAGAAATTAGAAAACATTTTAAACTGAATGATATTGAAAACATAACCTATATCCTTTTTAAGAATTAGAATAAAAGTGCAAATTAAATCCAAAAACATTAAAAGGAATAAAAAATAAGAGAATTTAATGAAATAAAAATAAATATGCTCGATTTCCAGTCAAGATAACTAAGTAGGTAAATGCTGTACTTGCCTCCTTTCATGACCACATCAAAATTACTGCTAAACTACCATTATTAAAAAGCACCTGAAGTCTAGCTGAACAGACATCCTAAAATTAAGGACATACAGAAGCAGCCACCTAGAGACTGGTAGGAGAGATGGAGACGAGGAATGGGCTGGTCCCACACTCACAGGTGGTGGCTAAAAATCAGGATGAGTACATCAGCTGCGGAGGTCTCCCTGGAAGAGCAATGGATCCCAACCCCACACTAGGCTTCCCAGCCCAGGGTTCTAGTGCTGGAAAGAGAAGGCCCCACAAAATCTGAATTTGAAAATTAGAGAAGATTGTGGCTAAGTGAGAGAGAAGGCTGCAGGAGTCCCAGGAGTTCCTCTTACAGGGCTGGTGCATGGACTTACTTGTTGATGAACTCACTCTCTCTGAAGTCCAGCACCAGAGCAACAACTTGAAAGGCACCAGGGACATGTGGGGAGCAAATGAATTATCTGGGTTCAGGGTAAAGACTGAAGGAGCAGCTTTCTCCCATACAGAAGTGCTAACAGAGGCCATCGTTCCTTTATTGCACCCTCTCCGCACCCTGTATGCAAACATAGGCAACCACCATACCTGAGGTCTCCGTCAACCTAGCTAACACTGGTCACCCAACCCTGGTGATTCACTGAGACCCTGCCTCGCCCAGGGTCTTGTGGACCCATCCAAGAAACTGGCAAGAGGCTTTTCCATACAAATGGTCTGTCTTGGCTCATGCTGTAAAATTTCCTAAAATCTCTCAAAGGTCCACAAAACCTAAACAAGCAGCATCTGGCCTCAGTGTGCCCTGTACCTTTTGCTGAGCAGCCCTAGGCCTAGCATGAGCAGACGCTAGCCTCGTTTTGCCGCTTGGACTCTCAAGGCACCTCCAAGGCCAACATGGGTGATAGCCATCCGCAGATTATTTGGTGGTTTATGGCAGGTAGCCCTGGGCAGGGCACAGGCTGTTGCTAAACTTGGCTTGTGGTGAGATCCTACCCAGAAGGCCCCAGCCAGCATGCCCAGTAGCTGGCTTCAGATTGAGCTAGAGCACCACCCATACATACATCCAAGAATGACACACCCAAAGGGCAGAATGGGCAGGCACCAGAGCCCTGCTAAAGCAAATCCTGTTCCATAGGGTCAGCTGGTCACCAGTCACTACTCACAACCAATCTGCCTGGTCATTCTTTCCCACTAACATGCAAATAGCAACCAAGGCTGAACTACAAAAGGAATGCACACATAACCTATACAAGGGACACAACTGGAGTGCCCAGGTCAGCTGAGCAGGAAAGACTGCACTGGACCCCATAGGATGCCTACTACATATGGCCACTCTACTAAGACCAAGAAACATAGCAGCCCTACCTAATACATAGAAACAAACACAGGGTGGCAGCCACAATGGGGTGACAAAGAAACACGTCCCAAATGAAAGAACAGAACACAGCTCCAGAAAAAGAACTCAACAAAATGGAGATGAGCAATCCACCAGATGCAGGGTTCAAAACCCTGGTGATAAAAATGCTCAATGAACTGAGAGGAAGAGTAGATGAACTCAGTGAGAACTTCAAAAAAAGATAGAAAACATAAAAATGGAGATAGAAAACATAAAAAAGAACCATTCAGAAATGAAAACAATAACTGAAATGAAGATTACCTTAGGAAGAAACAACAGATTAGATGAAGCAGAGGAGTGAATCAGTGATTTAAAAGATAAGGTAGCAGAAAACGCCCAATCAGAACAGCAACAAGAAAAAAGAATCCAAAAAAATGAGGATGGCCTAATGGGCTTCTGGGACAACATCAAGCATACCAACATTCAAATCATAGTAGTACCAGAAGGAGAAAAGAGAAAGCAAGAAATTGAAAACCTATTTGAAGAAATGATGACAAGAAAACTTCCTTAAACTAGTAAGGGAAATACACATCCAAGTCTAGGAAATGCAGTCCCAAACAAGATGAACCCAAAGAGGCCCATACCAAGACACATTATAATTAAAATGCAAAGGTTAAAGAAAAAGGGAGAATCTTAAAAGCGGCAAGAGAAAAGCAGTTACAAGGTAGCTGTAAGCTGAATTCTCAACAGAAACTTTGTAGGCCAGAAGAGATTGGCATGAAATATATAAAGTGATGAAAAGCAAGGTCATACAACCAAGATTACTCTACTCAGCAAAGCTATCATTTAGAATTAAAGAGCTTCCCAGGCAAGAAAAAGCTAAAGCAGTTAATCACCACCAAGCCAGTAGTATAGGAAATGTTGGAGGGAATTAAGAAAAAAAGAAAAAAGCTCAAAAATATGAATAATAAAATGGCAATAACTATATATCTAGCAACAACTACCTGAAATGTAAATGGGTTAACTGCTCCAATCAAGACATAAGGTCACTGAAGGGATAAAAAAATAAGATTACATATGTTGCCTACAAGAGACTCACTTCAGATCAAAAGACACATACAGAATGAAAGTAAAGGGGTGGAAAAAGATATTTCACGAAAATGGAAACAAACAAAAAGCTAGGGTAGCAATACTTATACCAGACAAAATAGAGTTTAATATACAAAAGTGTAAGAAACAAAGAAAGGCCCAGTAATTCCATGTCTAGACAATTATCTAAAGAAAACCAAAACTACTTTAAAAGGATATATGCATCCATATGTTCATTGCAGTATTATTTACAATAGCCAAGATATGGAGGAAACCTGAGTGTCCACCAGTAGATGAATGCATAAAGAAGTGGTACATATATACAACAGAATATTACTCAGCCATAAAAAAAAGAATGAAATTTTGCCATCTGCAACATGGATGAACTAGAGGGTATTGTGCTGAGTAGAGTAAGTCAGACAGAGAAAAACAAATGCCTTATGATTTCACTTATATGTGGAATCTAAAAACCAAAATAAACAACAGAAACAAACTCATAAATACAGAGAACATTTTGAAGGTTACCAGATGGGAGGGGGGGTTAGAGGAGTGAAAATGAGGAAGAGGTTAAGAAGTACAAATTGGTAGTTACAGTATAGTCATGGAGATGTAAAGTATAGTGTAAGAAATATTATTGAGAATATTGCAATAACTATGTATGATGTCACATGGGTACTAGATTTATCAGAGTGATCACTTTGTAAGTTATATAAATGTCTAATCACTATGTTGTACGCCTAAAACTAATACAATATATGCCAACTGTAACTGAAAAATAAAAAAATATGTGACATTTCAGAAGTAAAATCAAAATAAAATAATGCTCACTCAGCACCCAAATCTTGGTGTCCCATATAACATGCTCAAATAAAAGCAGCCCAGCTTTAGATTCAGTCATTTCTCCAAAGAGCTTGGCTTCTTATATAAAAGGCAACTAGAGCATATAGTAGTGACAAAAAGTTTAAAAAAAAAAAGTGCTCAACAAAACAATGGAATTACATCATAGAAACACAGAAATCAACTATAAGAACTCCCAATGGTCAAAGCTGGAGAAGTATTTGACTAATAAAATAAAATACATACTGGGTTATAACCTGAAACATGAAATAAATATCCATGAGTTCATACTGATAATATAAATAAATGATCAAATAATTAAACAGGGAGAGAATAAAAAAATATTTTACAGAAGAATCAACAAATTCATGTAAATATACCCTCCTCAAAGAGGTGGGGCTTAACTTCCCACCCATAGGTATGAGATGTATATAGTGACTTCCTTGTAGACTATAGCTTGGAAAGTGGGAGAAAACTATATGGAAGAAATCTGATCAATACTACCTCAGTCAAGTGAACAAGGTTTTCATCATTAGTAGTAGGTCATGTTAATAGCATGTACCATTGTCAAATGTGATGAGAATGACAATTTACTTCAGTACTCTTCCTCCTAATCCTAATCCCTATCAGAAAAAGAAACAGCCAATAACAGAAAATATAAAAGAAGATATCACTACTGTTCCTACTATCAGATAAAAGATAGTAAAGAACATTAAAAACAAATTTATGCTAATAATTTTGGATATTTGTTAAAAAAAAAGGGACAAATAATAAATGACGCAAAAAATAGAAAAAATTAATGATCCTATATATTTTTAAATGGAATCTCTATTTTAAATTTTTCCTATAAAGAAATCTTCAGGGCCATATGGCTTCATTGGTAAATTCTTCCAAACATGTGAAGTATAACACAAATCTTATACAAAGTCTTTCAGATACAGAAATAATTTAAAAAAAAAAAAACTTTCCAATTCAATTTATGAGCCTAACATTTACAACAAAATCTCAAAAGTTATTAGAAGAAAATATGGAGGCAAATTTTTCTAATAATTATAGAGGTAAACACCTGAAACTTAGAAAATAAATCCAGAGAAATACAAAAATGATAAACCATCTTGACTGAGTAGAATTTAATCCATGAATATAAGGTTGGTTTAATATTTCAAAATAAAACAATGAAATAAACCACAAAAATAGAGAAAAAAATCACATGCTCATACCAATTTGATAAAATCCATACTAAAAGTTTAACAAACTAGAAATACAAGGAAACTTCCTTGACCTATTAAAAATCACATAAGGGCCACTGTCACACACCTCATACTTAATTGAGAAATATTAAAATTTTTCTCCAAGATTAACAATGACACAAGGATGCTCACAAAAATCGAGTGCAGTACAATAAGAAGAAAATAAAATAAAAAATAGAATAAAAAATAAATTTATTTTTCAGAAGCGACTTTATTAAACATACTTAATAAGACTGTTAGATACAAGATCGATGTATAAAAGTCAAATGAACTAAAAATTTGAAAAATTATACCATCAACAATATAATCTAAAACATCAAATACCAAGGAATATATTGGTATATTGAGCACTATAAAGTATTTTTAAAAGAATTTTAAAGGGCCTAAGTAAATCTACGAATACGCCATATTCACAGACTGGAAGATTCAATATTATAAAGCTAAAATTCTTCTCTAAATGATCTATAGATTCAATGAAATCACAATAAAAATCATAATAGCATATTACTTATAGAAAACTTAAAGCTAACTTTAAAATGTTTATGGAAATGCAAAAGCAAACAAGAACTTAGAAAATCTTAACAACAAAAATGCCAGTGGATTTATACTGGCAGATAGCAAGACTTAGTGTAAAGTTATAGTAATAAGACAGTACGGTACTGACCTACTACTGTATGGTACTGCCAATGAAAGAAACGAAGTCCAGGAACCAAATCATGAATGAATATATAAACAATGGATTTATGCCTAGTACAGTGGGGCAAGTATGGTCTTTTTCAATAAATGCTACTGAGCCAATTGAATATCAATATGTAAAAAATGAATATTGACTCATTTCTTATATTTACATAAAAATTAATTTTAACTGAATTGCAGTTGAACTTAAAAGCAAAATAATAAAATTCTCTTAGTAAACTGTTTTCATAAGCTTGGAGAATATAAAGATTTCTTCGAAAGGACACAAAAAAGCATTAAACACAAAGGAAAATAAGTGTATGAGCTGAACTAAGTAAAATTAAGTGTCTCTTAATCACAAAATTAACTACCAAAAAAGGGGCAAGCCACTAAGTGGAAAAGACATTTGCAACAAAGGGCCTATACTCAGAATATGGTTATATAAAGAATTTCTACAAGTAAAAGAAGATGTCTACCTCACAGAAAAGTAGCCAAGAAAAAGCAATTCTTATTTGACCAATAAACATATAATAAGTTGTTACACTTGATTAGTTATCAAAGAAATGCAACCTAAAGCCACAATAAGATACTAACTCATGAGAATAACTAAGGCAAAAAAAGACAGACAATGCTAAATGTTGAAGACAGAGTAACTGGAACTCTTATGCCTCTAATGGAAATGTAAACTGGTATATCCACTTTGAAAAATGCTTTGGGCAGTAATTGCTGACCTACTGAAGCTATCCATCTAGACGCCCTATGAGCCATCAGTTTCTCTCTGAAACATATATTAGACTGAAATGTATACACTAAAGCATCAAGAATAATAAACAAGAATGCTCATAGCAGCATTATTCCATGTAGCCATTAACTGAACACAATCCAAATATCCATCAACACTGAAGGAATGAGTCACATATTCACACAACGGAATACCAGAGAGCAAGGAGAATGAATGAGCTACTGCACTCTATAACGTGGATAAAGCTCACAAAGTGTTGAGCAAAAGAAATTAGATACAAAAATTACATATTATATGGATTTATATATATTAAGGTCAATAAGCAACAACTATAACGTTTAGGAAATCCAGCTTAGGAGGCAAAAACATGGAGAAAAGCAAGAAGGCAACAATGTAGGCTTAGTAATTATCGGACAAGATTGTTCTGAATGATTGGTTGGTGATTACAGGTGTCTGTTCTTTTAATACTGCACTTCACTGTGCATGTTATCCTTCAATTTTAAAAAGTTTATTAAAATAATTAAATTTCAGATGGACTAAGACTTTAAATGTAATATTCAGACAATAAAAACTTTGTTAAAAAAAAAGGGAGGGAAGGAACCTGGAAGAAGGTGGGAGGGAGATTTTCTTAATATCTAGGAAACTCAGAGTCTAAAGAACAAGATAGACATATTTAATTATATGAAGAGTTAAAACTTTGTTATATTTTTTCCATACAAAATATTTGTAAGTTGGATGGTTAGCAGGGGGTTAACATAAAAAGTGCAAAAGTTAAAATTAGAAAATTTATACGAGAATAAATTCAGAGTTAAACATAAAAAGTTGTTCAAATTCTCTAGCAATCAGGAACCTCAAATTAATAAGGCACTTTACACCCCTCACACAAGCAAAACTGTTTAAAATACTATAACGTCTACTAATGTTGAATAGGGAAAAGGTATTCTCATACATTTTTCACTGATATTCCCATCTGTCTTTAAAAGCAATATAGCAACACTATTAAAACTAGAAATACATTCTTTAATTCTGCAGTCTCGCTGCTGAAAAGCTACCCTGGAGAATAAATTCACTCCTATGTAAAGATATACATGCACAGACCTGTACTGCAGCTGTACATTCATGGTGGCAAAAAACACAAAGATAAATGGCTATCAATAGAGAAATTATGTACATTTAAAATAGAAGTACATTACTTATCTTAGGTTTCAAGAATATGCTAAATGAGAAAAGCAAAATGCAGAAAATTGTTTATGGTCTTATACAAAACATAAAAATGTGTATGTTTTATTTGTATGTTTACATAATTATATTCACTCAAGCACTCAAGTGAATGCACACAGAGAAAAATCTAGGCTGTTATCAAGATATACCTTAGGACAGGGGTAGGGGAATTATATGAATGGGAAAAAGAGAAAGGTAGGGGAAGCCGAGCAAATAAAGTAAAAGTGCAGGAAAAACTACACTTCAGCATGAATGACATGATCATATTCATTCATTTACATTAAATTATATATATATATATAAAATATATATCCTCAAAAAATCGCTCTCTTCACTTTAGGTACCTAAAATATCTTTTTCCTTTAAAAAAATTATTTAAAATTAAGATAGTCATAGAAAAATAAGTATAGTCATAGAAATAAAGCTAAAAGGAATTTAAACTATATAGGACTGAATGCCACTAGATGTCAGTAAAACCCTCTAAAAAATTATAGAAACAAATTAGATACATAGTTTTCCAGGAATGAAGTTCCTTATAAAAACAGACTATAACTCTTATTAATAAAAGGGTTAATGTTTACATGTAATTCCCTATTTCCTAAGTCATCTATAACATTTTCACATTATTTTAAAACTCTTGAATTATGCCCTCTATAAAGATAAAATATTCAATCAATATGCATTTATCACATATCGTTGTTTATAAAATATAGAGACAAACTGAAAGAATCGTATTTATTAAGTTTTTAATAAAATAGGAGAAAATACAAATTAAATGGAATGTTTACAAATAAACCATTACAAATTAATGTACAGTGGCACATTAACTATCTAGAACTCAGATATAGCCACATGACTTAGTGTCCTAAAACCAAATAAATAAATAAATAATAAGCAAGTCAGCCAACCATCAGGCAGCTAAAGTGTGTCATAAAAATTTTCACTGAAATTCATACTTAACTCGTTACCAAGACTCTTTAACAATACGCCAAAAGGTGTGATTCTTATAAAGTGGTTTTTAAGTTATCCAGTTGTTTCAGTTATTACCTCAAAGCTTGGTGTATAAAATACAACTATTTTATTATGTTCATGGATCCTACATGTTAGGAATTTGGAAGTGAATGCCATGATAGACTCAGCTTGTCTCTGCACAACGCCCATGGCCTCAGCAAGGACAACTCAAATGGCTAGGGTCTAGAACAGGAGTCCTTATACATGGCCTCCCCATGTGGCTAGGGCTTCCTCACAGTCTGGATGTGGTAGCTGGACTTCCTGCATGATGGTCCAGGGCACCAGGCGCCAAGTGTCAGAAAATAAGATGAAAGACACATCATTGTTTATGACCCAGCCTTGTAAGGTCACATGGTATAACTCACTTCTACTTTATGCTTTGGTTAAAGCAGCCACAAGCCTACCCAGATCTATCAGATCTCTTGATGGAGAATGGCAAGGTCACATTGGTTAAAACCAAGTGAGATAACAAATATCACTATGACAATCACTGGGTAATACAATGTAACATAGTCTGGCCTCTGGCCACAACAATTCACATCATTCCCACAAGCAGAATACAGCACACCCTCCCCAAGACCTCCAAAGTCTCAATCCATTATGGCACCAGGACAGTCTCCAACCTCTTCCTCTAACTCAGTCCAAGTGTAGATTTGGCTCCCCAGAAGTGGTTTCTCAAGTAGACTTCCTCTTGATCTGAAGACCTATGAAATAAAGTGGCATATTAGCCCACAGAAATCCAACATACATCTGTGGGACAAGCATAGAATAACTTCATTGGCATTCTCATTCAAATAGGAGGCATAATCACTTAAAAAATCTCTTTAGCCTGATTCCTCACTTCTTTAAGTGCATTTTCAATTTTCCATATTGTGGCAGTAGCAATTTTGCTAAATTTCTTTTATATTTAACAAAGGTCTCCAGTCTCCCTTCTTCCAGTTTCCAACATTTTCCTCAACCTCCTCAAAGCTCTCACTCATAGTTCCTTCAGGCCTTTCAAGTTTCCTTTTTCAAGGCACTTCCCATTTCTGCCCACTGCTCAGACCAAGTTATAGCAGCATCTCAGTTCTGGTACCAAAATCTTTTCCAATTATTATTTCTATATAACAATGTATTCCAAAGCCTAGTGATAAAAATTATGATGCTCATAGATTCTGTGAGGCAGAAATTCAGACAGGACACAGCAGGGTCAGCTTGTCTCTGTTCTATAATATTTGGACTTTATCTAGGCACATTCAAAATAGTCATAGGCTGGAACTACCAAAAAAGTATCTAAACATGCTCTCCACATGGCTTGGGTTTCCTCACAACATGGTGACATCGGAATAACTGGTCTTCTTACCTAGCAACTCAATATTAAACACAAGTATTCCAGTGAACAACTTAGAGGTGCATTGCCTTACATGACTCAGACTTGAAAGTGACACAGCATCACTTCTCTATACTCTCTGAAGAAGATAATGAGGACAGAAGATAGTGCTGTGGCTATTTTTGGAAAATAAAATTCTCTACACCAGCTTACCAAAAAAAAAAAAAAAAAAATGGTGCAAAAACCAAAGTGCTACTGTCAACAGACATAATGACAGGAGAAAGAACTAATGGCTGCAACACATGTATTTATCTTAGCTGAAATATATCTGCCCTTAAACTTGATCTTGATAGAATCCAAGTGATTCATTGGCAACTTTGCTGCCTACCAGAACAAAAATTAAAAATCTTAAGAGGAAGATAACATAACCCAAAGCTACTGTAATGTATGTCCACAATATCTAGCATTTTTCTTTTCTTCTTTAAATAATCTCAAAGGATAACTTATTAAATTCATAAGCCATACATAAGCTTCATACATGTAATTTTTAAGTAGCTTTGCTATCATTCACTTATAAAACTCACCTTTTTAAAATGTATAAGTCAATGGGTTTTAGTATATTCACGGAGTTGTACCACCAGTATCATCATTTAACTACAGAACATTTTCATCACCCCAAAGAGATACTCCATATCCATCACTAGCCACTTCCCATCTCCACCTCCCCCCTCAGGTAGCCTAATCAAAACAAAAGTACTATGTTTGTATAGAGTCAGCTTTGCTCTGCTGTACTATGCTTTCTATAATTTCTTCCTTTTATGCTTGCCTGAGTTCCCCAGCAAACTATATCAAATGTCTTTCAAGAACTGGGCTCACTGGTCATGTTTTTGTAAACCTTTTCAACCAGTTCCTCAATTCCAGGAAGTTAGACACACTGTCCTCTGTGGTCTAAAACATATA
Source organism: Eidolon dupreanum (assembly GCA_028627145.1). Taxonomy (NCBI): domain Eukaryota; kingdom Metazoa; phylum Chordata; class Mammalia; order Chiroptera; family Pteropodidae; genus Eidolon; species Eidolon dupreanum. The sequence continues at coordinate 96,962,624 of CM053515.1, forward strand.
CTATATGCCTTTATTACAATCCACTTGTAATGTAAATATCTAAAGAACTGGAATTCGACTTATTCATTATTCTACTATATTTAATAGTGACATCCAAAATGTTTAAATGAACGCACCATACCGAATAATGTAACAAGATTATAAAGGATGATTTAGTAGTAAGAAGACATTCAGAGATATCAATGTGCTCAAGGACAAAACTGAAATAAGTATTCTGCTATGGAAAAGCACTATGATCATATTAGCTTTAGTCAATGATTGACCACTTAATGATTAATAAATTATAAGAAAACTAAAAAATAAATAAAATCCATACTTAAGAGCTCACACTAAGATGTTAATGTATCAGAGCCAAGAGGGAATATCTATTAAAATCTTAACTAAGGTTATATTACGACGTCGATACAAAAAAAAAAATTCTAAAAGTCAAATATAGAAAATTAAATATGGAAACTTAATACTGAGAACTACATCCTAACTACAGACCAAGTAAATTTTTAAAATCAGGATATATAATTTTTTAAAATCCAGCATTCCTCTGAAAGTGAAAGAATGAAGAATTTTAAAAACCTGTGTGTTGAGAATAAGAATATAGAAATACTTTTAAACATAAGAGAAAACTGTAATAAGTGTTTGAGTAAGGACTATCTTTGGTTGAGAAAAATTTTTTAGTGAATTCAATTTTTTATCACAATATGTACATGGTATGGTTTTTTTAAAGTTGTATTACTCTTTTAAAATATATAAACATATGCACTCTCAGACTTTAGAGATGTATACTTAAAAGTATTTTATTATGAAAAAATTTTAAGTCAAAACACTGAATATACAAAACAAAAATAATTTCCCTTGGGTGTATACAAAATTCAGCAACAATATAACAAGTTATTAAAGTGATATTAGATTTCAATATTCTTATTAAATTCAGAAAACGTTACATTATGCTGCTATACACAGATGAAAAATTTTTTTTTAAATCAGACACTAAAATTTAACAAACTCAGTATTTCATATAGAAAAATTTAGAATCAAAGTGATCACATCAGGAAAATACAAGTGACTACATAATTTGTCTTTATATAACAGTTTGGAGTGTTTTTTATTTCATAGCAACATACAGCCTTGAAAAATACAGTATATTTGACTCTTAAAAAACACATATAGACAATCATAATTGTTTTCACTAATTAATACTTTTCCCATTTTTATAAACCACTTTTACAAATTTGAAAAATATTCTTTAATTTATATGAATAAACAAAATTAGAAAAATTTAAAAAGCAAAATTTAACAATCCTAAATTTTAAAATATTTTAATCTAAGAAATTAAATGTTCTACTGCCCTTTAAATTTTTAATCAATAGTGTCTTGCCAACATCTATAAAATAACAAATTCTGCTAACTTAAATTAATACAACTGGCTTCAAGGTAGAAAAAGGCATTATTCTAATATTGACTATTATTACCTATAAAATATAATGAAACTTAATCCTAAGGAAACATAAATCCTAAAATAAGCATGCTATTTTTGTTTTTATTTGAAAGTACTCCGAATGAAACTATATTACTATACATACTCTATGTCATAATTGTAGAGTACAATAAAATAGCTAATGTAGGGCAAAATAATGTAACTTCATAACAAAAAATGAAAACAAAAGTTAGTTTTAAATTAAGAACTATTTATCTTAAAGGAAGAAAACCTAATTCAATCATATCTTTAGCTACTTTTGTATTGGATTTTTGTCCAAATAAAAAAATAAATAAATTAGGAATTAACTGGAATGTAGACTTCTAAAAATATCATTTTGTACAGCATTTAATAACTTAAATACTGCAAATAAATTTGTGAAGTTAGTCATTTCTGGTCATTTCCAAACATAAAATATTATACATGAAGACATAACTAAAGTTAAAAACACTGAAAGCTAAAGGGTATGAAGATTTTCCTGATTAATTTAGTGCCAAACAATTCATTACTACTACTTTGTCTTACTTTGGCATTCAAATTCATTTCTTTTTTAACTAACAAACTCATTAACTTGCCATATTTTGTGATACCATAGCAAAACAACAAAAGCAACCCAGTGATACAACAGTCACAGAAGTTGTGTAAAGTGAGTTATTTTTTCCAATAGAAGCACTTTTCTAAATTGTAGAACATAATCTTCAATATCTGATGAGTATGGGGGAAAACGACAGGAAAGTATTTAAAGAAATTAGACTACAAAAACTAAATGCTAAATTCTCTTCTAAAATAACCACAAACTAGAGATTAACTTGTAATATGAAAAATATACACGTTTCCTTGCCTTAGTTTTTCAGAATACCAAATTTAAATTCATACATGTATGTTTTTTAAATTGTTTCTGGAAATTATTTCCTAACCTCAAAATAAAATGACAACAATATCAACATATTCAATATACATGTACATGGATGGATCTTGAGAATATCATGCCAAAGGAAATAAGTCAGAAGGAAAAAGTCAAGAACCATAGGATTTCACTCATATGTGGTATAAAACTGAAAGCAACAGACAGACAAAAACTCATAGACACAGAAAACAGTATAGGGGTTACCAGAGGGTAAGAGAGATGGGAGGGAGGGAGGTAGAAAAGAGTAAAAGGGGTCAAGAATATGGTGAGAGAAGGAGATTTGGCTTTGGATGGTGAACACACAATGGAATACACATACGATGTACTATAGAAGTGAACACTTGAAATATTTTATTAATCAGTGTCACTCTAATACACACACACACACACACACACATATAATAATAAAACTGACTGTCCTAGCTATCTTATGAAATTTCTAAGTTTTCCCAAATAATCTTTGGGAAAATCATCTGCTCTCTAGTTCTTCAAAACTATTTGGCTTACACTGACTATTAAGTACACTCGTGTAAGTTTGACTGTCTTTGCACCAAAACAATACTCATAATTTGCTAAATATTTATTGCAAAATAAATTCCAATTCACAGGTAAATGCTCTGACAAAGCAGCTACCCTCTACTACTAGATAGTAGTGTTCTTGAATGTCACAAATATCCACAATGAACCAAAAATGTAAAAACAAAAACAGATAAAAAAGAAAAATACTATGGTATGAGCTAAAGAGAGGATGGGATTAAGCTGGTTTCTCTTCTATATCCTTTTAATAAATGTCAGTCACCTATAATTATAATATAAACACCTGTATTCTCCAGGAAATATAGTTATACAGCATTAACTCTCCATGTATTAGCCATGATTGCAATTATGACTCTACAAAGTAGCAACTAAAACAAATCCCTATTTAGGAAAGACACCTGAAAAATACCAGAAGGTAATGGTAAAACAATATATAATGACTGTGAAACCACATGCAAAGAATAGTTAATCAAATAAAATGTTTTCTAAATACAGTTAACAAATTGTTGGTTAAGTGCACCGCCCATCCGCTGTTAACTTTTTAACTCCTCCGAAACTTAACTACAGTCCCTCGGTATCCACAGGGATTGGTTCCAGAACCTCACCCTCCACCCCTCCAAATACCACAACTCATGGATGCGCAAGTCCCTTACATAAAATGGCATGGAACAATGCATACAGTCAGCCCACCACATTAACAGATTCCCAATCTCAGATCAAAAATACTGCTTTCAGTCTGCGGTTGTTTGAATCCAAAGATGCAAAACCCGGAGATCCCAAAGACCAACTTGAAAAAATTTGAAAAAATCCACGTAATAAGCAGTCGCATGCAATTCAAACTTGTGTTATTCAAGGATCAACTGTACTTTATGGGTGAGACACATTTCCTAAGTAATTTTTTTTCAAATCAAGTCACCACAATTCTTGGTCACATAAAATTTCTGTAACATTCTAATAATTGTCCCCTTGGGAAATAATCTGAACAATCTAGATTCCTTTAATGTGCTTTAGTATTAAAATTTGTCCTATGCTTACCACTTTTATTATGTAGCTGGAGCATCTAAAACAAAACAGTAATTACTGGGTATCCCTATGTCTCATTTTTGCCAAACTGATGCATACATGATCTGAGCTTTCATCTCCCTCTACTGAAAAACAAGCAAAAATTAATGAGTATGTTGTACTATAATATTAAAAGCATTATATGTTTCATTAAAAATTACTCAAGACTATATTTTGAAAATTCCTAATACAAATAAAATTTCTTTTTACTCGATTTCTGAAAGTCACAATATAAAAGGTAAAGAATGAAATACGGCACAAATTATATATAAACTAAAACATATACATATAATTATATATGTAGTTTAACAAATAAAAACATATTTTCTTAAACAATTAGTAATATGTATCTACTTTGGAAAAATACATATAGCCCATTCTAGTCTCTAATTGAAAGTATAATTGTTTCTTATTCATAAATCCTATCTTCATAATAGAAATTTAACCATTAATCTAACCATTACACTGCAAATGTGTGTATGTGTATTTATGTATACATTGTCCTAAATATTTCAGTTTCTCACAGAGCAGCATCAGAAATTTAAGTTACTGTTTCACAAAATATTTTCAAAACAAATGTAGTAGCTTTCTTATGATGATTACTGATATTTTTCACAGTGAGCATTTATGTACCAGGCACTAGTGAAAATGCTTTACATGTTGTAATTTATTTAAATCCTCACAACTAGCCAAGGGAGTAGTTATTATTATGATCTACATTTTATAGACAAAGAAACTAAGGTACAGATAGGTTAAAAAGCGTTTACTGCCATGATAGATTCAATGCTACTGATTCATTCACCAGTATCCCTTACTACTCTTATATTTTCAAAATTCATTCTGACATTTTCCACACCTGTCGGCCATTCCCCTTTGGATGTCTAGATATTGCCTCAAATTTAAGATATCAGATAAAACTCTTCTTGAAAACTGGGTTGCCATTCCAGATTTGTTTCAAAGCTGACTTCCAGTTGAATAAGCAACTGCAGGAAGGTAGCACATATCAACATCAAGTACTGTCTCATTTGCAAAGACTGACTAGATATTTTTTTACTCTTTTAAAAGTTTTACATTCTGTAGTTCTCATAATGATCTGTTCAGGGACTTCCAAAGAAGAATCAACAAGCAAGCAATCAACCAACAACAACAAACACCTTCAAAACATCCTGTAAAACAGACTCATCAGAACTCTTGTTTTTGAGAAAAGTTTGCAAATAAAAACAATTACCTTGAATAATTATATGTTGATATGTTATAGTAGGCTGAAACTATGGGAAAGTTAAGCCAATTTTATAAATGTAAAGGCAGCAGCATCTTCCATAATTAAAACAATACCTGGACCAGATAAAATAAGTGCATTATTCTTCTAGGACATTTCAAACACTATATTTACTCTGAATTAAGTTTAGCACAGAATTACTGTGACTCTGTATGTATAGTATGAACTCCAAATACAGGAGGGACAGAGTCTAAGAGTTTTTACACTTAAAATCCAGAACTATTTTCTCTCACAAAATAATTCAGAAAGTTATCCACCAAACCTTCTAAAACATTGTTTCTCAACTTTGGCTGTATATCAGTTAGGGAGTGAGTTTAAGTCCTAATGGTGAGGCCACAGCCTGACCAGTTAAAACAGAACCTAAAAGTGAGACCTAGGCATCAGAATTTTTGAAAATTTCCTTTCTTAATTACAATGTAAAGCTCAGGCTGAAAAGCACTACTGTGGAGCCCCTTTTCTAAAATTTTTAATAGGTGAGACAGTTTTAAGTATTGATGTCTTCAACCAAGAAAGACCACTAAAAACCATTTTTCCTTATACATGGAGTGCCTGCAGGCTATAATGACAGCAAATAGCAATGGTTACTACCACCCTTGGATGAGTAAGAGGTAGTAGAAGATTGGATAGTATTCAAGGTTCTTAAACCAGTTTTTTGATATTTTCTTATTTAAAGAAAGAAGTGGCTACAGCAAGTATATTGGTTTATTCTTAGACCACAAAACTGTTACTTATGTTGTCTCAAAGTTACGATTTTTCCTTAAATGGGACTTCAAAAAAATCTTTTTAGAAATATAATGTAATGTTTGCTTCTCTGCTCTTGCAACAGCTACTTTCACTTTAATTCACTTATTGATTCACTGTGTGCTAGAAATGAAGGAGGTGGGATGGGGTGGGGGCCAAAAGCGAGCTCTTAAAGAATTTTATGGGGAAAACAAAGAGAAGGCAGAAATACACACAGGTAAAGAAACAATCTAAGACATAACGAGTGCCAAAATGTATGGGTTGATGGCCAAAAGTTTATAGAAAACTCTTTTTCAAATAATCTACTTTTCAAAAGGCAGTATAAATAATGAATAAAAGCAGACTTTGAAGTTGGAGACATCTAAGTTTAAAATCTCACTTCCAACTTTATATCCATGGGTAAAATTTACTTAATTTCCCTGGGCCTCATCCATAAAATAATGATAACTTTTTTGGGGGGAAGGAGGAATTCTTCCAATTCCTGATGTTCATGGGTGAGGCACTCTCCTAGTACAACACTCCTCTATTCTCTTTGCTCCCTTACTCACCAGGAGTAGGGACAATCTGATTGGTCCATTTAGGGGAAAAAAAAAAAGGTATATGTTAGATTAGCCTCTTCCTCCGCCCTCCTTTACCTTTTGGAGATGACTACCTCAAGCTCTAAGTTTTGGGTAGGCCCCTTGTGTGAAGCTCTCCTCTGTGCCCATGTGGGTGAGTCTAAACTAATGGTTCAGTATTTTATTTTTCCGTTACAGCTGACATTCAATATTCTATTAGTTTCAGGTACACAGCATAGTGATTAGACATTTACATAACTTATAAAGTGAGAAATCTAGTACCCCCAATACCATACCTATGCCGTACTTTACAACCCCGTGACTATTTTATAACTGCCAATCTGTACTTAATCTCTCCACCTTTTTGCACCCAACCCCCCAATCTCCCTCCCACCTGGCAACCATCAATTTGTTCTTTATATCTATGAGTTTCTGTTGTTTCTTCATTTATTTTGTTTTTTAGATTTCACATATAAGTGAAATCATATTTTAAAAAGAATGAAATCTTACCATTTGTGACATGGACAAACTTAGAGAGTATTATGCTAAGTGAAATGCCAGGTAGAGAAAGATAAATGATTCAGTATTGATATACCTATTTGCTCATTTATGGATATGAGCCATATTCATCAATATTGTTTTTTGAAATTGGTTTCTTCTAAAGGGGATATTTTTCTCACCAATCGTCTTTCTCCTTGTCTCTCTCTAAAGTGGTTTAGACTTCAAAGAACTTGGGTACTAATTATTAGACCCCATTATAATCTTAGTATTGACCAAGTTTATAGCTGTGATAAGCTTTAAATGAGATAATACATATAAAACTCTTAGCACAATATCTGGAACACAGTAAGCACTCTACCATAACTGCTACTAACAATAATAAAAGACTCAAAAGTAAAAAAGGAAAAAGGACTAATTTTAAAGCATTTATCAATTCATTATAAACATCTAAATATGAATTCAAATATAATGCTCTTTCTAAAATGCATCAGTAAAAATAAGAAATGTCCACTCATTGAAAGAATGTAACTTATCGTTAGATATAATACAGAACACACCTTTCTAAAGTCAGAACATTCTTTTTATAGCCTATAAAATGTTCAGTAACTATTTCATACAGAAAATGAAATATACTGTGCATCAGCAAAATGAGACAATGCTATAGCATATATTATATTTTTAATATTTTAGAATCAGTTTGATGTCTAAAAGTTTTAAGAGGAAATGGGCTAGTCAGTTTATTCTATAAATTTAACCACATTAGCAATATGCTACAAGCACACTCAAAAACCTAAATAAAGATATACTTCATATGATAAGAAAAATACAGAATAGAAAATTGATTCTTCAAAGCAAGCCCAGGAAGCTCATTAACAGCAGCAAGATTAACTTGAAATCTATGGACCATCAGTTTTGCAAAACCCTTGAAATTATTCGTAAAATGTCACGCACGTGTACATGCTTATGTGGTTAAAATCCTCTACACTTATTTATGAAGGTTACCATTCAAAAAAGGTAAAGATAGTAGAGCATCATTTTACCATTCAAGTAATCACTCCCAATTTATCTATTTATTCAGACATTCTAGTAGGTTTTCTTACGGTATATTTTCAATCTGGATAACTTCAGTATGTATTAACAAACTTTTGAATAATCAAAAATAGAATCTACAAAAAAAAATCTACTTTTTACAAATGGCCACTTACCTTTTAACTGTTCTTCTGATACTTTTTCATTAACATGCGGTGTTTTTACTGTTGTTTTCAAGTTCATTGTGTTATTTCCCCATATTCCTTCAGTAGGTAGCTTTTCAAAAATGCTTTCAGTGCAATTGGTGTCATTCTTCAAATCAGTAAGTAGTTCCCAAAATGAAGCTGCTGCACACTTATCAAATGCAATGGGACTTTGGGGATTATGTTTTCCACTATTAACCTTCTTCTTCAGTGCTAAATTTCCAGAATATAATCTTTTACTAATATGGTTTTTCCTTAAGAGGTTCTTATAAACATCTTTTCTCTTAATAGTTTTCTGCTTTGTTAGCTTCTGTTTCTCAATACATGTATAATTTATATTTTCTCCTTTGTAACAATTTTGATCTAACAATGGGCAAACAGGCTTACCCTGCAATTTATATCGGACTGTAGCAGATCCAGTAGTAGTAACTGCATCAAGATGATTTGAACCTTTAGAATATACTGCAAGCCCAGATGCAACTAATATATCTGCCAAATTGTTTTTCTCATTAATAACATCTACTTGCAGTTTTGTTTCAGAACTATATTCCCGAAACTGAAAAACTAAGCCTGGTTTACTTAAGAAGTCTTGAAAAAAACTTTTGGCTTCTTCATCCCAGTATTTTCCTTTAGCAGGTAAGATACCATATAAGTTACAAGGATAACTTAGCCTTGGCAAATTCAAAAGTTCCTCAGGAATAACTTTAAGATTTTTTATACATGAATAAGGTATATAAACGGAAAATCCATAGTCAATCAACACAATAAGTAAAGACTGATGAGAGACTTCAGAAATTTCTACTCTATTCCACTGATCTTCCAATTCATATTTGAACAAACAACCAGAACCAGGAATTATGTGCTCTTGAGGTACTGTTTCTAAGTTTTCTGGTAGATCAGAAAGCAACATAAAGAGAGATTTCATTGTGTCAAAGAAATCTTCTAACTGAACAGAGAAGTCTGATGGATCAGAAATAGCAGTGGCGATGCCAGAATATCGCCTATCATTTTGGAGTTGTGCCCAAGTAAATGATCTTATTGTACATGATGACACAGGAGTCTTAGATTTCAAGTTGAAAATAATTTCTGAAGATCTAAGTTTGTTTTCTTCAATATGAACTGTGCTTAAATTTAAATATTCCAAAAGTAAAAGGCCATCTACCAAAATTTCTACTTCCCAGGTAGAGTCTAAATATTTCAAGAAAAGGATGTTTATTTCCGAACGAGCAAACAAATGTACAATGGACTCAAATGGCATGTTCCTAAAATTTTCAAAACAAATCCATTTACAAGGCACAGCTTGTCTTGGAATATTTCTGATTTCATTACTAAGCACCTTGGTATTACATAAAGGCACTACTTCATACCAACCACAGTCAACTAAAAAAACAAGCAGTGTCTCATCAACACATTTTTTTTCTACTTTTGATCGATACCATTTCAAATTTTTTTTAGATTTTGCCAAACATTCTAAGCCTTTTTCAGTATTTTCCATTGTTAAGAAAGAGGGATTTTTTACTTCTTCAGTAATTAATACTGTTAAATCGGATAATATTTTTTTATTTTTAGATAACTTCACATAAAACGTTCCACTTTTTGAAACATGAAGTATTTCAGCTTTTTCAAGTTGTCCAGGTTTTAAGTGTTCAAAAGGAATATTAACCAGCTGTTGGTAGGATGGTTCAAGGATCACAGGACCATCATATTCATTTGATCTTCCCTTCTTCATTTCATTATCATCACCTGGGCTCACCTTCTGAGCAATAATCTGCGGCATTTGCAGTACTGTTTTCTGTAGCTTTGAACATGCTGTCCATTTCAGTAGTTCATTAATGACACATTTTTCATCACAAATTATATTTACTTCCCATTTCTCCTCATGCTTTTTCAAAAATTTGCAAGAAACAGTTTTGTTACTTACTCTTGAAGCAAAATAATCCACAGTTTTACAGTCCCATATTTCATTAGGCTCATTCCACTTTACTCCACTAAGAAAAGAATGGATTCCTAGCTTAGGAATAGTTAAGAATTCTCTCTTAAGTTCATAAATTTTAGATGTGTTTACTACTGCAGTGTTACCATAGTCAATAAATTCCACTTCAAAAGAATTTCCTGGCAAAATTTTCTTAATAACTGCTCTGTAAATGGCATTGTCAGTAGAGTATTCTGCAACTACAAGATCTCCCACCATATGTTTAACTGATTTTCTCTCATTCACTATATTTGCTCTTCTTTCATTTAGAGCATCTGCAAGTCGGATGATTACATTTTCATTCTCAGCAAGCTGAATATGGAAACTTGCTGGATTACTAATATTAGAAACATATCCTTTAACTTTGGCATTCAAGAAAATTTGAGGTTGAGGAAGGTCTTTGATCTGTGGTCTCATAAGATTATATGGGTTTTGTGAGGCCACTTGATTTAATTCTCTGATAAAAGACTGTGACATAGCCCTTACTGATTTCTGGCCCACATCACTTTCATCAAGAGTATGTGCAGATCCAGAGACAATTTTTACACTTTTATTTTTAAGTCCATCATTCAAAGATTTCTTCACTTTGTTTTTTGACACAGGTTCAATTTTATAACAAACTGATGGTTTCAAAAGTCTGGCATATATACTTTTGGGATTCATTAATTGATCTATTTTACTGTCAGAATATGTTACTAGACTAGTTTTATTTATCATATTATGGTGAGAGTTATTTTCTATTTTGCCTTTCAAAGAAACAGCAAGTCTCTTATTCTCATTTATTTTATGACCCTTTTCTACATAGTGTACTTGGTCACCATGTTTTTTTCCATATGCATGAAGCAACATTTTAATTTTCTGATTTATATGTTGATATCCATCATACAATTCTATACCAAGCTGGCCATCTGACTCCCTGGACAATATTATTGCCCTTAGTGGTTTTCCTAAGAAATTATCTTCAAACCACCTATTGATTTCTGCTGGAATATCTACATCTCTAAGATCTGACAAAAAACACTTAATAGCTTGCACAGGTGTAAACAGCAACTCTGGAAACTGATCTGAAATAGCCCACAACATACTTTCTTCTACTAGTTGCTTATTTCCAAAGTCTACAAAATAGACCAGAAAGTGAGATAATGAATCTGTTGGCATTGCCAAACCTCTATAAGAGAGACCATCTTCTATATATTTAGATATGCACAATCCCATTTTACCAGAATATTTTGGACAATTTTTGAGGTTACTAATCTCTGTGATTTTTGTTTCTATCATGTCTAGATGTTTATTATTTCTACTAAGTTGACAATAAAACTTTTTGGGACTATATATATGAGATATATATATTTCTTCCTCACTTCCAACTTTTAAATTGAAGGAGGAATAACAGTAACTGTAAAGACTCACTGAAGATGGGAATGGCTTTGATAATGTACTATACTGTGCAGAGCCATGACTAATAAGAAATTCTTTTGCACTAGTAAATGGAGATTGTAAATCCACTAAATTACATAAAGAGTTTGGATGTATAAGAACTAAAGCATAGATGACACAAGTCAATAACCCTCTAGATGAAGAAATAAAATTACCAAAGTCTCTGCACGCTTCCCTTGTCCAACTTAATAATTTACAACTAATGGGTTCAACTAAATGGTTAAGACTACATCTGAAGGCTTGGGCTTCTAAAAAAAGAAAAAGTGGGTTAATACCACAAAGATCTTTAATTAAAACTCTTTCCTGGTAACCATAATCAACAAATACTACATCAACTTCTTTTTTTGATGCTTGAGTCAAAACAGCAGCTCTATACCACTTCCCATCTTTGGAATACTTAGCAACACAAGCAATCTGCCCAATCTGATAAGGATCAGAATGAATGCTATAATAATTCTGAATTTTTTCCATTAGTAATTTTAGGTCATCTAACTTACACTGGAGCTGGCATGAAAAGTCACCGGGGCCACGATAATAAGAACACTTAACTTCAAGGACTGTTCCTGGTTTAAACATATATTCTTTATAAGGCCATGGTGACCCAGGTCCCACAGATAAAGTGAAAGGATTTTTTAAATTTGAGAAATTAACAGATGGGGACTTTAACAAAGACAAATTACTTTCTTTTAGTTTATTTGAATAATGCTTATTAGGTGTAGGTCCTACAAGAAGGGCAGATAAGACCTTCTTGATACTAACTTTGTTTTTGGATTTTAAATTTAACACTGAATATTCACTTACGAATTTTGGAAAACATTCTGGTTCTACTTCCCAATATTCTGCATATCCAGCTTGTACCATAAGAGAGACAACATCAATATTTTCTGATGCTTCAATACTCTGAATATTTACAGTGTACTTGTCATCTTTTTTTGCTATAACTTGAAGCAAAATTGCTTTGTTCAAAACAATTTTTTTAAAATAATCAACTGCTGCCTTCACCCATAAATCTTCAACAGGAAATATATGTGCAAGTGAACAGCACATGGCTAAGGCAGGCAACTCACAAAACTCTGGAAGCAAAATTTTTACATCAAAAAATGGTATGGAATCAGTATTTCCATAATCCAAAAAATAAACATTAATCTTATAACCATTAATTTCAGTGATGACAGCTCTGTAAAAACATCTGTCCTTGCTGTATCTAGCACAGCAAAATAAACCAGGTTCTGGATTTCTTAGAATTAGTTCATCATTTTCACACAAATTATAAAATTTGTTTATATTTTTCATTATATCTTGAAATTCATTCTGATATTCATTGGTGCGTACCCAGAAATTGGATGGGTTTAATACATATGCTATGAAAGCTATGTAGGCAGCTTCTGTTTCCATTTCTACAGTTTTAATAGGAAAACCTACTTTCAAGGTATCTTTTTTATTTAGAGAGTCTATCAACCATTCATTATTTCCAACAAAACTCTCAACTGCAAAACCATTTACATCAGAAGCACTAGTCTCTCTGAACATATTAGAGATTTTTAAATCAGACACTGGACAAAGTTCTTGTGTGGCTACAGTCTTCAAAAGACATTTAGAATTAATTGTAGACTCCTGAGTTTGTAATGTTACATAATACAAATGTTCATCCTTATTGAACCAATCAATGTGTGCATATACTATCTGTCCTAACAAGGCTTGTTTAAATACACTCAATTGAAGTTTTCTTGCATCTCTATCTGGACTATGTAAATATGTCAGAGAACATGGAAATGAAAATAATGGTACTAAAATAAAATCCTGTTTAAGTTTCTTTACATAAATTGAGGGTATAGCCTCACTACTGCCATAATCCATAAACCAAATTTTCACTTGATTATTGGGCAAAAGCTGCTGAAGAATTCCTCTATGCCACTGTCCATTTATCCTTTTGGCAACACAAAGCAGTCCAAAATTATCACACATAGGACTACTTTCTTGACTGATAATATCATAATGTAAATTCATACATACTGTCAAGTTTTCTAACTCTGGAATCCATTTAATTAATTGACAATAAAATTTACTTGGGCTCAATGCAGATGATACCTTTACACTTTCAGTATTGCCAATTGACAAAGATGGCTGCAAATTATCCAGAATATGTTGGATATCAAGTAAAGTATGATTATTATTTAATGATAATTCAGGTCTCATATGCTGTAATAAATCAGGCATTTGTTGTGGGAATTCTTTTAACATTGTCACAATAAGACGAAATGAATCCCCATCAATAAGTCTTCCTAACTGTAATTCAAGAACTTGGGATATAATTTTTGGCACTTCAATTAGAATCATTTGAAGAGGCAAAATAGCTTGTATACAACCTTTCATTTGTAGTCCTACCAATGACTTGAAATAATTCAAAGCCTTAGAAGACCATTTTTCTCCAATTGGTAATATGTTGGCAAAAATTCCAACTATTACACGTGGTGGTAGTTCAAATAAGGTGCCACAGGCTGAAGCAACCCGCATACTATCAACTCTTAGTTCTTCTCCGCGGTCTATGAGAAGCACCGTATAGAGTTCGTTTTTCTTTTCTAAAACTCTTCCTCTCTGCCATTCTCCAGACACTCTTTCTTCTACCAAACAAAATTCATCAACGTCCACATTATTTTTTGCTTTTGGAATATGCTGTATTTCTCTCTGCAATATGTGGTAGTCAAACTCACATTCAATATTATTTCTGCCTTGAAATTTCACCAGAATATCCTTGGGAAGACATTCTATATGTGATATTGTCAAATCCACATCTAAAAATGTTGGTAATAGAGATGTAGAATTCATTTTCTAAAAAGCAAATAATAAGTACTAATCAACTTCTGGACAGACAACTGTCAAAATTAAATGAAATTAGCCTATATAAATTTAGTATGCAAACATAAGCCTTAAAAATAATTCTATGCCTGTATTTATCAAAGTGAACATGGTAATAAAAATTACGTACACTGGAAAAGATGATGGAGAGAGAAACAAAATGCATCTAACTGTTCATTGCATTTCACACTTTCAAAAAATTCTACTGAAATAACCTAGAGAACATTAAAAACAGGGAGACTATACACTGTAAAACCAAGAAGAAACAAATTTCTACTAGATACAAATTTGCCAGAAATAAATTTCTACTAAACATTAGACATGCTGTAACAGAAGGAAGCCAAACAAAGCCCACGGGAGAGCTCCTTCTCCTCCTGTGAGAAAACTACTTTCTCTCATGCAGACTTCTTCCCACAGCCCATAACTCAGAGGGGTTGAGCGGTATAAGAAAGGGCAATTGGAGAACCAACAGAGGACACACTGCTTGCACTCCCCACTCTGTGTCAGTTAGCAATATTCAAACCCCATTAGCACCGTCACACAACTCCAGGATTCTTCTTTGATTAAGGGCAGCAGGCTGAATCCTCAACAGCACTGAGGAAAGCCAGGCATTGAAAGACCCTGAGGCAGGTCAGGTATATCCAGGCCTTGTCATTGGCATGGCTGGTCACAAAAATTATGGAGGCAGGAAAAGGACAGACAGAGGCAAAGCTCTCTACTATATGGCTCTGCTCATTTTCTCTAGACTGTTAAAAATTTTTAAATGGCATGGCAAATATTCAAGAGCTATAAAATATTATCCAAATTCAGGCAAGAACCAACATCTATTGCGATAGGACACAGCTCAACTCCTGTTTGACTCTGAGTTAACAGATGACCATTATCAATTTCTTTTCACGGGGACAGGAAAGAGAAAAACTGGACCTAAAAAAAGTGAGGGAACAACTTAAAGGAAACCAAGGAAATACTCCCCTAAGGAATAAACATACTAAAGGAAAAAGCAAAGAACTGTTTTTCAACAGTCTGATTCCTGTGTTCAAAAGATCAAAAGCAAATAATGAATTTTTATATGACTAAGTAGCTATTAAGATGCCACATCTGAGATTAGAAGAACTACATACACATAAGAAATTTAATACTACATGGGGAAAATTAGCACAAAATAAAAATAAAGTAGAAGAAAATTTTGAGAGAATATTCCAAAATTCAGAAGAAAACAATAAAAAGATGAAAGAGCATGGAGGACAGGAATATAAAATCTTATCAAAGTATAAATATTATCTCAGAGATAAAATAACAGGAGATCTTTATAAGTCTTAAGACCCAACTCCACAAACTGAAATAGGCAACTGGAAAGCTAAAGAAAAAGATAAGATTTAGGAACATCTGGGCCCTGACTGTGCTTTTTATTTCACCCTAGATAATTAATTTGGTGTGCTCGTCTTCACAGTGCAATCTGTAGAGATTCTGGGCTATGCTTACTCAATCCTGGAATCTTTAAAAATAACATCAGTGGGTAGCACACTAAAGACTTGCATTAGAATAAACCAAAACACTTCAGGACAAGAAAGGCCTTCTCCAGCCATCAATATTTAAAGTCACAGGCCTTTACCCAATTTCCATACTTCAGTTTACTGCTTAGATGAATGAAGGCCAGAAAGGATCTCAAGAAAGGATCCTGTGCTGGGTTATACCAAGAACCTTCCTTTTGGCATTCGCCAAAGGGTCACTGACCACTCATGTGAGTAAATGTGAAAAGGAAAAAATATATACAAGTCTTTCAGGAACCATCACTCTTTTTAAGTAGTCAGAAGAATCTCTTTATTAAATGAAGGTGGTATATACAAGATAAGCCAAAGAAAGCCCAAAGACACAAGGAAGTTGCATGATCAGGTTTCTGAAACTACCAGAAGCCTACTCCTCTATCCTGCTATTCATGCCCCCAACCCAAGCAATACAAATGGCCTCATGGGGGATTTCACATCAGAAGGGGGAAAAATATGAGCCTGGTTTGCACATGCTCTCACCTTATGCCAGGAATCTCAAGAAACAGACTGCTGAAGCACTGCATCCCAACCCAGGGGACGCCTTGCCTCAGAAAAAAAGTTGACGAGACTACCAGTACATCTACTTTCCCTGAAGAAAAAAACTGTATATTAATTGGCAATATCTAATAGTTTCTGCAAGATGATTAGTACTTCTGAAGAAAACTGGAAGATTTATTACAAAGAAGTCTGCAGTGAAATATGTGGATGAGCCTCTAAGAACTGACACATGAAAAGAAAATTTATAGGTCCCACGTGATGCTCACCAAAGGTCCTCACTATGGACAAGGACAAGATCCTTATTTAGGCAGACAGAATAACCTATTCTTGCATTAGAATAAACCAGTCAGCCCCCATCTGCCTCCCCAATGCCTGCTCAAAAGAATCATGAAAAGAGTTCCCAGTGTCATGGATAAAGCTCCTACCCTTGTGTATCTGAAGTTCAGACTATAACAATTCAGAAAAATTAGGGAGAAACATAAGCAGGAAATTTAAAACCAAACCAATTATTCTGTACTCTAAACAATTATATCATCTAAAGATAAAATTTTAAATCAAGATCTTCTAGATCCAAAAACCTATACTCATTATTATATCCCTTAGAATATTACTATACTCACAGGAAGTACTTACTCTGTGTATACAAGATTGGGACATCAGGAAACTTGAGTTTTATTTGAGATGCACTTATGTGAAATTTGGGGAACTGTCTGTTTTTTCTTAGAATCAGATTCTAAATCTGTAAAATGAGAGGGTTGAATTAAATTAGGGTTTTTCAACCATTCTTTTTACAGCAACAGCAGTAAAAATCCTTCTTATCCTAATATAAGATGCAAAAAGTAAATAGAAAACATAAAACAGCTACAAATTGCATTCATAAGTAGTGTTCTAATCATTTCATAAATTTACACAATTCACTTATTCTAAAGCCAGTAAATGAGAATAAAACCATTCTGATGAATGCAGACTTACAGCAGCTTCGTCATGTAATTTGCATTATTGTATTTGATAGCAAAGTACTGGGCAAATCAGGCTCAGACATAAGCAGCAGTTCCACTATTTCAGGTGACCAGATACAGACAGCTTCGAATAATGAAATGGGAGTGCCACAACTTAAAAATAAAGTTAAAGTGCCGCTACTAATTAGTACTCATCTCTGCTTTCAAATTTAGTATATCCTAATGTTTTTTCTTTTTAAAAAATACTCTATTTTAAGAAATTGAATTCCAATCAATAGTTCACAAACTCCTGAATTAAAGTTAAAAATTTACAGAATCACAGTTCTCGTAAGGCTTGATGAAAATACAATCTAACACTATTAAAACTGACATGAGAAGTGCTTCCTATATTAAAATTTCCTTATTCTATAGAACACGTATAATAGATGATGTTACTCTTATAAGTTCTGGGATCTTTCTTCTATGAATTACATCTAGTAAACCTAGACTAGTGGGGTCCAACAGAAATATAGTTGAGCCATATATTTATATATACATATAATATATATAATACATATAATTTTAAATTTTCTAAAAGAAATTTAAATCTTTCCTTATATTAAGAGCTCCTTATAATGCTTCAAAAAAATTTTAAAGATTTCGATACATTAGTTTAACTGATCTTCACATTAAGGCTATGATTTTCAGATTTAAAAAATGAAGATAAAAGAGACTTAAGACCTTAAATTTAGGTTTTCTGATTCAGTCCAGTTCTCTAAGTATATTACTCCCACTGTTTCACACTCATTTTTCAACTAAACAAGAACTAAAAGTGAAAGATGCTAATCCAAAACCAAAAGTACAAACAGAAATAGGCACCCTTCTGGGTTAGAATCAGCTTATTAATTCTTCCTTTTTCAAAATTTAAGATGGTTCAGGTAAAACTCTGACTAGTACTTATGAGGTTACCAAGTTCCAAAAGACTGATTCCAGTTAAGCATCTCTGCCCCATTTTTCATCAGCCTACTTTCTCCAGATATTCAGAGTGCTTTCTGGATCCAGGTCTTCAAGGACACTGATACAGTGGAAATAAAACTGTTTAGAATATTTTTAATCTTCGTATTTTAAAATCCGGGCTTCAATTTGTTAACGTGTTTTACTGGCGTAGTCCTCGACCAGGGGCAATTATGTCCCACAGGGAACATTTGGCAATGTCTAGAAATATATGCTTGTCAAAACTGGGCCGGGATAGAGGTGGGGGTTGCTACTGGCATGTAAGTAGCATAAACAGAGGTTGCTAAACATCCTACAATTCACAGAATGGCCTCCAACAAAAAAAACAAAACAAACAAAAAAAAAGAATCATCTAGCCCAAAATGGCAATAGTGCAGAGGCTGAGAAACTGCTTTACTGATCACAAAAGCAAATATCAGACAGACAAAAGAACTAATTTTTTTAACCACCTAAAAGAATTAGAAAGAAAATATGACAATTTTTTTCTAATCGTAAAGAAGGCTTTCTTCAAGAGAAAAAACCTAGAACCTACTGAAAATGGAAAATATTAAAAATTTTAAAACCACAGGCAAAAATATGAAGCTATAACAAAATTAAAATCAATATAATCTACCACACAAAAGATTTGCTCAGGCCAAATATCTTCAACGATCCTTGAGTCCACTTTTTTGCATCCTACACAACAATCCACCAGGAAAACCTACTGGGTTCATCTTCAGAGCATATAAAAAAATCTCACACTTTCTTCCAGGTCTGCTGCTACAACCCTGGTCCAAACTAACCTCCTCTGTCAACCATAATACCAGGTTACTAATCTGTCTTCCTACTTCTATCCTTAACCTCACCCCATCGCCACCCATGACTATTCTCAGCTCAAAAAAATCAGTAGCTCCTCATTTCACTCAGAGTGATAACTAAAGCCATCATAATAATGGCTTATGAAGTCCTACAGGATCTAAGCACCACCACTGCTACCAGGACCCTCACCCTCACCCCCCCCACCACCACCACCACTTTCTCTTACCTTATTCCTATTACACTCGCTACACCTCAGCCACAGTGTCATACCACTTCTTGAACTTGTCTCTGGGTTTGGGACTTTTTGCTCCCACAGCACAGCTTGCTCCCTCACCTCCTTCAAATTTTGTCAGAATGTTTCCTTCTAGGTGATTCATTCCCCAACCCTCTATTTAAGAAACTGAAAACTTCCCAATGTAGTATCCTCTAGGCACCTCCTTAACCTCTTTCTCTGGCATTGAAAAAAGAGTTCTCTTAAACCATCACTTCTCAAGTATCGGTTCTCAGGACCCTTTTCTACTCCTAAAAATTAATGAGGATCCTATTATGTACTAAGTTGGTGTCCCTCCCTTGCCAAATTCCTATATTGAAACTCTGACTCTCAGTGTGATGGTATTAGAAAGTGGGATCTTTGGGAGGTAATTATATGAGGTCATGAGGATGGAGCCCTCATCAACATGATTAGTGCTCTTACAAGAGTCACGAGAGTTTACTCCTCTCTGCTCTCTGCCATATGATACAAGGAGAATACAGGCATCCATAAACCAGGAAGCAGACTGTCACAAACACCAGATCATCTAGCACCTTGATCTTGGACTTCTCAGACTACAGAACTGTGAAATAAATTTCTGCTGTTTAAAGGCCATCCAGTTTAAGGGATTTTGTTATAGGAGCCCTAACTAAGACAAACCCCAAAGGGTGTTTATGTGTCTTCTATCTGTTAACATTTACCATATTTAAAATAAAAACAAACTGTAAAATATTTATTTTAAAATAGCAATAAGCCCATTAAATGTTAACAAATATTTTCATGAAAGATAACTACATTTTCAAAATCAAAATATTTAGTAATAGGAGTGACATGGTTTTACAATTTTTGCAAATCTCAATGTCTACACAACAGAAAATAGCTGGATTCTCATGGCTGCTTCTGTGCGTTGCAACAGATTGTTTTGGGTAAAGTACGTGAATGACATCTGGCCCCAATAGCTTTTTCATATAACTGAGGATATTCTTTGATATTAACGAAAACTCAATGAGTGCTAATTTCCTAGAAGTTATGTTAAAATGGAATATTAAACACATAAATGAACTCTCAGTACTGTCACCTTAAAATCCCTTGGTCTATCTTGCATTTTGAATGGGATTTCTAAAATGAATGAGTTTAAAGACGCTACACTGACTCACTTGAAAATACTGATTCAGAATTATGCACAGCTTCCATATATTGACATATTCCATTATCGAACATCTCAAAATCAAATTCATATCACGATTAACCTCATCAGAAAACTCAAGCTATTAGGAAGCCATCAAGCTTGCAGTAGGCACAACTTTTCCAACTTTCTAATTTTGCCTTTAAAGCTTGGATTTTATCATTGATAAATACTGCCAGCTGTTTTCCTTAAAGTGTCATACTTGCTCAACTAGTTTTCCGAAAAAAAAAAAAAGTCTGCAAGATACCCAAATCTGAACAACCAGTTATCGAAGTAAAAATGAAACTATGCAAAGGTATTATGTCACACAATGTAATCTCAGCAATGAAAAGGAACAAAGTATTGATACACAGCACGACATATATGAATCTTAAAAGAATTACTGGGGAAAACAAAGCTAAGAGAAAAAACACACCATATTCCACTGATAATGGAAAAAATAAAACAGAATAAGCATTGCTAAGAGAGTCACTAAGAATAGTCAGGAAGCTATTAAGGAGTGGGACTTGTGCAAGTCTCGTGTCTGTTTCAGAGCTATTAAGTTGCTAACCTGTTGCTAAATTCGGCTAAGGATGAGCCATAAAGATTGTGGAACAACTGGTGCAGTAAACACATGGACATTACTTCCAAGCAGTTTTCACCTCCCTGGTTCGCATATGGGAACTAATTAATCCCTATTAACATAGCCAGCAATTTTTCATTTGCATGAAAGAATTACACTTGTGGTTTTTGCCTTTATAAACCCTGCCTTTCTTCTCTCCAGAGCCCAGTTTGAGTTGCTACCTGAATATGTAGCAACTCTTTTTTGCTCAAATAAATGCCTTTTTTCTTTTATTAGTCAGAATCTCTTCTTCGGTTAATACCATTTACACAAAATTCTAGAAAATGCAATCTATAGCTACAGAAAGCAGATCATCGTGGGGTGGGGGCAGAAGAAACTTTTGGGGGTGATGGATATGTTTATTATCTTTATTATAGGGCTTTCATGGGTGCATAAATGTGTCACCAAATTGTACACTTAAGACAAGCTGTAAAACACAGACACACACCACAAAATCTGAATGTTTGTTAACGGTGGAATGTTAGAAAAAATTATAGAGCTCTTTTATTCTTTTAATTACTACTAAAAAGCAGTAAGATATTTATTGGCTCTGATGAATAGGTCTTAGGAATCCTGCTAAGTTGTGGAGGGGGTGTCAGCAATGTGTACAGAGTATTAAAAATGATACCCTACAAACGTACATGAACATGAGTTCGTACGCCAAAAGATGATGGGGCGAAGGATAAATAAGGAGATGGAATTGGAAAAACGAAGGGGGAGATTAACTTTACCCTTCCGTTTCGCTCACACTCATTAAAGGGCTTTATTTCTCTTTTAAAATGCCAAAAGGTAAATTATTTTTTATTGTGTATTAAACTATTACAATTAAGTGACTCAACAAAAATAAATTTCTTAAGAGCAGTTCCACAATGACTTTATCCTTTGACTTCCACGGGTAAAAGAGCCCCACTGAACCGACCCTGGGGCTCACCCTCTCTGAGCCTGTCATTTTTTTCACGTCGGGGAAACCAGCACCCACGGGGAGGCCGAGCTGCAGCCGCCGTTGGGAGGCAGGAAAGACGGCCTGGGCCAAGGCCACCCCACCGCAGATGGCGCAGGTGCCCGCTCCTCTGGGGCCAAGGCCACGACGGTTAAAGGGGCAAAGCGGAGAGGGGAGGAACGCCACCGAAAACAGTAGAGCGGGCTGACAGCACAAAGGTAGAGCTTGGACTTACGGAGAGCCCCCAGCGCGGCTCAGGCCGGTCTCCCCGCAGCTCCAGGAAGGCTGCCAGGCCCAAGATGGCAGCAAACGTGAGGCCTGTTGTTGCCCGCAGAGGCCCCGAGGCGCATGCGCAGAGTGTGGGGTCAGGGGCAGCGCGGCAGGCTCGCAGCTGCGCACAGCGCCTCCGCCCGACGGTGCAAGCTCCCTGGAGCACAGGCAGAGCCCAGCCCGAGCTCCAAGCGACTTTACAGCCTTGTCTCTCAGGAATAGGCTAAGGCCTGGATTAGAGCTTTCTAGGGGTGGGCGTGGCGGGTGTGCCATCCAAGCAGGGGTAGAGTGGGTGGCTGTAGCCCGTATGTAGATGTGGCACATTGTGGTGGGGTCGCCCTACCGGTCTTGTGCAAGACTTGCAGAGCACAGTGTGGCTGACCAAGATAGAGCCCCGCCAGTGAATTTACACGTTAGTGAAAGTAATTCTCATTTATTGAACAACTGTTAATCAGCTATTTACCTATCTTATCGCATTTAATTATATTTCTCTATTTTGGAGAAACTCGAATTGGATCTATGCCCAGTAGTAATTTTTTATGTTAATTTCCTGATATCATTGTGGATATTGAGGTTACATAGGAGAAAGGTCTTGCTTGTCAGAAATAAACACTAAATAGACACTATTCTATATTCTGTAGCAGTTTATATTACACAGTAATTACAGTTCCTTGAAAGAATAGGAATTCAGCTATAAAGTCATCTAGACATGGGTGTTTGAGGCAAGACAGAATCTTTGACATTAAATTCTTAAATGCTCACAGGTAGTAAGGTTTTCTATTTTATTTTTTATACCAATTTTCCTAGGTTTTTAAATTCATTAATGTAATTTTAATAATACATAACAAATAATGTTATTTGAAAACCTGTGCATGACCATTTCCTTTACTCTGTATTTTATTTATTTATATCATCTCGCTTTTTTTCTTGACAAGTCTTAATCTTCCCTATTGGTTTCTCTTGTTGTAATTGTTCTCTACTTCATATTTCTTTCCTTACCTGTATTTTTTCCTTTTTAAGAATTTCTTTGAGTTAGTTCTATTACTTATATTTAACTTCTTTCATTGAGTATTTACTGTCTATATTTTTAACCTCTCATTTCCTAAAAAGTGTACAAAAGCTATAATTTTTTCTGTAATTGCTGCTTTAGTTATCTCTGAAGTTTTTATGGCATAATTTTATTATCATTCAAGTTTAAATTTTTCTAATTCCTATTGATATTTTCATTGTAGTTTATGGGTCAAAGATAATTTTTCTTAATTTCTAGATATGTGGAAATTAAGAAAAATTATATATTGTTGGCTTTTTTATATTCATTTATAAGTTACATTAATCGCATTGTAATCAGAAAATGTGGTCTGATACTGATCACTTAAAATTTCTTAAGATGCGCTTTACGGCCTAATATCTGGTCATTTTTAATATATATTCATTAGACCAAGTTATTAACTTTTTGTTAAAGTGTTCTATATGCTTACTGATGTTTTTAGCAGCTGTATTGAGTATAGAAAGTGGCTTTTGTCTACTTCTTATAAGTCTGCCAATTTATTTATTTCTACCTTTCGAATCTGTTTTATAAAGTACATAAAGATTTAAAATTTCTTCCTCATGAATTTACCATTTTATCAACTTGTAATAACCTGCTTCATGTCCAGAAAACTTTTGCCTTAAAGACTTGTTTTGTCTTAAGGTACCGATTTAGCCATGCCAACTTTCATTTAGTTGGTATTTGCCTTGGTTTATCTCTATCATTTCATCTATTAACCTTCTGTGTTCTTAGATGTAGATCAAAGAATCTAGTCAAGACTTTAAATTATCAATAGTCATTAAAGATATGAGAGCATTTAGGGGCATGAGAGCAAAACAAAAATTACGAACCACTGAACTAACTACTAAGTTATATTTTCTCATAGCAACCTGGACTTTTTCCCTTACTTATCATAATATGCAAACACAGATTTCTCTATGTGACTATTTGCCGTGTGTTTCTCCTACAAAATTGAGCTTCATAGAAACAACACGGAGCATCTTGTTTTTCCTCAATGAATCTTAAATGAAAGATTGGACAAGCAGATGTGCTAATGTGTGCGTGGTTTTTGCAGTCCTGGGAGCAGACGAGATTACTGGGACCACATGAGCAGAGCAGAGGATGGAACTCTGGAAGACAGCAAGGGGTTAACAACTTCTTTCAGAGCAAAACTGTAGCCTTTCCCTTTGAAGCTTTTCCCTACTTTTCCTCTCCTCCTTTGTCCCTAATATAGAGCATGGTGTTTTGCACTCAGGAACACGATGAAAGTAGAAATAATCGTTCTTCCCTAAACCAATCTAAGATTCAGAGTAAATACTTACTGTTAGGAGTATTCTCAGTGAAGTAACTACCCTAGAGGACTGATGCTGGGCAAGTCCTCTAATCTCTTCGTGCCTCATGCATTACCTTCACCATCTTGTAGGAGAGATGAGTTTTAAAATACATAGAATACAGTAGTTTCCATTGTCCCTTCAAGAAGGCTGTATGTGCCCCCTCCTCAGAACCCACCATTTAAACAGTAATTTTTGTGTGTTATCATTCAGTTTAATAAATCCTCTGAGTGCATAATGTAGGTCATGCCACGATGCTCTACTTGTGGGTAAGAATAGTTTCCCTCTAGTTCCCATATACTCCAATACCCTAAAGTTAGGGCCATTTTTCTTTCTGTTTCTGCCACTCACTTTGTAGAACTTTAGCCCTAAGTAAATTAACATTCGTGACTTGTTTAGATAGTCTGTTTTCAGTTTGACCCCGTTTTCTGTCGTGTGGGTTTTTCAGGTGCCACCAGGAGGCAGCACAAACTAAGTCTCACTCTCAGTCTAGATCCCTGAACATTTAGTCATCTGTCACTCCCTAAGGGAAGATGTCTTCTCTACTTGAGATGCAATTAAACCGCCCCATTTTTCCCTCCAAATAATACCAGTGTTAATGAGGAAGTAAAGGAGAAGGAGTGCCACATACTTGTGGCAATCTGGGACAATTCAAAAACTACACATCAGAAGCCTTAAAATTGCTTTATCCTTTTTTCTGGCATTCCCCTTACCCACAAACACTCTCCCACCCCCCAGTAATTTGTCTTAAGGGAATTACGGCGGCTTTCTGCACACAACTTGCTATAGGGACATTCAATATAGCATTGTTTCTGATAACACAAACTAGAAATAACATCAATGTCCAACAATAAGGGTTCAGATCCCATCATGGGTTACTATGTGGCTGTTAAAAAAATGATATTGTTGAGAGGATTTCCCAAAATGTGGTATGTATATCACAAGATGTGATATAGAAAACAATCCCTGTCCTGTTTCTTCCCCCAAGACCCAGGCTCTGTTCTGCCATCATGGCTCCAGCTTCCTTTCCATTTGCCACCACAGCCCTCCCTCGGTCTGGTAGCCAGCTCCACCCTCACTGCCTTCAAGCCTCTTGTCATAACATCTCCTGAAACCCTCAACTCTGCCTCTTCTCCTAAGCTTCTATCTGCATTCCTGTTCGATCATTTTCTGACAAATATCCCTTAGAGAAAGTCTTTCCTGACTGCTTCTAACCCATGTGACTTTTACCCCTAGCTTCCATGGAAGTCCCGCATGCCCTTCCCCCATGCCACTGCCTCTGATCCCACAGCTTCAGCCTTCACTCCCCAAGCCTAGCAAATGTTGTCCCCAGGCCTTTCCTTTTTTATGTTGGCTCTTTTATATTCTGTTGCAATTTCCTTCTTTCTTCTTTTATATCCCTCCTCACTTCCGACTAAAGTTTTCTTGCCATTTGATTTGTTTGTTAAATACGGCTTCCTCAAATTGCTTGCTTGGTATTTAATAAGCAATCATAAATGACATCCAGATATATTTCTACCTCAATGATGAGGTTAAAATGTTCATTTTTTCATAATGATAGCCACAAATATGTGGCAAGCCAATTTATTTCTGTAAATGTATAGAAAGTGAACTATAACTCACAGAACAGGATTTATAGATATGGTGAATTTCTCAAGTGGAAATTAAAAAGTAGCAAATATTTCCTATGAGTTCTATGATTTAGAGCCTAGTGGCGAAGCTGAGGAGAAATAAAGCAAAACATTTTTCTAATTTGATTTAAATCAGAACATAAAATCATGCTTGCAGTTCATGTGATTTTTGTGGGGCAGAATCAATTTAGAAGTCAGAAACTGAACTGTGAAAAATAACATAAGTTGAAAAACAATATATGTCTAACACTTGTATCAGAGTTATAATATCTCTTACAAAGGACTGCTTTCGGTACAAAATAGTCACTGCTATGGATTGCATTACCGACGAAGAGCAGTCACCTTAACTGCTAATCTTAACAGTTTACAAAAATGTCAGAGTGGATAAAATGCAAAATGTATCTGAGGTTGGCAATTGGTAGCCAAAGAGATAAACATAAGTATCTAGCAAATATGTGAAAAATAAGTTTTTTAGTAATATGAATGCATATCAACTTTGGCAACATGTCAAATCTCACAAGTGATTTTTAGCATTTTTATCCACCGTTATCAAGGATTGAGTAGTCCCATATAACATAACTTTCTAGATTTCGGAACCTTATTTCTTTAAGAACCAAATCTTTAGTTTTGGATAGAATTTCTATCTTCCTAGATGGTTTAACTTCTACTGGATATTTCAAAATCTTCATTGTGAGTTTCTATCATGGTACAGTGGAAGCCAAGAAAGGGCCTCTTAACCTCTTTACCAAATGGCACCAGCAAGGTAAGATGTTACTTACAGTTCTTTTGTCTGTTTGTTATTGTTTAGTTGTCATAACAATACAAGGTACCATGTCTGCATCTAGCTACCCTCTCTACTGTTAGGAAACACTATTCCATTGGTCTCTTGAGCTCCCAGATGTCATAGTGGTTATGCCAAAAATGCAAGGCCCTGACCTTTTTTTTTTTTTTTTTTTTTTTTTTTTAAGGCAAGGCAACCCTTGGTTGACCTCACAGATTTCAAGGACTTTGTCGGCTTACAATCCCTTATTTTTTTATTTTTTTATTTTTTATACTTATAGCACCTGGTCTTCCTGCCTTTTAAGGAATGCAGGCACCCAAACAGATCTTTGTAACAAAAGAGGATTAATATTAAAGGCATATCTAGGTTTTCTACACACTTAGGGCTGGTAAATGTTCAAACCATCCAGAGTGAAAAGACTTCCTAGTACCAAAGCATCACATAGAATCCTCAGAAAGGCATTGCTTCAGTAGTGGGAGCCAGTTTACCCTGAATTAAAGGCTGCTCTGAACTCACCTCAGCAAAGCTTTAAAACAAGCCTCGAAAATATCTAATCCATTTCAAGTAACTTAACTATAGAATAAAGCTCAAAGACATCTAAAGAAATATGACAAAATCCTGCACCCATAAGTGACCAGAATCCAATGAAAAACCAGTTATACAAGCAGACGAGAAAATATAACCCAAAATCAGAGTAAAAACAATCAATTAAAAAGTGCTCAGAAATGACAAAGATGAAAAAATTAACAGACAAGGATGTTAGAACAGCTATTGAAAACCAACTCCATATTTTAAGTAGACAAAAATATGAATATGAGGAAAGAAATGGGGGATTTAAATGAGACTCAGATTGAATTTCTAGAGATTAAAAGTACAATGTCTGAAAACTTATGTCCATGCAAACATCAACATGCAGATGTTTATAGCAGCTTTATTCATAAATGACAAAATGGAGAAGCAGCAAAGATGTCCTTCAGTAGGTGAATGTATTAATAAACCATGGTCCATCCAGACAATGGAATAGTATTCAGTGATAAAAAAGAAATGATCTACTGAGCACTGAAAAGACCTGGAAGAAATTTAAATGCATACCACTGAGTGAAAGAAGCCAACATGAAAAAAAATGCATACTATATGATTCCAACTGTATAACATTCTGGAACAGTCAAAGTTATGGAGACAGCAAAAACATCAGTGGAGTAGACACAGATCCACGGAACAGAATACTCACTTTTGACAATGGAATACTACTTGGTGCTAAAAAGAAACAAACTACTGATACATGTAACCACATGGATATATCTTAGGAGCATTACCCGAACTGAAAGTAAGCATATATAAAATACTACATACTGTTGATTTATATTTATGTGAAACTTTAGAAAAAGCAGAGAATAATAACAGAAAGAATAGTAGTTGCCAGGACTCACAGATAGAAGGGAGGGAATTGACTGCGAAAGGCCATGAAGGAACTATGAGGGCAATAGAAATGTTCTATATTTTGATCGTGTTGGTGGTTATACCACCATGTCCATTGGTCGAAATTCATTGGTTTATACACTTAAACTCAGCAAACTCGGTGAATTTTATTATATGTGAATTGTACCTCAGTAAAACTGACAAAGAATAAAGGTAGAACCTTTTTAAGCATTCAAAAATAATAAAGAACTAGAATTAATGAAAAAGAAAAAAAACAGTAGATCCATATCTTTGAAAAAACTAATGAGGTGGACAGACATCTTGTAGGACTGATCAAGAAAAAAGAAGGAAAGGCATCTAAAAAATATTATGAAGAAACAAGACCCAAACTACAGATGGGGTTGAATGAATGGACGCCTGTCCAGCAATGAAAATGAATAAACTGGGTCTACATATATCTAAAAATCTTGAGAATAACTGTAAATTAAAATAACAAGTTGCCAAATCATATGTAAAATGTCACGCATTTGTGTAAATGTTAAACAAATAATCTATATTGCTTATGCATGCATACATATATAGACAAAAATTCATTTTAAATTTTAATTTCATTTTTCAATTTTAAATTCTCACTTAATAGATGAGAATTAGAATGCCAATGTACTAACTTCAAGATATTGGTTTCCTCAGAGGAAAAAGGAAGCCTGAAGGAATGGCGGGGAGAGGGATGGTGCAAAGGAGACTTTAGCTATACCTTTAATGTTTTATTTCATTTATGTCACAGAGATAACAATAAAGAGACAGAGAACAATATGAAGGCAAAAAAAAAGCAAAATGTTATCATCTTTTAGGCATTATGGAGAGAACATATAGGTTATATTATTTTCTGTACTTTTGATAAGTTTTAAACATTTTATACTTTTAAATTATTTGGGGGTTGAATAAAGCCAGCCATACTAAAACATTCACATAACAAAGTGTACCATATAGTAACCATATTCTTGAATAATCTCAAAATTGATACAGCTACTAGATGTACAGGCAAGAGTCAATACATACTTAGTTCTATCAGAAAGGTTCCTCAGACATATTAACAAACTGAGAATTTGTCAGTAGGTTTTTGGTTACAATTCTTTAAAGGATTCTTTGAAGGATGCCAGAGTTAATAGTAGTGATCCTTCAGGTGATTGCAACATTTTACTAAGCAGTTGTTGCTAAATTCAATGTCAGGATCAAATTATTGCTAAGGATGAGTGAGTGCTCTGTGATCCTGACCTTGCAAATGAAGTCAGAGAACCACCTGTACTTAGAGAATAGGCTTCAGTGTGATAAAAATCCAGTCAGTAATTAATTGGACCATGTCCTTTCCTATCATAACACCGATCACTCTGAATCATCATTGTTGATATGCTTGGCACACAGTAGGCGCACAATAAATAGTAGTTGACTGACTGAACAGTCTTCAGGAAATGATATTCCATCAGTAGAGGGATTGTGTGTACTTATCCCTAGCTTTAATGTGGTGGATCTAGCATGAGGTAGGCATGAGTGAAGGCAAAACTACACATGTGGCTACTTCCATGAAAATCTCCCAGTCTCTCCAGCCAGAAAAATCTCTTCCTCTCAGTGTATCCTCCTAGAATATTTAACATTTTTTCTTACAGTTCCTCATGTTTATGTCTCATTTCCATTGCTACATTATACTATATTTAAGTTTCTTAAGAGTAAGGACTATTTCTTCTTTGTAATTTATTATAGAATGATGGAAAGTGGAAAGAAAAATAATGGCTTAAAGCTAAAATTAATTCATTTTTACACTTTTCTAAGTTCGGCAACATTTTATTGACCTTAAAGCATGCAACTTCAAACCATTTGAAATGAATTCTAGTTCCACGTATTAACTGGTAGCAAAGAACGGACGGGCGATGATATGTTATGCCACAATGCTTCCAGAGCTGATGTGCCTGTTTGCTCAGCTATTTCCCATTAAACACCAGAGAACAAAGATAGCTAAAACATTTTCTAGGTCATTTGTTCTGTTTGTACACAGAAAACGTATAACTCAACAAGATGTAATCATTTGCAAACTGGATTTATTCAGAATAAAAGTTTTTAAAAAAGAGAGGAAAATTAATGCAAGTCTTAAGGGCTTAATAACCCCATTAATTGAGAGATGGGTGACTGGAGAAAATAAACAGAAGAAGTAATGGCCCTGGAGCAATTAATCTATTCTGGGCGTACTGCTCATGTTTACCAGGTGATTTTCTTCTGAATTGGGAGCTGAGAGCTAGTCTACTTTGACACAACAGTTTTGGAATCTGGCCAGTCATAAGAATCACTCGGAAAGCTTTTGAACAACCGAGATCCCTGGGTTCCCTTCATACATCCTTATTCAGAATCTTAGAGGTGGGACTCCTTTATCACTCCATCTTGATTTCTTACTCCTCCTGATCCTCAGGCTGCCTTTCACTCCCTCTTGACAGCCATTAGGGTGGTCTATGCCTTACCCAGCCAGTTTCTCCTCAATATTTCCAGTCGATCCAGCCCATGTGCCTGTTCATGGAGCAGCAAGAACGGCTTCCACGCTCTATTTCTGACTCTGTCGGAAAGAGGCAGGGACCATGTTTATAAAGTCTCCAGTAGTGGGCAGTCATGTCCTAAGTCTTCACATTCACTCATCACTCCCACACTGACCTCCCCAAGTAACTTCCGGTTCTGCCAGCTCCATACATGGTAAGTGGCCTTCATAGCTGTACCATTTTTTTATCTTTTATACTGTATTTTTATTGTACCTTTTCTATGTTTAGATACACAGATACTTACCACTGTATTACAATTGTCTACAGTACTCAGTATAGTAACCTGCTGTACAAATTTGTAGCCTGGGCTATACCATATCTACCTTAACAGGGTGAACCTTAAAAATATTATGCTAAATAAAAGAAGCCAGTCACAAAAGACCACATATAATATGATTCCATTTATATAAAATGTCTATAATAGGCAAATCTATAAAGACAGAAAGCAGATTAGTGGTCTCCTAGGGTTGGGGTAAAATGGGATTTTCTTTTTGGTGTGATGGAAAATGTTGTAAACTTAAATTTTAGTGATGACCACATAATTATGTGATTATACTAAAAACTATTGAATTAAATGCTTTAATCGGGTGAATTGTATGGTATGTGAATTATATCTTAACAGAGCTGTTAAAAACTGTCAGTATAATTCACCATATTAATGGATTAACAAGAAAATTGGCATGATCATATCAATCAATGGCTAATATTTATTTTCAAAGTGATACTAGTATTATAGTATCTTATTTCAAGATAATATTATCTTATTTCAAAATAGTTTCTCCACTGGCTAGCATCACCCACATTTTCAGTATCATTGAAGTCACCCTGTCCAAACTCAGGCTGACAATCCGTGAGTATGGCCCTTACGCAACAGCAAATCATCCCCCTTTGAGAGACCCACTGTAGAACGGTGAGTGTACACAGAGGGTACTCTTGGCATAACCCCAGCCTGCAATGGAAAAGACCAATCCTTGTCATTCCGGAGCGCCTTTGGCCCCTCTTGTTCCAGGGAATAATGGACACATGAACAGTGGCAATGGTCAGACCGTGACCCAGTTGAAAGTGCTAAACCACAGAAGATAAAGAGCTTTGTCAGGCAATTAGAAGATGTTCACTTTTAGGGCCTTGGACTTTCCAAGTAGCCTCCAGAGATAGTCCATTTTCCAAATTTCAGCTTACCCAGATAACTTTACAGGAAGTGAATATGTTTGTAGATTTTTAGTTATAAAGCAAGCCTTGATACCTGAGGCTTATGCTGCTTGAGCACAGACTATTCAGAACTCCTGGAACTACAAAGACAGGGAGGAGAAAATAGCAAATATCAAGTGAGGTAAAATCTTGTATAATGTAAACTCAAAAAAATTTATCTAAGGCAATTATGATTTTATCTTCCAGGAGAAATAATGTTGCATGAAGTTAAACAGCTTGTCGAGGTGGTTAGATAGAGATCTGTTAAGAATTATGTAAAGACAAGTAAGGACTCAGTTTGGAAGACAGGAAAGAATTAGCCTTTTAAAGAAAAAATATATAGGGAAGAATATTAACTCAGTGACTCATTCAAGAGACAAGGCACTGGATCATAGGTTAAAAAGTAGTGACACCAGCCTGTGTCTGAGCATTGACACATTTCTGACCTATTTTCCATTCACTGAGGCTGCAGATGAATAAATACATAGAGCTTTAATGAGAAAAGCTAAGCCCTTTGGAACTGTTCTGGGAAGAGTCTAATATATTTGGAGGACAAGTGTCATCTTCAAATAAGATGTATCAATGAATTTCTTATAACTAGATGCAGAAGCAGTCTTTCCTGACCCTTACTGCCTGGCTCAATGAGGTGTCCCCTCCTCTGTGTTCTGACAGTGCCCTGGACAGACACTCAGTATAACACTTAAATTATTATTTTTTTTAGATCGTTAGTTTTCTATCTTCTTTTCCCCCTAGACAGTGAACTTCTCAAGAACCCAGGTATGGTCGGCATTTGTGTGGTTGTCAGTGTTCAAGGGACTCTTATCAGAGTTTCTAAGGCAGGCACACCTTCCCATCGCTGGTGGGTTGTGCTTCATTTTCAGGTGTTCTGTAGGCTACCTGGCTCCTTCCCAGATTATGTAATTCAAAGGTTAGCAACATACCCAAACTCTGCTGCAAGACCTGGTGGTAAATCAGACTGTAATATAATAGTGAATTCTACTGCTGTTTGGGCTGGACTCCAAAATGAATGCCTTATACAGAATTGCTCACTAGAGTAGGCTCAGTGTCATTACATTGGCTTCAATTCAAATGTTTTTCAGATGGCACTGCCACATGGACTTCGGACATTTGAATTGTACTCCACCAGTTGGGACCCAGGTGAGCTTTATCTGTTATGTCAATCATCCTTATGTGAGATGCTAAAGAAACAAATTTCTCAGTGACCCCCCATGGGGTCTGAAAGACTTCAAGCTTTCTCTGTTGCCTATCTTCATGGGAGGGGTGGGGGGTGCGGGCAGGGTAAAACAGCCTTTGAAGATTCTGCTTTATGTCTAGATCATGTACCCAGATCCCAGATATGGAATCAGAAATCTTATAATGTTCCTTGCATGATCCAGATTATCAGACCTAATCCCAGATCTTATCCTTATTATTATTATTTTTTTAACCTCATTCTCTTCTAAGTAGAACTTTTCAATTGCAACACTACAATGGATTCTCTGGATAAGAAATATCTTTTTACCAAATCTTTGGGCTATGGTCCTGTCATTTGTACCACTTAAGTAAAAGTTATGACAGACATCGTTTCTTTTTCAGAACTGCCTGTGTCAGTGCAGACACCATTATCAGTTTAGAAAAAAAAGAGAGAGAGAGAGAGAGAGAGAGAGAGAGAGAGAGGAATAAAGTTCACGGATGTCCCTTGCAGTGCCAGCCTGTTTGAGCCGGTCATTATCGCCAGAGCTGTGAGAAGACCTTCTGGAACCCCTCCCACCTCCACTGCTGAGGCTCCTAGGATTAGAGAAATGCCCTGTTCTTCATTTCAGGAGCACACAGACATGGGACTTTGGAGTGAAGAAATCATATTTGTTGAGACCTTTGCCCAGAGTTATAAATCCATGTGCTGCGTGGCAGGGATGTCTCTGACTCTGGATCAAGGAACAAAGAGCATATTAGTTAGTCACACTGAGGAAAGCGCCAAAGATGCAGAACCCATGGGAGTGTTAATAGCGTCCCCCTGTCCCCTCCCCGCCTGGAGGACCACCTTTCTCCCCTTCAGCCCCTCAAATAGAGATTTCCTGGAGCATTCCAGCTCCAAATACGGGATTTTTATAGAATGAAACTACTATCAAAATCATCCCTCAGGCCTTACAGATCCATTTTTAATGATGATGAGTTTAGATTTTTCATGGAGGCATAAGCCTCAGTGTGGCCAAGAGCCTAGAAGTCACAGTGTTTCATTTCATGGTAGAGGTAAAGAGGTAGCTGTGTGTGATCCCATGTCACAAAGCCCCTCGGCAGCCCAACAATGCCCACTATGCCTGGTAAATTCTGTAAGACATTTATCTGATTAATAAATATAATAAGTTTTCATTATAGAAAAACTTTAAAATTATATTAAACTATTAAAAAAACATTTCACAGTCCTACCACAATACATTTAATTCCACCACAATACATTTTGTTCACCATGTTCTTTTGTGATTAAAGATCAAATTAACATGTTAAAAACCTTACAGAATAAAAAGGAAAAATGTAGATTTCTTCTTTTGATGTTTAAATCTTGAATTTTTGCTACTTATTACATTAAACATCAAAGCACACTTAGATGGGGACCTTGTTCAAGCTAGGCAGTATATTACAATAGGGTGTGAAAAAAACTGTAAAATCAAGCCAGCTTCACGGGAGTGTGCACAGCATGACATTCTCTGTGAAGATCCCTGTACTCCTAACTGGCCAAATCCTACTATCATCACCTGCAGGGCACAGTCCCTAATCAGTGGAAGGGGTAATATTACCCCTGAGTTCTTATTACAGCAATATTTAGGTAATTTATTTTTGAAAGAAAGCAACCTAGAGTGGGTGAAAACAGAGCGATTGTGGTTTGTGGATTTGTGTTGATGCTGTGCTGATTAGGACTGCCCATAGCAGCCCCCAGCTGCCCTACAGAGGTAAAAAGGCAGATTTCTAGAAGGTGGTTTCCAACATTATTTGAAGTTATGGGGGCTTAAAAGAGATTTTTAGTGAGAATGAGGAGCAGCTCAGTGCTAAGCCAGGTTCTGTTGGCCTTAAAAGAAACTCCACGTATTTATTGAGATGATCCCTGGTTTGGAATGATCTAAAGTTTTTCTGTAAACTCAGCAGACCGTATGGGACATCTGAAGGCAGGTCTGCTTATGAATGATGGCTCCTGGACCTAGAATTAATGGGTACACCCTTGCCTTTTTTCATCTGTCTTTTCCATTGCATTCTTCAATTTTCAACTTGAAATGTAAAAGAAAAACAACCGGCACCCCTTCTGGCTTCAATTTCATCATTTGCATAATGGCAGAGTTGGTTGCAGGGGGTCATCACTGAGTACTCTCCCCAGCTTTGCATTTTCTGCTCTGTGGTTCTAGACTAAATGTCCTACATCAGCAGGAGCAGGGTGATCACTACTCCGGGTCAACAGTGCTGGCCTGTTGGAAAGGCTGGGCTAGTTACCTAAGTGATGCTTCAGTGACTGCCCCTCTAAACCCAGTTCTTCACCTGTCATTTACAGTGTAGGAGGTAAGGATCCTCAACATGGGGACTTCAAAGGATGGGGATAGAAAGAAAGAAGATATAGGTGAGAGGTCATACTTTTGCTTTCTTTTTTCTAAATAATTTTATTTTTCTTTTTATTTTTTAGTTTCAGATGCACATGACTTATTAACTTATTACCACTTTTGTTTGCATGGCACATTACCTTAATTTTTCAGCAAGCGTTTTGTTAAATGATGTCTAGGATAATTTTTTCTTAATTCCAACATTCCCCTCAAAAGGTCTTTAAATGCAGGCTACTTTTCAAAAAGGTTTCTTATTTAGTTTTCTAACAACCACGTGGTGGGAAGTTCTGATGGTTCCTTTTGAATAGTGAGGAAACTAAAAAGCATATGAAACATATGAAGGGAGCTGAATTAGTCTTGCTTACAGGGTCACTAAAAGGTATACAATTACAACTCTGCAGGAAAGGGGAGAGACTGCCCAGCATGAGTGAAATCACATGGATGTCTAAATAACCCCCACAGAATGCTGCCCTAAGGCAGACATCTGATTGGTTGCAGCACCTAGATAAATTTATTTTCCCACTAGCTATTTTTCTTTTAGGCTTGCTGTCTGACACCGACTACCTATCCCTACCTATCCCTTCTTTATGTTCCAGCACTGAAAACCCACAAAGATCGGACGTTGAAACTGTCTCCTTTAACCTCAGGCCAGAATTTCAATGCCTCCAAGTCTCTCTGGGGAGCAGAATGAAACCAAATCAACAATGGTATAAAACGCTAACTGCCTAAGATGTGGCTCAGGACCCCAGGTGAAATGGGTCATCTCTGACTTTTTCCTTGAGCGTATGAAATAGAATTGAGTGAAGGGATCTGTATTTTCCACTGATCAAGTGAGAAAGGGGTCAAGAAAACAAGATCCATTCCCAAACACCAAGGAACAGCTCTCTCTTGAGTAGTACAAATCCATTCTGCAGAATCTTTGTTACAGAATTAGAGAACTCAAAGAAACTCTGTGAAGTCATTCAGTTTATTTCCTGCTTTGCAATAATTATCAAGGATTCAATGAATTACTTCCTGTACCCACAGACATGTACTGGGATGAAATTCAACCCATAGCATTTTTTAGGGCTTGAATTATCTCCAATTATTCTTGAGTAATCTCTTCCAATGTCTCACCAACATCAGCCACCCAGTTAATATCTAACCTAAATCCTTCCTGCTACTTATTTAAGCCATTTATTTTCTTTGCTATCTCAGAAGATGTGGGAGAGCAGGAGATCTCCTTTTCTGGACTCTTTTCTCAATATGTGAGCTAGCCTTTTGCTATGATTCAGAGTAAACAGAGAATGCAGGAGACAATCTCAAAAAACATATGATCTCCAAATATGAAGAATTAGGAGTAAAGTTATGTATTTGAATTTTCCACATATTAGCTTTATGATCTTGGGAAAGTGATGTAACATCTCTAAGCTTCAATTTCTTTTTTTTTTTTGTAACATAAATATAATACTTAAACCAAAGATTATTATAAAAGATAAAAGGGAGTAATTATACAAAAAATTAACTGTGTAGTGTAATACAGATGCTAGATAGAGTATTATTCATTTGCTGTGAGGAGTAAATCAGAAGAATAATGGTAAAGTAACAGGTGTTGGGAGAATGTGGAGAAATTGGAACACTTGTGCATTACTGATGGAAATGTAAAATGATATATCACTGTGGAAAATAGTGTAATGGTTTCATAAAATAATTAAATACAAAATAGCCATATGATTCAACAATTCCACTACTGATATATATGCAAAAGAATTGAGAGCAGGAATTCAAAGAAACATTTGTACACCAGCATTCATAGCAGCATTA
This sequence comes from Eidolon dupreanum, assembly GCA_028627145.1. Lineage (NCBI taxonomy): Eukaryota > Metazoa > Chordata > Mammalia > Chiroptera > Pteropodidae > Eidolon > Eidolon dupreanum. The sequence continues at coordinate 97,000,561 of CM053515.1, forward strand.
CTCACAATAGCCAAAAGGTGGAGAGAACCCAAACGTCTATCAATGGATGAATGGATAAGCAATACATATGTGGCATTACATATAATGGAATATTATTCAGCCTTAATAAGGAATGAAGTTCTGACACATTCTACAACATGAATGAACCTTGAAGACACCATGCTGGGTGAAATAAGGCAGTCAAAAAAGGACAAATACTGTATGATTGATTCCACTTATATATGATTGTCAAACTCATAATAACAGAAAGTAGAATGGTGATTGCAAGGTGTTGCGGGGGGGGAAGGCAGGATGGGGAGTTATCGTTTAATTGGTACAGAGTTTCAATTTGGAATGATGAAAAAGTTCTGGAGATGAATGCTGATGATAGTTACACAATAATATAAATGTACTCAGTGCCACTGAACCATATGCTTAAAACGGGTTAAAGTGGTAACTTTTATGTTATGTATATTTTTGCCACATGAAAAAAGAAAAGAAGATCAAGGTAATTACATGCCCTCACTTGGCAGAGGATATGGGGGATATGGATACAAAAGTAAAGGTGTGGAAGTTACCATTTTGTTGGAGAGACTAGACAATAGATATAACACTCCAGACTAATAAGCAACTACTTTGTGACCGGAGGCCCCTCTGCGAGTCGGGGAGGGGTGAACACACTGAGCTGCAGAGACTGGAGAAGGCTGTCTTCCTGAATATGCAGACCTAGGCTGTGCACACGTCTGTGAATGGACACAATCAAAACCCCAATTATGTTCAGGCCTAGGAAACTCTTTCTCAGAAACTACCTCTCTCGTTCCCACCTTGAGAAGCAGCCGTCTTCCTCCCGTTCCAACCTGGACTCCAGGAATCCCGTGTAATATGGACTTATCGGCATTTTATATTGTGTAGTATCCTCATTCCAAGAGACTTCCCAGAGAGCTGGAGGCACAATCTTAAACATTCATTTGAAATTGGGAACTGAGAGAATACCTAAAGGCTTGGTATTGACTGATGAATTATCTGGGGTAAATTGAAATAAGTGGCAGTAATTCATTAATGTCATCAGATACCTAGAGTTTAATCTCAGTACAGAAGTAGTACATTGTTGCTATTAAGATAATCTTTTTAGTGTACCAAAGAAGATGAAGCTTTGGTTTAGTGACAGCAGAAAGAGGTTATGGTGGTGGGTTTTATAGAGAAAGGTGGCATCAGGCTTAGTGATATAATGTAAAGAGCATGGACTTTAGTCACAGGCAGAAGTGAATTAAAATCATAGTTCTGTTACTTCCTACCTTGTGAATTTGAACAATGATTTCAATTCTTCTGGCTTCTCACATGGAGAGTAATACCTACATCACTGGATTTGGGATAAGACTAGAATAATTTATATAATATCCCTTACATATAATAATGAGAATCAGCAAAAAAAAAATTTCAATGGGGTAGCTGTGTTTGCTTCTAGATTATAATAAAAATAGCTAACTTAACACACACTAACACTGTCCCCAAGACTGTTCTAAGAACTTTACATTTGAACATTTAACCCTTGGGAAAATCCTTTGAGGTAGGTACGTGGTTATCCCTACCTCACATTTGAAGAAACTAAAGCACAGAGAAGTTAAGACACTTGCCAAATGTCACAGAGCCTATAAATACCGGCATTGGAGTCTGTGTTCTGAACTGTGATAATACAGACCAGAAATGATATCTGATAGCCTCCTAAAGAATGAATCCACTATGCATAAAAATATGTAACTTTGGTTTTAATAATGAGATGATTAGAGAAGACAAAAGAAAATACATCTTTAAATCTCTACAGCAAATCAGATAAAGGTTATTTAATGGTCATATTAAGTTTCTATCCAGCAACTAATTTCAAAGATAATAAACATAAACCACCATGTCATATTAATAAGATACTTCATTTTTACACGTAGCCATTAAAATATATAAAGACAGAAGCATACCGATTTTTATTGTTTAAGGCTCTCATTTTTGATAATTTTAGAATTCAAAAGTTTAAATATGGATATAGTTCAATATGTACATTTTTTGCAATTAGTACTAAAAAAGAAATAGGTTACTTATAAGAATTCAGACTCCTTTTTGCTCACAGTAAGACTAAAATTCTAAAAGAGATTTGCATGGATAAAATTGTATCTCAAGAATACCAAACTTATTATAGAGGAATGTGGGTTCTCCTTGGTTCCTTATTCATTCACCTGATATCTACTAGTGTAATAATAGTAATTTATTATATTGGGAAACTAACTACACACAGCAATATCCTCTCTCCCCCTAACCCCCTCTATTCTTCTACTCTTAGGCCTTAGATTTCTTTTTTAAGCATGGGAATCCATATTTGGTTCTGTAAATTCAGAGAGAAATTTGGGGCTAATCAAAATTCTGAGAGTCTAAAAGTATACAGGATAAACTTGAAGAGGGTAACTGCAGCCTGGAATTTGTGCTGGAGCCTTTTGGAAAGTACTACCATAACAGAAGGTACCATCACCAAGAGTTCCTTGTGGCTGGAGGTGTTCTAAGCTAAAAGTAGAGAGGAGGGATTCAATGCAATTAATGGAGGAAATGAGCTGGGGTACCCATGTTGGTCATGCCGTGTGCATTCCACTCTTTTCCTCTCCACCCATTCATGTCTATCTTTGGGCAGAAACCAAAAAGATGAAAACCTAAGAGACATGGAAGAGAGTTCTATAAGTCTTAGCAGCTATCCAGTAGAGAATAATGGGAACAGAAGAGAGGTAAAATCTGAGGAAACAATAGGCTAGAATTTCAATTAAAATGGTCTACCAAATATAGAACAGCATTAAAATAAATTAAAGGCAATGTACAAAGGTAATGGAAGTTCAGAACATCAAGGGTATAGTCCGTTTGCTAAAAGCTACAAGGATAAAGAGATACTGCTGAAGCTTACAGAGAAGGTGAGAAAAAGACAGTTCAAGTAATTCTAATCTGACTTGGCATTAGCTGTTTCCTCAACAACACTGGGTGAAAAAAGACATTAGAAAATATCTATAGTTTGCTGAAGGAAAAGAAATTCAAATCTAAAGTTATATATTCAGCCATAATGCCAGTGAAATGTGAGGATGAAATAATGTTTTTTTCAAATATCCAGGAATTCAGAATTTTAACAACCCAATAAATCCTCTCTGAGAGTTGAAAGAACTATTACTATACAAGGTACTATACAAAGAAAATAAATCCACATAGGGAATGCAGTTAGCATTAATGTATTAGCTAGGTGGAGAGCCAGAGGAAAGAGCAATTTATATAGTTTATATAAACTATACAAATGTCTAACCAATGTACTGTATACTTGAAACAAATAAAATAAAATAAAATAAACAAAAAAAGGAAGGAAATGAATCTAGGACTTAACAATGAGCTACAGTCATTAGCTAATAATAATAATAATAATAATAATAATAATGCTATTTTTACTGTGACATATAATTATACATTTATTTTTAAAAGACAATTCAGTGCCAAAATTTTAGATTATATCAACCTGGGATGTGGAAGACAAAAGCAGTTGTATTGATGAAGAATTTACCAAAATAAAAATAAAAGCATTCTAAGATTCATCGAAAAGAATCAATGTATAGTAATTAATTTTAAACATTGTTAGAAAAATAGAAATTTAACCACTAATGATAAAAACTTAAGAGTAACCACTAGAAGAATAAAAATAGAATGTGTATGGCTTCCAAACCAGTAAATAAAAAGAGAAACAAAGAACTCTACTAATCTATGAAAAGGCTGGGAAGGGAAAATAAAAGAAAGAGTGGTAAATTGAAAACAAAATAAGATGGCAGGAATATATTCTAATATGTCAAAAATAACAATAAATATGGATTGGGTAAATTTGTTTCATAAAAGGTAAAATAGGATGGATTTTTAAGAATCCAGCTATGTGCAGGTTGCTACAGAAAGCCAAAACTAATAACTCGAAGTTTGAAAACATATTCCAAGCAAATACAGAAAACTGGCAACAGGACAAAATAGAATTGAAAGTCAAAAAGATTAAAAGTTAGAAAATGGACATTTCACATTGTTTAATAATTCACCAAGAAGAGATAATAATCATGAACTTAAAGGTTCCTAACATAATTTTGAAGTCCGTGAAAAATTGGTAAAATCACCAAGAGAAATTAGTAAATCACATCTCAGATATCTGTTAAAGTTTCCCACTATGATGTACTAGAAGTAAAAATATAGAGTGTTTAAATAATATAATTAATGAGCTTATGCTAATAGATATGCATAGAACTCACACCCAACAGGGAATATACAATTTGTTCATTTACTCAGTTATCATTTATCAAAATTGTTCCCATAGCAGGCCACAAAGGAAATTACAAAAATGTTTTTTTAAAAAGGATATACTGTATAGAGATAGACTACTTAACTGAACATAGCTTATTAAAATTAGAAAATAAAAAAATTGTTGAATCCAGGCATCTAGATATTTTGAATCACTTTAAGATAGTTCATTGGTTAAAAATAATGTCAAAACTAAAATTTCAAATTATTTAGAAATTAACGAAAGTAAAATCTCTCCATACCAAAATCTATGTTTTGTTCATGGAGTGATATATATGGTTTCAAATGCATTGCACATTCACCTAAGAGGCTAGGAAATATTTCAAATAAGCTCATAGAAAGTAGAAAGAAGAAATAAAGATAATAAAAGCAAAAATGGATAAAAGAGCAAACAAACTCCATCTCCTCTGCCGTCTACCTCATTTCTTCTCTCTCTCACAGCAAAACTCTTAAAAATAATCAATTGTTCTCACTGCCTCCAGTTGTTCTCCATTTTCAAATTAAATTTATTGGGTTGACATTTGTTAATAAGATTATATAAGTTTCAAGTGTATAATTCTATAATACGTCATCTGTAAATTGCATTGTGTGCCCACCACTCAAAGTTTAGTTACCATCCATCGCCATGTATTTGACCTCCTTTATCCTCTTCAACATTCCCTACCTTCCTTCCTCTGATAACTACCATACTGATATCTTTGTCAATGAGTTCTTCTGTTGTTGTTATTTTGCTTGTTCACTTGTTACTTTCTGTTTTATACCACATATAAGTGAAATCTTATGATTCTTGTCCTTTTCCATTTGACTTATTTCAGATGGAATACTCTCAAGTTCCATCCATGTTTTCACAAATGGCAGTATTTCATCTTTTTTTTATGGCTGAGTAATATTCTATTGTTTAAAACCCTTCCAATCAGGCTTCCATCTTCAACTCTCCATCAAAACTTATCTTAAGACCACCTCTTGTATATGTCAAGTTTAATTTTATTTGACTCATCAGTGAGTTGATCATGTAATATATTTTATGATCTAGGACACTTTTGAGAGTAAAAGGGACTACTGTTAATTATCACAGCTGAAAATAGGCATAAATTGGATCATATGGTCACCCCACCTATAAACAGTGTTTAACTCTAAATCAGTGTATGGCATAGAGTGCATAATAAATATCTGTTAAATAGATTACATTTATCAACCTCCAAGCCATCCTCCCACATTTTAGTTGTCATTAACTGAATACAATAAAACCTTTGGCAAAATTAATTAAAGAAAAAAGAGAAGCCACAAAAATATATTAAGAATGAGTGAAAGGTCATAGATACACATATATGAAAGTTAAAAAAATTATAAGAGAATATTATACAACTTTATACTAATCCACTTGAAAAATCTAGATGAAATGGATACATTTCCTATAATACAAATCATTAAATTTGACCTAAGATGGAGTAGAAAATTCTAAACAAATTAGTCACTGTTTAAAAAAAGAAAAACAACTGAAAAAAGTATTTCTCAGTGATGAGAGTCAGAGCTCTATGCTCCAGCTGCCCTACCCGGATAGAGATTTGCCTTGTGAGCTCTACATGTTATTTTGTGAAGGGAGCTGATAGGTTTCATTGTAGATGTATTTCTTTTTTCCAACCAAACTTCCATTCCTACTCAGAAATACTAAGTCCTCTTCCATTTTGTGGGAAAATTAGGTAACATAATGAAAGGAGCCTATATTAACTAGATGTCAGAAGACAAATGTATCCTCACTTCAACCAGCCACATATTATGTGGTCCAGGCAATTACCTAGCTCTACCCTTCGGGCCTAGAGTTCTTCCCCTACCAGATGAAAAAGATACTACTAGCCCATTTATCCTGCAAGTTTGTTTTGGTTTGTCTAAGAGAATGAACATCTAGTAATGAATAAAGAAGGATATGAGTGGAAGATGTTAGCATTAGTTTGAAGGATATGTGCTGAGCAGAAATGGAAAAAATGGAAAAATGTGAAGACACATCAGTTACAATGTATTTGTAACACCCTTTCATCACCAGGTCAGCAGAGCTCGACCTCTTGTTTCTTGCCATTCAAAATGTGTCCTAAGTTATCCCCTTGTACCTAAGTCCTACACAAAGTCAGTATAGTAGCATCCCCAGCAATTTGTTCAATGTCTGCTCAATAAATGATTCTGAAAGAAAAGGAAAAGGTTAGGGATAACTTTAAATCATAAAGAAATTACTGAGTTATTTACATTACTATCTGAGAAGGATGTCCTCAACATAGATGGATTTCTTTTGGAATGACAAAGTGAATAAAAATGTTGGTAGTAAAAAGAATAGCTATACAGAAAGCAGTTACCCAGGGTGACACCATTCAGAAGAGTACAGGTGAGTTTAGAATTTGATATATATTTTTGTAAAGCTTGGCAATTGTTGGTTTTATTCCAAGATTTCAAATCTTTTTGAAAAAGAAATAATAAAGTAATTAAGATTGTAAAAAAAGTTGTTTAGTGATAAACTCCCAATGTAAAAGCAATGTACTATGTAAAAGGTCACTGAAGTAAAAGAGAATGGAAAGAGGTGATTCTAATGAAATTTTATCTCTAGAGGCATATATAATCAAACTTCTCCAGTATAAGTGCTTTTTTTATTATATTCTTATCTTATTCATTTGTTTATATTCAGAGTATTGTATTCTAAAATTACATGTATGGCTGAATAAACTTCTTTATGTCTGTAGATTTTATATTTTAGTGGAATATTTGCATATAAATGTTTTCGGCAAATTATCAAATCAATGACAATTTATGGAACATGAAGAGCTGAATTAATAAATTTGCTTGAAGAAAGGGAGAAAAGCTTCATTGCTTCTAAGCTCTTCAATACTGAACTTTATGTTTTCTGATATTAAATGTATTTCTAATGTCAAAAATATATAAACATGTGAAAGAATTACAATAGGTGTATATCAAAGGGTTAGAGAATATAACTTGAAGCCAAATGGTTATAGGGTCTTGAAAACTTTAGCTTGCATAGGATCTCAGAAATTATTTGGTGTTTAATTAATCCCTTAATGTTATTTTCAGAGAAATGAGGCCACAGGAATCCCTCTAGTTTGTTATGAACTCTTCCTAGGTGCACAAACTAGCAGTCATAACAAGGAATAGAAAAGGGAACTCTTGCAACCCTATAGACAATGAATAACCACTGGAGATTTTAAGTTGAATTAAAAGAATGGCACAATCATAATTGTTTTGTGGAACTCTCTTGTGGTAACCGAGGATCAATCAGGCTGAGGAGATCCTTCAGGCCAGTTAGGAGTCTCTTCTGTTGGATCTGAGGTAACAAAAGTCATGACAAAGGTGATAACCAAGGAAATGGTGGTGTGGTGGGGGAGACAGAAGTGGAAATATGGCTTGGAGTCTCTTGATTTATACTGTAGTAGCCTTGTCTCTGCTACTAACTGTGACGCCTAACTTCCCTCACATTTCATCATCTGAAAAGTGGAGTTGAACTAGATGATCTCTAACAGCTCTGGCATCTCTGACTGAAATGAACATCTGGAAGTAGAAGGTCAAGAGCAGACCATATTCCTCTTCCTTTCCATAAGTAGAGTTCAGATGTGGAGGCCCAAGCCAGTCCAATCTTAATCTCTCCTTAGAGAGATTTTTAGATAAGTTGTACTGATGGTAGAATGCTAAACAAAAAGTCTGTGGACTCTTGCCATTGAAATTCCAAAGTTCCCAAGGACTAATTGTTTAAATTTTCCCTGGAACCCATATAATACCCTATATTCTTCCATAAAGTTCTTTTAAATGTAAACTAGCCTAACTTATTGCTCATGCTTTCAAACAAAAAGATTTTGACTAAACAATGCTTAATAGACTAGAAATATAAATTTTCTGGCTGTCTTGAGGAATGTGTTGCATCAGAGAATGTTGCCCACTGGCTGCCACACACACACACACACACACACACACACCTCAGACAGTCTATAATTAGGTTAGTAAACTTTTGACTCATCTGTCAGCAAAGCACATTTATCCAGAATAGTGAAAATATCAAGCAACTAAATATCTCCCTCTCTCAACAGTCTATATTTTTGAGGAAATATTTTTAGATTTTTCATTTATGATTATCATTATCATCATTATTACTCAAAAACTTCTTTAGGGTCTGAAAGTGTTCTATATTTAAGGATATAAAGAAAAATGTCACTGTTGTCATTATCAAAGAATTCTCCCAAATGGAGAAAAATGACGTAGTAGGAAGAACACAGTTTTTGTAATCAGAGACCAGGTTCAGCATTATACTTCCTGATTTCAACTATATTACAAAGATATAGTAATCAAAACACTATGACATAAAAACACACACATAGGTCAACAGAAAATAATAGAGAACCCAGAAGTAAACCCATACATATATGGTTAATTAATTTACAACAAAGGAGCCAAGAATGTACAATAGGGAAGAGAGAGCATCTTGAATAAATGGCATTGGGAAAACTGGACAGCTACATAAAAAAAAATGAAACTGTATCCATATCTTACACCATACATAAAAATCAACTCTAAATGAATTAAAGACTTAAATTTAAGACCTGAAACCATAAAACTTCTAGAAGAAAATATGGAGTAAGCTCCTTGACATCAATCTTGGCAATGATCTTTTGGATTTTACCCCAAAGCAAAGAAAACAAAAGCAAAAATAAACATGTAGGACTATCTCAAACTAAAAAATGCTTCTGCACAGCAAAGGAAGCAACCAACAAAATCAAAGGGCAATCTACAGAATGGTAGAAAATATTTGCAAACCATGTATCTAATAAGGGTTAATATTCAAGACATATAAAGAACACACAACAAAATAGTGAAAAAAAATCTGTTTTAAAATAGGCAGAGGAACTGAATAGCCATGTTTCCAAAGAAGACATACAAACGGCCAACAGGTACATGAAAAGGCACTCAACATCATTAATAGGGAAAGGCAAAAAAAACTTCAGTGAAATATCACTTCATGCCTATTAGAATGGCTATATCAAAAAGACAAGAGATAACAAGTGTTGGTGAGGATGTGGAAAAAAGGGAACCCTGTGTACTGATGTTGGCAACGTTAATTGGTGCAATTGCTATAAAAATAAAGTAAGGAATCTCTCTAAACATTTTTAAATAGAACTACCATATGATCCAGCAGTTCTACTTCTGAGTATTTATCTAAAGAAAATGAAAATGTGGTATCGAAAAGATAGCGGCACTCCCATGTTCAATACAACATGATTCGTAATAGCAAAGATGCAGAAACAACCTCAGTGTCTGTAAATATATGAATGGATAAAGATGTGATATATACAAAATAGATAATGGAATATTATTCAGCCAGGAGCCAAAAGGAATCCTTCCATTTGTGACAACATGGATGAATCTTGAGGGTGTAATGCTAAATGAAATATTTTAGACAGAGAAAAACAAGGACCGCATAGTACTACTTACACTTGGAATCAAAAAAAAAAAAAAAGAAAGAAAGAAAAGTCAAACTCATAGAAACAGAGCAGAAAAATGGTTGTCTGGGGGTGAGGGAAAAGCGAAATAAGAAGAGGATGCTAAAGCATATAAATGTTCAGCTATAGATGAATAAGGTCCAAGGTTCTAAAGTATAACATGGTGACTGTAGTTGTTAACACTGAATTGTATAATTGAAATTTGCTAAGGGAGTAGAATTTAAATATTCTCACAAAATATACACATATGTGTAGATACAGATATAGATGAGATATAGCTACAGATGATATAGATAAATGTGTTAACTAGATAGGAGGAATTCTTTCATAATGTATACATAGATCAAACATCACATTGTACACTTTAAATATCTTACAATTTTATTCATCAATTATAACTCAATCAAGCTGACAGCTGGGTGGGGGGAGGGCATAGGGTAAAATATAAATATTAGCTTGGCCACTTCGCAGCTGTCGGCAACCTTGATACTTCACCTGCCTTATTGGAAGCTATTCATCCACGACAGCTCTGAGCATTATGACATTATCCCACTGCCTCAGGCTGATGCTACTAATTTCCTCATTTGGGAAAACAATAGGGAAAGTATAATTCAGGGCACCCCGGCTACATCATTAGCGTGTATTCCTTCTGTTGTATTTCTAGCCATTCTGTGTTTCGAGGCCCCCCATTTTGTGGCTGAATACTCTGAGTACTCACTGAGCAGGTAGAATACAGCCAGAATTTACCAGGGCACATCACTCAGTTCCAAACCAATTTCAGCTCCCTTATTCTCGCCTCTCAGCACAGGACCCCTGGCCCAGGACAATCTGAGCAATAAAACAGTAAAACTAGACTATTCCTCCAAGTCACCATCACCTGTCTGTGCCAGTGCCCTGCACCTGTTTCCCCAAATCCTCATGGCCTTTGTGTTTCTTTCTGTGTATGGCTCTAAAATCCTTTGACACCTTTCTTCTTTGTCAATCTCCAGGTCTTGACTTGGGACAGGGAAGATTTGGGAGACAAACAAATTTGGAGTTGTCCTCTTAGTACTTTATTGATGAGGAAGCTGAGGAATAAAGATGTTTTAGTGACTAACTCAAGGTCACACTCTTAGTAAATGGTACAGTCAAGATTTGACTTCAGGCAGTCTGATTCCAGTGCCTGTGGCTTTAGCACTCTGCTATGGGGAAATTAAGCAGTTTAAAATTAGTATGTGAGTAGAGAAATAGATCAATGAAAGAGAATGAATAGTCTGGAAAGAAACCAATATATGTGAGGATTTTATATACAGTAAGAACAGCATTTCAAATCAATGGATTTTTCAATAAATGGTGTTAGCGAAAATTATTAAAGTTGGACCTTTCCTTACTCTTTATGCTAAAATACATTACAGACATATCCAAGAATTAAAAGTAAAAAAAAAAAAAAATCATACAGACATAGAAAAAAACATGGAAGAATTTTTAGTAAGGAAGACTAAGACAAAATTGATATTCCTTAGGAACCATCAATTCTATTTCTGAAAATATATCCTACCAGTTGATTCACATGTGGCCACAAAGATAAGTATACTAGCAGTTTAATGCAGCATCATTGTTGTTTTGTTTATTTTGTTTTGTTTTAATAGCAAAAGACTTGATGCAACATAAATGTGCTTCATGGGGGTTGGTTCAATAAATACGGTACATGTAAAAGGTAAATACATGCAATAGTATAAAATGCAACCATTAAAAATAATGTAGATCTGAATATGATGATATGGGAGCATCAAAGCCAATATTTTGACCAGTTTCAGAATCTGTCCCCATTTCCGACTGATGTTAAATGATTAGCTCAAAAGATGAAGTGATGAGATCAAGACATTATACAATGAGATAGACTTATCAGGAATTTAAAAAGGGTTGAAGGTTACTTACCAAGGTTGGGAAGTGTACAGGAATTATTAGTGAGAGAATATATTGGTACAGTTTCTTTGGAGTGGAGGGAAATTTGAAAATATTTTCCATTACTTACTAACTCTGTGATGCTGAGCATTGATTTCCTCCCTGGCAAAATGGAGATACTAACACCTACCTCCAAGTTTTTATTTCAAAAATTAAATGTGACACAGTGCCTAGTATATAGTTAGTACTTAATAAAGATCCCCTCCCGGTAGTCAGCTCAGGCTGCCATCAGAAAATACTTTAGACTGGCTGGCTTAAACAGAAGTTTATGTCTCACAGTGCTAGAGACTAGGAAGTCCAAGATGTAGATGCCAGCAAGGTGGTTTCATTCTAAGGCCCCTTCTCTTGACTTGAAGGCAGCTGACATCTCACTGTATGATCACACACCTCTTCCT
>CM053515.1:97013208-97030547 GCA_028627145.1 Eidolon dupreanum
TTGAGTCCTACAAAGCACAGAGAGTAACAGGTATGATTAAGATAATTCTAGAACTAACGAAGACTGTGATCAACATTCAGTGTTGCTGTGCCTTATTCCTCCTCCAGCCACATTTCCCTCTTGTTCTTTTTTCCCGTTCTTACCTTCCCTTTCTCCGACACCTGTCCTTTCCTTTCCAAGTACCCACAGGACTGCGTTATTGTCACCATTCCCTCTCCTAAGTAATCTAGGAAAAGAGCCTCCTATACACATACAAAATATACAAAATATACAGATACACATATACAAAAATACACATATATATACGTATACAAAATACATTTGTATAGCATATACTCATGGTTGGACTTTTTTCATCCATATACTCATTCATTCATTCATTCAACGGATGATTATTCAGTGCCTGTTCAGTCTTAACTGTCTTTACCATACCCTCCCCGCCCCCGCTCATACACACATGTACATGCTTTAGGACAGATGTATTTTGTGTTTCCCCAAGCACATTGGATTTAGCTGGAGAGGCCCAAGATAGCAGAGTTTGGGACAAATTCTTGATTGCAGATTCAGGGTCTAGTAGAAGCCAGGCCTACAAATTATAGCCTTAGGAAAACCGGCTGTTTGGGAAAACAAGCAGAAACAAAAACCTTCCTGCCTGGTGCTTTTATTGGCCTTTCTGGCACTCTCTCTCTCGTTTTGAGTTCTGAGAAAACCTGAAGCACAGATAAGAACCAGTGTCCATATCTCAGCACCTCCTATCTGTCTACTGAAGAAGCCCTACAAGCTTGGGAGACTTTTTCAGGGCTAACTCATCAAGTGACGGCTCACAGAGATCGTAGACATGATATCATACATGAAGTATAATCATACCTCACAAAAGGCATGATTATTAAGCACTGTATAAGGTTTTGGCACACAGATGTCCTAAAGCACAATGTCAAAACAAGGTCATGACTGGACCAGTCTTATTACACCATTCCATGTAACAGGTATTCATCGAGCACCTCCTGGGCACCCAACATGCTATCAAGTACATTCCTGGTCTTTTCAGCACTTACAACCAAGTTGGAGCATGGACTAAATTTGAAGCCATTTCCTGTATTCTTTCCACAGCACAAATTTGCTATCATGACCATTGGCTCTGACTCAGCACACCGAATCTCTAGCCCACTCCAGAGGTTTCTTAGTGACACAGGAGCAGTTAACTGCACTATTTATTGAAGGACAATGATATTCTAATATTCTAATATGGGCAAAAGACCCCAAAATGGGGTCACCCTAATAGCAGTGACCTCACTCATGATGCACCCAGTGTGGTCAGGTTGAGGTTGCTGTTGCTTGCCCTTAATTGCCACCCACACCCAGCACTCACAGTGCTGCCCAGCCTTCCCAGTCTTCTAGAATCTTTTTCTTCTGAATGTACAGACAAGAGGCAGTAGTGGGAAGACACAAGTCCTCCAGAGATGGCAGATGCTAAAGCACTGAGTTTCTAGAAGCTTTCCTACTGGTGCCCTGGAGCAACACCACCAGCCCCCGGTAAATTATTTATTCTGACAGCATCTAAAAACTTACTCCAGGCCAGCCACCGAGCTAGGAAGTTTAGAGATACAGAAATGAAGATAGTATGAACTCGATCCTTTAGTTGTCACAGTAAGCACCTTAACTAAGGAGTTGTTGGGGTCCACAGATGGGTTTCAGGGGCTTCACAACATCTTGAAGTTCTATGCAAAATTTGTTGGACATTTGTAGATTTTTAGCGTTAAGAGGATACTAGCTCTTACTAGATCATTAAAGGGTAGGACTCTGTTGTCTCCAAATTTTAAGAGTAATTCGTTTTCTCAACCGTAAATTTAAATATTCTCATATTAAGAAGAATAGCCCTATAACCCTGAATAAAAAGAAAGCTGACTCCTATCTGGTTCACTGCCCAACATCTATCTTAGTAAGTGCTCAGCAGATTCTAGTGATCCACATATCATCCTTCAGCGAGTATATGTATCTTATGGAAGATCAATTAGAAATGCTTTCACCATATCTATGGGCTGACCCCTCATTTCCTGAAAATACGGTGTCATATGTCACTAAACCCTATAACTTTTGTGCAAGCATTCCAGTTTCTATCCTACTGTAGTAGCATGTTCAGAAACAGAAAATTAAAGGTAGTCAAATCGTTGTGCAATGCAGCCAATCCCAGTTTCTGTTGTCAGTGTAAAGAGTGTAGCTTGCCCCAGGGTAGAATCAGTCACTATGGCTGCTGCTATTGAAAATGTGGAGAGAAAAAATTCAGTTGGCTATATCATATCCAGCTGGGTGGGCCAGCTTCATTTTGAGTTGGCTTAATATAATTCAGAGTCTCATTTGGCTAATTGTTATTTGATTGCATTGTGTATATACAATCTGATTTCAAAAAAATTCAAATCCAAGCAAATCTAAATTTTTTTAAAAATTGGTTTATTACTTTTTGCTTTTGTTACAGGAAAGACCTTTTTTCTTTATTGTTTTTATTTATTTCCGAAGATCCGGGGTGAAAGTTTACCCGCAGAAATTGTCCTCTAAATTAATAAATAACTTTTATACAATTGTGTAATCCAAATACAGGTATTTTTATCAGCAGATTAACTTTGGCCTAATTTCTTAGCTTATAGCTTTCCTAAGTTTAAAGAAGTTTAATTCTATATCTAAATTGAGATCGTTTCTTTCTCTTTGTTTGAAAACACCTAATTATTTAAAGTAATAAGTTTCCTACAGACACTCAATACTAGTAAAATTAATTCATTCACTTTTGAAAGCAGTGGTCTGACAACAAATGAAAACTTCAGATGTAGAAGATGTGTTGTCTTCTACTCACTCTTTCCAATATTCTAAATCAAGGACTATCTCTATCATAACTGGGTAGTTGCTGATGAAATAATAAAGGGCAGGGAAAGTTAACAGTTAACTATACCTATATACATAATTCTAGTTATGTAATGTTGATTTTGGAGAGTTATATAAAAGTTGTATAAAATAAGCTTTGGTTGGCTGCTAAAATAATAGAAAATTATGTCAGGCAGCTTTATGACCAGTGAAAATCTAACATGACAATTTAAAAATATCCATTTAGTTTATGATGCTGCATTTCAAATATACATTTAGGTGATAATGGGAAAGATGATTAAAGTTGGCCCAGTGACATTTTTCAGATAGCTAAGAAATGAGAAATATAGTCTTCCCTTCATAGTTTTATGTTTCATTGGTATGAATTGGTAGGTTCTTTGCTGAAGAAGTGAGCCAGTGGTCCGTGTACCAGACATTTATATTTCCAATTCTAAACTACTTCATTTTTCTAAACCCCAAAGAATTTTACCAGAGTGAAAATTATATTCCATTACTGAATCATAAAAAATATTAAAAATTGAACTCTGTGCTTTTGCTCAGAGCAGTGCAATGTTTTATAAAGTGTAGAGCCAGAAGGAATTTCTTATGACACAAAAGAAGAACATTCTCCATGTTGTCTGATGAGACAGATCGTAGAAATTGCTAAAAACCATCTATTGTACCAAGATAATGTGGATTTTTTTCCTTCTTTATTTACTAAATTTTTTGAGATTTGTGAATGAAGTATCTATGTGTGTGTGTGCAAAAAGGACTTTTAAAAAGTTTACTGCAAACGTTCTGCAATAGAAGTCATCTTTATTAATCTTTTAAAGTGTATGCCAGATAAAAAGAAAACTACTCTTACAACATCAATTCGAATCCAACTGTGTTCAAATTCAAAATACCTGTTCAAATCCAGCTGTGTATCCTGAAAGCATTCCATTAACCCTGTGCTTTAATTCAAAAGATGATCTTTCCATGGAATGATGGAAACTGCCTTGGAAGGAAAACGGTTCTTATGTGTCACATTTTATGGGCACTTAAGATTTAGGAAGAGACACACTGTGAATGATAGTTGAAAACTAGTAAGTTATGAGTCTCCACCAATCAAGACATGTGATTAAATATTTGCCACCCAAGGTGATAAAGATAGTTCCTTCCCATGCTCAAGATACAGAAGATGGAAAAGATTTGTTCAGCAAATTCATTCATTTATTTATTCATTTGGCAAACATGTCACGTTTGAGATGTTTGTGGAACATACAAGTGGAGTTGTTTTGGTGTTCTTGACATTAAGATGATGAAAATGAAAAGGTATGACCTCTGCCCATAAAAAACTCAGAGTAATGGAAAGATGGGAAGCCAAATGGACAATTACAGTACAATCAGATATTACTATATCTAAAAACACATTAAAAACACACATAACATTAGGAACAGCAATTAAATCTACTGAGGACATCAAGGAAGGCTACAAAGAAAATTTTTAAGTTTGTCAAACCAATGAGAAGAGGGCATTCCAGGTAGAGAAAAAGTTATCTTCAAGGACTCAGAGTCATGAGAAAGCTTAAAATATTCAGGGAACCACATATTTATTTCTATGGCTGCAGCTAGGGCTCAAGGAGGCTATTGTAAAAATGTGGAGGAGACATGTCCAGATCCGTGGCAGTTTAGGGGGGAAGGGGGAAATGGTTGAGATATTTAGAAAGCATTCTTGACTAGGTTTTGTGATTGACAGGGTACAAGAATAAAAGAGGGAACACCAGAAAAATATTTACTCCAGTATTCTCATTACAGAAAGATCAGGGTTTGATGCAAGATTTGATGTCTCCTGGAGGATTGTCATTGGCGAACAGCAATGACTTTACTCTCAGGAAAGCTGGTGCATTATGGTAAGGTGATGTCATTCTATTCCCCTTAGATTGTCAGATTCAACTTTTGGTCTGTTTACTCGATATTGAGGAAAGAATAAACCTTTGAACCCTGTATCAGGAGCAAAAACAAAAACAAAAAACAGAAGCCCAGCATTTTCTTCTACTTATTATTTTGTTTGCTGATCTTTTAGTAGGACAAGAAGAGCGTCATATGTATCTTTCCCATGTGGCTAGCACAGTGTTGGCTGCTCGATGGGGCCCAGGAAAGAACTACTGACAAGACAAATAATAGTCATAAAAAAGAACATAAAGCACGCAAATACAAGATGATCTTGCATTTTGCAATTGCCCTTTCAAAGAAGCCTTACCTTCAAACCAGAAACTGATACCAGGAGAACAAGCCATAGTGGGTCCCAAGAAATGAACAAACAGGAACTTTAGCTCTCACTTCCCTGACTCCTCACTCCAGGAGTTTGTCATTCCCCAACCCCTAGGGAGTTTATCATGTGATGATTACAGAAGTTTTCTGGTTGAATTAAATTCTCACCTGAAGTTTAAAATTATGTATATATAAAATTTTTCCAGTACACTGAGGTGGGGTAGGGGGAGATGGCAAAAATGAGCAAATGTTCCACCTAACTGGGCATATCTCTAGTTTCTTTAAGATACACCATTACCGACAGGTAAAGTAAACAAACACATCTGCACATTCATTGTTAACTATTGTGTATGTTTACATCAGAGAAAGATAATAGTACATTTTGCTTCTTGCGTCTGAGCAGCCATCATAGACAATATTTGGTCTTGAATGGTAAGCTTCACATAGCTGTATCTATTGGTATCTTGGATGTTTCTGGAATCATAATTACTTGAGTCTTTCCAAGGTATACTGCCCAGCTTGCCTACTTGGCCATTGAGATGTAATTTGATGCAAGCTATAAGCTGGTCAGGAACTTTTTAATTTGAAGGAAAGTACTCTGGGTGTTTATATACACTGACAGGCAAAAGGTGAGATGAGAGAGATGTGAAAGGGAAGGCCTTGGAAGGAGCGAGCCCATACAGATGCCAGAAGCATTTCCTGGAGCCTCTGCAGTCTCTGGGAAAGTTAATTTATTTCACTTTGCTGTCTCATTGGAGCTCAAAGGGGCTTCATCAGCTGTAACCCAACAGCGGGTTCCACCTCCCTGTTTATATATTCAATAAAAATGTGTTGAACATTGACTACGTGCCAGGTACTCTGTGTGAATGACTAGGAGATCTACAAATCTTTTTCTACAATTCACACTGTCTTACATCAAAAAAGAGCCTATGAGATATATGCTTGATTACAATGGGGCTCACGTGGAGCAATCGGCCTCTACTTCTTGTCTCCCTAAACATCAGAGTAAATTCTGAGCAAAGTCTGGACTTCTCCTCTCAGTCTTCCAGACCACAGCATCCGCATCTTACTCATCACCACTTTCTCAAAGGTATATTTTATTTGTTTTATAATGGGTAATATTTAGACCTGATATAAAAAAATATTATAAATATTTCCTATTGGCTTAGTTTCTCTGAAGAACCCTGACTAACAAAAGTGTATATACTTATACAAGCATACATCTACGTGTTGTACCATATATTGCATATGTATACCTAGTTTTGTACAGATAATAACACTCTATGACCTTTATTTTCATCTGCTTTTCACACAGGTCTATCTCGGAGACTATTCTATATTGATGTACATATAGAACTGCAGTTTTCCATTGTATGTCTGTTTAATAATTTATTAAAATATTCTCCTATAGATGGAGATTTAATATTCATTTAAAGTTTCCAAACTTTGCTATTACAAATGATGCTGTGTGACTATCTTTGCACACATGTCATTTTGTATGTATACGTATATTACACATATCTACAGATACATATTATATGTACAGTATGCTAGGGACCCTCATAAGGCAGATGAAGTATAAGGACTATAATGTGGCTATCTATGTCTTATGTTCTAATTATACCCTAATATGAGGGTAAAATATCAGCCAAGTGATTCCAAATTTCTGTCCTTCTTAGAACTCTCACAGTTAAGTCTATGACAGAGTATTCTTATGTTAAAGAATTCAGGATTCAAATTCATAATTTTGTGGTTTGTTTATAGAGAAGTACTTTCAAAAATTCTAGTTTCATTATAATTAATATTTGATAACAAAATACATCTAATTCTCCACTAATCTAATCAGTTATTCCAAAGCTTCCTAAGGCAGTGACTCTCCCAGATATAGTCATGAGGAGGAGGAGGATGAGGAAGACAATGAAGATGATGACAATGATGACTTCAATATCCTGGGCAAGAATCTTAATCTTCAAGGATCTTCTCACCTCACACCAGAATATAGGGTTATGACTAAATAATCCAAAACTCTATAATTCTTTATTCCTTCTCCTCACACCCTCTATAATTCCACATTGGTTATTATCTTACATTAAAAAAAAAATGACAATACTATGAGTTCCAGTTCTGAATTATTTAACATAAGAATACTCTCTAATATACTTAACTGTGAGGGTTTACTTTCCACCCCTGACTGGAGACCAGGGACCTAGGCAGCCTCATCCACTCCCACAGCATTCAAGAGGTTCTAAGGCAACTCAACTTTCAGCCCAACCATGGGTATTTTCATTGTGTTGAAATTTTCATCATGATACTTATAATGATATTTCTACAAATTGCATAAAAAATAATTATTTGTTTTCTATAAATACAAAAAAATAACAACCTACTTGAAAAATAATTTAAAATTTTCAAGATCTCTGCAGAAACTTCACTGAAAACAGAAATGTACTCAGTGAGAAGCTGAAACAGATTTCTACAAAATGAGGAGTTAGTTTTTCTACTTCAAATAAAAAGATAAATTTCACCTAGTAAAGGAAACATCCTAGACATATTCAATAAAATGTAAGTTTCATGAAAGTCAATTGGCCATTCAGCTGGCATCCAAAGGAACTACAGTTAACCCTGGAACAACACGGGGTGACCCCTGCACAGTTGAAAATCCGAATATAACTTTTGACTCCCCCAAAATGTATTTGTCTCTAGTATCTAAAGAGGATTTGTTCCCGTATCCCCCATGGATACCAAAATCCTTGGATGCTCAAGTCCCTTACATAAACTGGTGTAAATCCATGCATACAGTCAGCCATCTGCATCTGTGGATTCTCAACTATAATTTGAAAACATTTACAGGTATTTATTGAAAAAGGTCCGTGAATGAGTAAACCCATGCAGTGCAATCCAGTATTGTTCAAGGGTCAACTGTATTTGCAAACTGCTTCAAAGGCTTGGGTTTTTCATCATAGCAGTGTATTTCCCTTCTCCACCTCCAGTGATCCCAGCAGCTTCTGTACCTGTCCCAAGGTAATAATATTTGCTCTTATAGTCCGGCTGGTCTTACAGTCTTACTTTTTTTATGAGTGTAAACCAGCAGAAAAAACTTTTTATTCATCCTGGGAAAATGTCTTAAGTAGTCATTATGTGTGCCCCATCAGATCGCAGACATTTGGAAGAAAAAAGGGAAATGAATGTGAATGGGTATATTGACAGACCAAAGACACTATAAACTAATACTTATGTACTATTCACCATGTGCCATAACTGTACCAAATACTTTATTAACTCACTTAATAATCACAAAACCTTATCAGGTAGGAACTATCTATTATGATCCCCCTTTTACAGATAAAGAAACACAAGAGGCACATGCCCCCAATCACACAGCCAGTAAGTGACAGAGCTGCTGTGAGTGAGACGAGAGATGCAGGGGAGAAGGAAGTCATACACAGGAGTGCTTTCTCTCTCTTCATGGAAGAATTGCAGTGAGGGAAATATTAGAAGAGTAAAAGAGGGGCAGTGCTGATTTGCCCCAAAGATGGGGATCCAGCCATCCATGGGATGGGCTGGGAAGTTGCTTGAGTTATCTGACTCCCCTATCTCTCTACCTCCCTCCTTTCTGGAAGGTTCTAGCTTCTCTCATTAAGGGAGCAAATCCCTCATCTGCTCTCTAACAAGGAGACACAGCTCTGTTATTAATGAAGTGAGAATGAAGTCATTATCTGGATAATTCAGACATCCATCACCATTTTCAACTAAAATGTCCAGGTAAAAAAAGTGTTAGAGTCAAGAGGAATACATTGATTTGAATTAATTGCCTCAATTTACCATTTTATATTGGACTTGTCCAACTTAAGTTACATAGATGGCCTTTAGCTGTGTTTATGGGTCATCCAGTGATAGAGAGTGCTGTCAGCCAGTGTTCCGCCAAGGGACTCCAGTCCCAAGACCTGGCCTGGAATGAGAGGACAGACATTTTTTCGTACTGAGTCATTCTTGATCATATTTTCTGGGTGTGATGCAGTATGTGAACCCATTCGGATTAACCCAACGAAGACCATTGTGTGCAGGGTAAGTATGGAAAAAGAACTGAGGTATCTGAGCCAGTTTCTTGTTTACGTTCTTGGGGAAAATGTATGAAGGCATTTGGAAGGGGAAAAATTGCAGTAAACAGCATTTGCATTAAGAACTCAAAAAGCAGAGACTACAGGTGTCTCAGCACACCTACGCTTTTTCCCTAAGCACATTTCATTCAAAATCTGGGTGTTATCAAAGGCAAATGCCACTGAGCCTGTCGGCCCCTCTGTCAGTGGGTCGCTGTGGTGTTTTCATGATATCTCTCTGAGAATCCTCTCTGGGAGCCATCTGAGGCTCAGAACCCTCATGCCTTATTTCTCTAAAAAAGAAAAAAAAAAATGTCATTAAGAGGTCTGCATTTCCCAATACTTTCATCGAGATTCAGGATGGTGGAGTATAAACTACCTGGACTATGAAGTTGAAACATGTGAGTTTGAGTTCTAGCTCAGCTAGTTATTATGCCAGGTGATCCTGAAAGTCGTTTAACTCCAGGGAGTCTCAAGTGCCTCATTTGTGATATATAACATAAAACTCACAGGGTTATTAAAAGGGTTAAAATAAATAATGGATACCAAAGCCCTTAACCAACCTTAAAGCAATGTGCAATTGCAGCTCTTGTTAATAAAACATTAGCTTATTTCCCCAGATAGAGGGAACTTGTGTGTGTACGCTCAGCGTCACTGACACAACCTCACGTTCTCTTGACCCACTTACGCAATCATAATCATCCTTTCTAGGTATCTATACTTGCATAATGGAGAGAGTAGAATCGCGTGAGTTACGAAGAATTTAGTCTTGGCTTCCTTTCTTGTAGGAGCAAGGGTTAAAATATCTACTTAGCAGGATTTTTCTTTTGACTATTAAATGAAATTATTTACAAAAGTTAGCTATCACAATGATTGGTACATTTTTGGTGCTTAATAAATATTAGGTTTAAAAAATAATTATAACAACATGACTATTATTCTGTTGCCACTCAGGAGCAGAGGGATGAGTACTCACCCTGCTTGGCATCTGACAGTGATCACCTGTCTGCGAAGCCCCCGTCTCATCGTGTTAGTTGTTTATTTATTCCCCATCCGAACTCCCCTCCCTCACTCCCAACTCCTGTTCTCCTCTTCACACGAACGCAACCATTCTAAGGTGTTTGATGTCACTTTATTTAATTTACTTATTACTAGTTTTACATGTTTCCTTGTAAAACATGTTGAGCTGTTTTGGGTGCAGAAAAGCTCCATTTCTCTAACCACCAGATACTTTCAGCACGATGGACTCTAGAAGCAGGTAGAGATTTCAGCTTCAGAGACCAAGAATACGTCCTTTTTCTCCTTCTGAAAAGACAAGGGCTCAGGGCCTGTCATCTCAGTGACTGTGGCTCTCAGCCCCAGGTGACTGGCCACTGGTTGGAAAGCCCCAGGGAGGAGCAGCACCCTGATAAGAGAGTGATCCTGCTCATTAGGCAAGAGGACAGATGTCATCCTCATCAGGAACAGGTCACACCCTATTAGTAGAGAGGTGGGAGAGGTTACTCAGGGGCGTATTCAGGCTCATGGAACGTAGAAATTTCTAAAAGCAAGGCTAAGAATCGTCCATACACACACACACACACACACACACACACACACACACACACACACACACAAAATTAACTCTAAATGGATCATAGCCATAAACTAAAGACTAAATGTATAAACCTTTGGAAGAAAATATAAGAATAAATGTTCCTGACCTTATTTTAGGCAGTCCTTCTTAGCTACAACACCAAAAGAACAAGTGATGACAACAACAAAAAAGTGGACTTCATCAAAATTAAAGATATTTGTGCTTCAAAGGACACCATCAAGAAAGTGAAAAGACAACCCACAGGATGAGAGAAAATATTTGCAAATCCTATATCTGATGAGACATGTATCTGGAATAGATAAAAACTTCTTACAACTTAATGATACAAGGTGAAAAATAACTCAAGTAAAAAGTTCAAAACCCAAAGGATTTGCATAGACATTTCTCCAAAGGAGATAGACAAGTTGCCAATAAGAACACAAAAAAGATGCCCAGCATCCTTAGCCATCATGCAAACGCCAACCAAACCATAATGAGATAGAGACTACTTCACACCCACTAGGATGGCTATCATGAAAAAGATAAATAATAACTGGCATTGACAAGGATACGGGGAGATTGGAACCTTTATACACTGGCGGTGGAAATGTAAAATGGTGCAGCCACTTTGGAAAACAGTCTGGCAGTTCCTCAAATCATTCAACATAGAATGACCATGTGACCCTGCAATTTCACTCTTAGGTAGATACCCAAGGGAAATGCAAAACATATGTCCATGCAAAAGTTTGTACACAGATGTTCACAGCAGCATTATTCATAATAGCCACTAACTGGAAACAACACAAACATCCATCATTTATGACTAGATAAATAAACTGTGATATCTATACAATGGATATTGTTTGGCAATAAAAAGAAAAGTTAACAATATGGATGACCCTGGAAAACATTAGGCTAACTAATTGAAAAAAGCCTATCACAAAAGATCACACATTGTATGATCCTATTTATACAAAATGTCCAGAATAAGTAAATCTATAAAGACAGAGTATAGATTCATGGCTGCCTCAAGCCGGGGGGCGATGGGAGTTTAGGGAGTGATGACTAATTGATACAGACTTCTTTTTCAGGTGGTTAATACATTCCAAAATTGATTGTGCTAACAGTCGTACAATTCTGAGAATATACTAAAAACCATTCAATTATACGCTTTAAATGGGTTTATGATATGAATTTTATCTCAATAAACACTGTGTAAAAAAAAAAAAGAGGTCCCTTTCCAAGGTGGACCTGAGAACAACTGAAGGTGGCCATTATTTTTTAAATAACTTTATTAAAAGCTAAATTCTATCATTAGAAAAAAAAAAAAAAGGAAGACAAGGAACCCCTGACACTAAGTAGCACATGTTTCTACCCTCTTTCTGCTCTGGAGATCAAGTAATGAACCAAAGCAGATTGGGTTCTGGGGCTGTCCTGGATGCCCACACTGACCCCCCCACCCCACCATGCTCATAGAGAGAGGAAGACGTGCAGATGAAAACAACATCAAGCCGTTTGGTAATTTTTTGTTTTTGACTTCAAAACACAGGTGAAGACAGTGTCAGAGAAACTTTCACCCCCAAATTGGTACTTTTCCCAGCTTTCCCTATAATAGATGGTCTGTGACCTGGGTACGAGACAGAAAAGAAGAAACCTGATCTATAACCACAAAGCACTGCTGTCCATATACCTAAAGAACTAAAGAACTCACTTGGCCATCTGTCGACTGATAGGCTGGGAAGGTTTCCCTTTTAGAGACTCTTAATTGCTGTGTTGACTAGAATATTATCTAATTTCACAAAATTCTACCAGTTAAGCAGTCTGCTAATAGGGTCCAGGTATTCTCAAACTGATAGAACACTCATATTGGAAGACAAGTTGGATGCAATGATTTTAAGGGCCTTTTGAGATCCTGAATTTCTGTCATTCTATGTAATTAACTGCATGGCAATATTTATTCTGAATCTAAACTCATAAAAAATCAATTAACTTTTTCACTTTAATGACTAGTAGATTGCAAAGAAATACACTATCAAAGATTCATCTTCATAAAACAATCTCCAAGTAATTATACGTCATCAACATAGATATTGTGCAATTAGAGTAGAGTGACTATTTCTAGATTACAAACTAGGAGAACCAAGTTCTTGCACTACTTCTTTTTGTTTCCATGGGAAAGACAAACAAACAAACAAATAAACAAACAAAAAACCCTTAGGCTATCAAGACCTCAGTTTCTCCAATTACAAATGAGAATAATATCTAGAGTCAGTCTCTCAGTGGTCCATTGTGTGGGAATGGTGAGGCTTTCTTATCCAGCCAGCATCTGTTTATCATGAGTGCTGGTCTCAGCCTTTTGAAAGTAATGCTTTCTGGTTCTTAGTCCTATGAGAATATAAAGAAAACCTAAAAAACAAATGAGCAAAGAGTAACTGACGGAAAAAGCCTTTCAAAGAAAAAGCTAAGGAAACCTTATTTGAGGTCAAGGCAAGGCTGAAGATTAAAGCTAAACATGAGGAAGAATTTCCTGAGAGCTCCCCAGCACCCCAAGGGGGGCATGTCCTCTCCTAATTTGGAAAGCTGTTTTAAATGGGTGAAGCATTCTGTTTCTTAGGCAGTGTGAGTGTAACAAGTCTTTGGAGAGGTAAGTGGCCTCTCAGAAAATCCATCCTACTTAATGACTATGAATCCTCAGCCCCTAACTGCCATGAGGTTTGAGCCCCATATAATTTATGCTTGTTTTTAATTGCAAATTCTTCACTGAATCAAAGTATTCAGAGCGGCAGTGGGCCCAAGAGGTCACCTAGTCCTGTCTGCTCATCACACAGATGAGGAACTGACACTCAAAGTCTGAGAGACTGTCCCATGATCTGAGTTTACGGACGCTGCATCTCTCTCACACAGATTCAAATTTACCATAAATTCTCAATTAAGATATAAACATATGCAGTAGCATGTATGAGAAAAAACTGCCTCACAAGGACCATCTCACATTGTAATCACGGTATTCACTCCTTAGCCTAGTGCAAGGTGTGTGTGAGGGAGAGGGGAGAGGGATGCAAAGGGGAAAACTTCACACAGTTCTTGCTGGCCCTCCAAGCTTCTCTCTCTGGTTGGCGAGGTAACACGTAAACAAGTGAAAAACCAAATCATATTACTAGAGAAAAATATAAGCTTGGGACAACAATAGAAGGCTGGTATGAAGGTCCTTCAAGATGGGTTACTCTGTATAGAAACTGGCTGATAGGTGATCAGGGTCAGGAGCCATGTGGTCCTAACTGGTCTGGACCCAGAGAAAAGCTCCCCGAAGCAGGTGAGGCTGGAGCTGCCTGGAAGAGTGGATGGATGAGATGTGCACAGTCGGGGAAGCGATGCACAGAGCTTCACCGCACGTTAGACAGTGCTGACTTCGGACGTCTTTCCCTCAGCGAGAACCGCTGCTCAACACCCTGACCTTCTCTCTCAGATGACAGAGCAGGAAAGTTTCTTTCTTCTTCCTCACAGGAGGTTAATCATCCATCTCCATTTGGTTGACAAGGCCCATTCCACCATCTTCCACCTGTACCATTCACCTAAATGCACTATTTTTCCCTTGACACTGTGTGTGTGTGTGTGTGTGTGTGTGTGTGTGTGTGTGTGTATGATTGGCATGTCCAGACCACACTAGGCATAGTTCCATCTACAATTCTTAAAGTTTACTTTCTAGCTTCTGGGCATCATTTGCAATTATAATGTTGTCATAGGCAGAAAAGAGGTAGACTAATTAATCATTGTCACTATTGGGTTCTATTTTTGAACAGCATAGCTGGAAACAAATTGTATCAAATTGTATAGCTCCTTATTTTATATCACCGAAAGAGTTATTTAGCATCATGGTCACTCTACATAAATATTCTGGTAGCAATAGGATATAATGAATAGCATGGATTCATTCATTTGTTTCCACCAAATTATGTTCTGAACACCTATTTCAATATGCAAATTATACTGAATTTAGAATATTGGGCTTCTGAAGGGCATTTAGTAGTTTCCATAGTTCCCTGAACTTGACTAAGACCCTTCTGATCACCTGCAGATAAATAGAGTTCACAGTTTCACTTCTAGAAGCCATAATTGGTAGACCTCTCATTATCTAATTCCTGGAAATTCCACTAGTCAGCTGGCTTTCTAATGGGTCCCCAGAGCCCTGTGATTACTCAGACTGATGGTTCACCCATGGGACTTTGCATTCATGAGCTGTTAAGTCATAGCTACTCACTGAGATTATCTTCAAGACACCAGGATGTGTCTCTGCGAGAGACACTAATCTGTCTACTTGCTGTAGGAAGGCCTCCTTTCTCCCAGAGGGAACAGTGATTTCAAATACCCAGAAATGCTGGGGATCATCAGAAACACATGGATGCTCAGTCACAGCTCTTCTTCACAGGCCTCCTGGAGGCCCTATTTCACTTCTGCTCCCTTTCCTCAGCCCTAATTCCCAATGTTTGTTTTTAACTCTTGTTTTCGCATACATTGTGCTAGCTAGCTCAAGTGGGTATCCTATAAATACACTTCCACTCTAACATATAATAAATGATAACGGCTGCCAATTATTGTCTTTTGCCAGCCATCATGCTTTCAATTCAATTATTTACATAGTCGTTTCATTAACTTCCCACGAAAATTCCTATGAGGAAAGTAGATAATTTTTAATCCCATCCTAAAGAAGACTAAACAGAGGACTAGGATGGTGAAGTCACTCGCCCGAGGTTTCAAACCTCACTAGAAACCCAGCTATGACTCAATTCCTGGGCTTCTTGAGTCTAACGCTCACACTGGTTTCCTTGACTTCTCTGGACTAGTATTTTCTCTGTTCAGTGAGTAACTTACACAAGATTTCCTGACTCCAGATTCTATTTGATGTCTCTGTGAAAAGTGGTCGATACTCTTCTGAAACTCGAAACGTGTTTAGGGACCTGAGAAATGTCCTACTGAAAGGGAAGGGATGTAATACTTGACACCATCACATGTCATGGACACACGCAATGCTAGATTCTCAAATAGCTCTTGAACAAGATGTTAGTGGGTTTTGTAATTTAAGGCAAATCTGTGCATTCATCCGTACAGTATCTTTGTGTGTGTGCTCAAGCCAACGATTTGACATGTGTTCTGCGGTGACGCTGTCAGAGGATGGGCAGTTCTGCTGGCTGAAACCCAGCACGGGGGGACTTTCCAGAGGCGGGCAGGGAAAGGGAGAGAAGCTGACCCCAGTCATACACGTCCTCCTTTAGAGATGATGACAGTTGACCCAGGGACATCCAAACATCCTATGAGTTTTCCCTGCATCCACATGATCAGATTTCGTTTTTGATTCCCCCACTATACAAAAGATATTCTTAACTGACGCTGACTACAGGACACTGACTTCATCTGTCATCCAACACAGAAAGCCTGTGCCTGTCAAGCCTCGTGCTTGGCGACCGAAGTGAGCCATCTCCGTCTGCTTGCTTTGTAACTCAGTATTTCCACCCATGCTCCTTAAAGTGAATGTGCATGGGAGTGGGGCTATTCCCTGCAATTCAGCAGCAGCTCCTCCTGTGAAAAGTCAGCCCACATAAAATAGTTCAAATAAAATGCTCAGAGACATGGGGTTTCAGGGTAATTACATTTTCCGACCCTTCACAGTGGTGTAGGTTTGGCCTGCCTTGGGTTGAGACCTTTGTAATATCCACCTTTAGCAGTATTAATATACGACAGATGCAAAGTGACTGACCGCTGACGAGAGTTTAGCTGTCCACAGGGAGTTCATGGCTAAAGACAATACCATCCACGAATGAGCAGTGTGGAGGCCCAAGTGCCCAGAACAAGGCAAACATCGCTGCCCAAGTCTTCTGAGGGAACAGGGGTCTTCACACACTATGACTGTTTCAGAATATGACCCTTCTGGAACCATCAGTCTTGCCACCAGATGATTTAAAGCCGCTTCACAAGTATTTGTTCCATTCGGATATACATCTGAATATAGCTCATAAGTAACAAATTATAACAACAAATACTGACTCTGAAACAGTGCTTCTGGTATCCCCCCTCCACCCCACCCCTCCATTCGCACCCCTCTGGGAGTTACATCCCACACAGTTTAGCCACTTACAGCCTACCTTACGCGCTCACCGCTCACCGTGCTCACCGCAGGTTCCTGTCTACACGTCCTGTCTCCCCAACCAGACTGGAGGCGTCTTGTGGACTTAGCCAGTCTCAGACAGTTGTGCCTCCAACCAATCACCCTTTACAGTTGCTTCAGGGTCAGTCACATCCGTGTTACTGAGCTACCTACACCTGGCCTGATTTCTTACCGCTGAAGGCAGGAAGGGCACCTGGGGGCCGGCCTCCCGTGGGAAATGGTCAGCACCTGGAACAGAAGGGGAGACGCCCAGATGCTTAGGGGGAAGGTGGCAGGTCCAGTCCACGACTCTGCTTCCTCACTGGCCTCCTCCTCCCTGGAGAAAACTCAGCATCTGGTTCACTAGAAGAAAGCCTCCTGTGCCCAATTTCCCAAGAAGACCCAGGCGGGGTGCGGGGGG
>CM053515.1:97031047-97086836 GCA_028627145.1 Eidolon dupreanum
GGGGTGGTGGCCTGGAGCAGCTTGGGAGGGGGATGACCGAGGGCAGGCACAGTCTGGGGGACAGGGGGACAGGGCCAGCTCGGTGGCTCCTCCAGCCTTTGGATGGGGATGGGGTGGGGCAGGGGCAAGGGGGCGCTGGGGAGTGGGTTCTCCAGAACCTGCTTCCTCCTAAAAGATGAAAGTCCTATGCATGCAGTGGCCGTCCGCGTCAGACCCTGGGACCCGTCCAGAAGACGGGAAAAACCCACGGTTGTCTTTCTCCTTCTCTTATAGAAGACGAAGTGCTGGAAGATGTCAGCCCGACCTGTCCATGTAAGGCATTTCCCCAGTGGGCAAGAAGGGCAGCCCCGACCTCCTACACCCACCCACCCATCTGCCCCTCCACGTGCCGTGGTGCTGTGATTGGTGTGCATTGCTCTGAGCCCCAAGAAATCAGTTCCTTGGCCTCAGCCCACCCCCAAGGGGGTCTCCACTCTCTTCTGTCTGCCCTTCTGTTCTGTTCCAGAAGCTAAGCCAGGGGGTAGGGTGGGGGAAAAAAATATCACTCTATTGGCCCACGGACACTTTAAGGAGACCTCACCATCCTGTTTACCAGTGGCTAATCATTGATTGAAAGCACATGAGGGTGAGGAAATGGTGACTTCAACCTTTGTGAGGAAACCCAGACCGCCACCGCTTTGTATTTACCTGACCCCTAGGGGTCAAAGGAGATGGCCTTGCATTTGGTACCCTGTGTTTTCCTGAGTGGAGGCCGGCTTCTGGTGTGGCAGCACTGCCATCTCGTGGACATTTGGCATTACTGTAGCGGGGCTCAGGACCCAAGTGTTCTTTTTTCTCAAATTGTTCAGAAAATTCGACTCAAGCTCAGTGGAGGCTTCCAGATTTTCCTTTTGGGGGATTTCTAAGTCAGCCAGATACCCTTAACACTTAATGAGCTTTGCCTCGGGTATTTTGTAGAACCAAAAAAGAGACACAGAATTATGGTATTTTCAAGCTGAAAAAGCATTAGAGATATCTACTTTATGCTGTCAACTTCTAATTTTCCAGTTTCTCCTATAGACTTTCTGAACCCCATTACTTGACGCTCACCTCCTTGTACCTCAGGTGATATAAGGAATGCCAGCTATCTTAAACATTAGCTTTAGCGAAACAGTGGAGAATTTAAATCTGTAAAGGAAAATGAAGTATAAGTAATACAAAGTCGATTAAAAATAAATCGAGTTTAATAACTATTTTTATTATCTATGCCACTGCCTCTCCCTGCCTAGAACAGACTATCCTTGAGTTTTTGTTTGTTTGTTGCTTGTTTGTTTGTTTTAATGTGGCTGACTTATTTCTCATTTTACAAGACGCGAATCGATTCAAGCCCCTCAGGAAGTACGTATACCACTATGAGGCCGAGAGTTCCAGTGGAGTCCCCAGGACTGACTCGAGGAGCATCACCAGGATCAACTGCAAGGTATGAGGGGAGACGAGGGCCCCGGAGGGCCTGGAGACCACGGCTGAGCACGCCCAACTCAGGCCAGGACAGTTGCAGTCTCAAGGTGTTCGGTAGACACTCTGCCAAAGAGTCATCTGCCACAGACAATTTTGCCAACCAGATTTATTTTCCCACCATCTTTCAGGATATAATTGGAATATGTGATCTAGAATATCGGCACTGCTGGACAGTAGATTTAATATGATGAGAGAAGCCCAGTGGGTGGGCCAAGGGGGGCGGGCTCTCAGGAAAGAATTCTAAAATGCAGTCGTTTTGTTTTTTTAAATTAATTTATTTCTTTTAATTGGTTTAAAGTACACAGCACATTAGTTATACATCTATACAGTTCATAAAATGATCCTCCTCATTGCTCCCTCCCTCCCCTGGCCCTCCACCTAGCCATCGTACTAATGCTAATTGCATTCCCAATGCCGTGCTCTCCCTCCCCGTGACCATCTATCAACTACAATTTGTACATCTTTAACTTTTCACCCCATTCTCCCAGCCCCCAAACCCCCTCCCCTCTGTCCATCACCAAGGAACGCAGGTTTTATCATCTAAGTCAAATAGCATTGGTTAGTAAAAACGAATGGGAAAAAAAGAAAAATGGAAACACGTAGTTTGTTTTTAAATAAAAATTTTCTTATTGAGACTGGTTGTTCTTATGGTCATTTTCCTATGGAACAGATCTAAGGGTCACGATTGGGGTTTGTGTGGGGAAATCAGGCCGAGAATCTACCCTCTTCCTTCTAGGGCCCCATCGTCTGTGCAGTCACGTGAGGCCATTTAAACTGAATAAAAGTGAAAATTCCATTTCTTAGTCATACTAGCCACATTTCAAGTGCCCAATAGCCACCCATGGCTAGTGTCTCCCATTATTAGATAGCGCAAATACAGACTCTCCATCATTGCAGAAAGTTCTTTGAATAGTTCTGGATAACAACTAGGGATCTGTTTAAACTCGAGCTCTATGCAAAGGTTTGAATGGTCCCTAATAGACACAAACGGTTTGGGTTATTTGGATTTTTTTTGCGGTGACCTTAAGGAAACATTTGCTGTTGAAACAAATGATAGCCCTCCTCCTGCTTCCTGTTTTTCTTCTTAAACTCTCACTCCTAAGCTGTTTCTTCTAATCAGTGGTACCTCTTTATCACTAAAGCGTGTAGATTTAGAACCAATAAAAGGACATCCCCCTTTACATGTATAAAAACAAACTTAAGAACCTTGAGGCCCCAGAACATTAAAAAGATTTAAAAAAAATAGGACCAAGTAGAGGTTGACTCATGGAGAACTCATGAGGCCTGTTGTAGACACAGGTAGTGTTGTAGAGCAAACATCATCTGTCCAACAGCATTTTACCTGGTGTCCCGATGGAGAGTAAGCCCTGGGCCATGGGGGCGGGCCATGTGCCTCAAGTTCTGGATGGAGAGTTTTAATATGCTGCTGCCCTGTCTTCTCAGGTCGAGCTGGAGGTCCCCCAACGCTGCAGCTTCATCCTGAAAACGAGCCAGTGCACACTGAAAGAGGTGAATGGCTTCAACCCCAAGGGCAAACCCTTGATGAAGAAGACCGCGAACTCTGAGGAGTTTGCCGCAGCCATGTCCAAGTAAGGCATGGGCCTGTGCATGTAATTTCTGAGCTTTGGGTGTCACTGGATATGTCATGCAGGTGTATGGGCGTGTGTGTGTCCACTGAGGTCTGAATGTGTGTGTTCATATTAGACACATGCGTGAGCATAAATAAGTATTTGTATTCTTCATTCACCATTGATTGAGGAACTGCTCACTGTGTTTTCACAACAATCAAAAAGAAGGAAGCATTATTTACCCTCCCCAGGTGATGCTCCACTAATGATCATGTCAGGGTGTTTCTAAAAGATCTCCTGCTTTAAACTCCGGGGGACAATAAAGCTGAGATAGTTTCTTTAAACACAGGAATTCTTGTTTAAAGAATTAAGCAAGAGTGGGTGCCCCCTGGTCTTCAGGGAGTGTCCCAGCAGGACTCCTGGCCGTGGCGGCACTCAGGAGTGCAGAGTGCTGGTTAGCAAGGGGTGGATTGGAGGCAAGGCCAGGCCTCAGAGAGTCCAGGGAAAGCCCAGGCCTGAGCCCCTTCTCACAGGCCGGTGTTCTGCCAGCACACGCTGGCCAGGCCGGTCCCATGATTGACAGCTAGCTTCTCTGCTGACTGATCAGTATCCATGTTGTACCAGTTGCTAAATATTTTGAACGTCACTCCCGCCTCGTCTCCGAATCACAGTTTGTCATGTCCCAAGAGCGTGTAAACACAGGCTGTCATAGATTTGTGGATGTGACAGCTTTGGAAACTCATTCGACTTGTTGAACCTTAGACCCGGAAGCCAGTCCTTTCTCAGCAGAGTAAGCTCGATGCTCCTGTCTCTCGCCGATACACCTGATTTTGTCTGGGATTTAATGTGTATGAGGGAGTGGGGTACAGTGGCAGGATGGCGTGAGTAGTAGCGACTTTTTGGATCCTTACCCTCCTCCAAACCTAAGGGACTCCAGCTCTCGACCACCTCAAGGCTTTCCAAGCCTGCATCACAGTGTCTGGAACTTTCTGAGAGAGTGCAGAGCCGTGGGATACGTGCTTGGCCTCTTTTTCTTCCTTATGACTTAACTAGAGCAGGTGCAGCCAGGCCCACTGAAACCCCCAAAAGAAAGTTCCCACAGGAAAGTCCCTAAGATCAAAGTTGACCCAGGCTTCAGACATGGCCCGAGACCATATCAAAGAGTGGGTGTCCAATAAATGTATGAAAAGCAGCTCAAATTCACTAACGGTCAGGAAATGCAATTAATGTAGCAAGATATTTATCACCTTACACCCATAGGACTGCAAAAATTTAAAACAGCTCTAGCACCTGTTGCTGGCAGGTCTACAAGGGGAAAGTGTACTCTCATGCATTGCTGCAAGAAATGAGAGCCATTAGTCAATATCTATTATAATTAAAAATGCTATAGCCTTTGACATAGCAATTTCAAACTCTGGGACTCTAGCCCATGAAAAGAAAAGCAGCAATGTGTGAAGATATATGCATAAGGACATTTATTTCAGTGTCGTTCATGGGGCTGAAAGAAAAAAAAAAAAAATCCGGAAAGAGAGAAAGTGGATGCCATTAAATAGGGGAATGTCTGTATAAATTATAGGTAAATGGAATTCAGTGTTTGGGAGCTTTTCAGAAAGAATCTGTTAGAGCACCACCAGGTGACTCAGAAGGATTTTTGTGGTGTATAGCTGAGAAAAGCGAGAATAAGAACAGTGTGTGTAATGCAATGTCATGCGTATAAAACCAGCAACGACAAAATCTTTAGATTTTTTTTTACACCCACATGTGGAAATACATGGAAACCCCAGTAGGTAGTTCCGTGGAGAGAGTATAGCAGCAGAGAGGGAGGGGACATGTGAGCCAGCAACAAAGGAAAAGAATGAAAGGGTACCGAACACACCACACATACTGGTATGCTTTTTTTGAAAATGTATGTGCATAGATATATTAATAAAAGATGTAAAAAGAAAAACAGTAAGTAAAAAGCAGGTTGCAGAGCCGCCCAGCGTCTGTCCAACAGGCCCGGCCCGGAGAAGTGACACTCCCGTGAGCACTCTCTCTCTCTCTCTCCCTGGGGCAGGCATGAGCTTCGGCTGGCGGTTCCAGACGGGAGACCCATTTGGCTTCACCCGGAGCCGGAGGAGCCTGACCACACTCTGAACATCAAAAGGGGCATCATCTCTGCCCTGCTGGTTCCTCCGGAAACGGAAGACGCCCAGCGAGTGCTGTTTCTGGTGAGAATTTAGAAAGCTTGATAGCGCGGCCCTTTGAACTCGTCTTCACATATCCGAGCTGCTGTCCCCAGGACGGGGACCACTGACTTAGCTACATGGCCGGTTACACGGGAGCCCTACGTTGGTGTGACACTCCAGTGACACACACAGCCAAGGCTTCCCCGCTGTCCTCAGGGCTCACTGACGGATCATCCTGAGCCAGGTCGGATCTGATTTTAAAGCAGTTTCTGGGGATCTCTGACCACCCTACTACTCCTTTGCATGGTTTTGTTCTGGTCCCACGAGGCGTAACACAGTATGGCCCACATGTATTTTAAACACGGAAAATAATCGAGTCCCTTGCCGCCCTCTTTTAAGAAATTCAGGTTTTGATCTGAGAGAACTCAGTTCGCTTGAGTCCCACGACCATTTTCGAGCCCTTGCAATGGTCCAGGCTGTGCACTAAAGCACACGTGGAGAATACAGAGCTGCATCCTGCAGAGGCCTTGCCTCGGGGCGTCCTCGGGATCTGGGGGGTGAACCGAGACACACGTCACACGAGGCAGATTGAAATACACGTAAATGAGCAGCAGGAAAATGCTCTGAGAGCACGGGGCACGAGGCCAGAGTCGGCTGGGTCCTGGGAGGCCCGGCTGGCGCACTGAGCTCAGTCAGAACCACCCTTCACTGGTGCTCACCCCAGCTCTGGCAGCCCAGGCACCGGCAAGGCCCACTCTCTGTCCCCGGGGTGGAGGGGGAAGTCCTTCCAAATCCACGTGGCTCCTGCCCTTTTTCCCAGGCCCCTTTCCCAGGCTCTCCCAGAGCACCTAAGGATGTTTCCCCACGTTGAATGCACCTTCTCTTCCGGTAGGATACTGTGTATGGAAACTGTTCCAGTAACTTTACAGTAAGAACAAGGAAAGGCAGCGTGTCAACAGAAGTATCCATCGAAAGAAACCTGAAGGACTGCGATCACTTCCGGCCCGCCAGCACGGGAGTTAGCCCACTCGCTTTGATCAGAGGCTTGGTGAGTTTCCCGGCAGCATTGCTCGTCACACTGAGCAGCATCCTCTCTGTTATTAAAATTCAGAGAAGAACCTGCCCAGCCTCTTCACACAGACCGACCCTGGGACACTGAGGACCAGGCGGGAAAGGAATCAGGCTTCTGTCCTTCTTGCTCTCGTTCTGTCACTGGCACTGAACCTGCTGCCATCGCTTGAGAGTCATGACTGCCCGTCCCTGAGAAGGCCCCAGGACTCGATGAAGCACAGTCACCTCCTTCTTCCTGTGCGAGAGACGGATGTCCCTAGATCTAAGCCTTTAGCCTCCAAGAAAGTCCCAAGAGGGGACCCTCTCCCTCATTCCCATGAAGTGACATGACTTGAAAGCATTCTGGAGTCCTGTCTTTCTGTCCCGTGTACGACCTTGATTAGCGCCTGGCCCCTCTGCCTCCTGCCTGGGCCACCCCCTCAGCGCTAACCTTCTCTGCTCACCCTCACCTGGGGTCACAGGGCACCACATCACCTGAGCTCACCTAATGCCTTATGATACCTTCAGGGCCGTGAATCATAGCTTATCTCAGTAAACATGAGGGACTTGAGCAATCATGTCATGCCTGGCAGTGTTCCTGGTCACTGTCCTTGAGCCCAAAAACAGGGAGTCTGGTGACCACCAGGGCCATGAAGAGGCCAGTGCACTGGTCTTTGTGTTTTTTCCAAGCGGCTACTGTGTGCTCAGCTCCATTCTGGGCAGCACTGAGGGAGGGACAATGACAGGTAAAGTGATAACCTGAGCAGGGCAGACAAGCAGTCCTAGGTCTGACCACGAAGGAGAAAGCAGTATTCACATAGCTCACTGGGCAAAGCAGCTTCATAGATCCAGTTAGAAGAAATGATAGGTGAACATCAGTGAGTCTAAATGCAACGTTTCACAGAGGATGTGAAGCATGAGACTAAAAGATACAAAGGATGTTTAAATGGAAGAGAGACATAAGACTGGGCTTCTAGGCAAAAGAAACATAGGGAGCTATAGTGTATGAAGAGTTAATGTGTGGTGGGGTACGTATGTGTAGGATACCATGCTACATATGCTTTGCGCAGGATGGTATGTATATAGGGATGGAATAAGAAGAGCCTATAGCTAGACTCAGCTTTGGGTATGCCAAGTTGTCACATTCCCATATCTGAATGTCAAATACTAAGTTCTCTTCTTTAACCGAGTTTGTCTAATGTTACAGAATTCCCATTCCCCTCCTCTCCTTCTTCCTTGAAGGTAAATGCCTATGGCAGAAATCTCAGGTTCAAGCCCCAGGAACTGATCAAAATGCTTTTCCACCTCATTCACAGAACCGCCCCTTGTCAGCTCTGATCAGCAGCAGCCAGTCCTGCCGGTACACCCTGGACTTCAAGAAGAAGCATGTCTCAGAAGCCATCTGCAAGGAACAACACCGTTTCCTGCCTCTCTCCCACAAGTAGGTCACATGCTACACCCCTGATTCATCACGTATGGGATGTGAGCTGAATGCTTCTCGGGAGCCCTGATCCAGGCCAGCCTGTGCCTGTGACGGGGCTATGAAGAGCTGCGAAGCAGAGGCCATACCTGCCTCCCTTTTCAAGCTAACAGGTGATTTGTCAGGATCTCTCAGGCATGCAAAACAATTTGAGACCAACAAAAGATATCTGAGACCCAGACTTTAAAGGTTATAAATCAGGAAAAGCCAGGATCATTGCAGGCTGCCCTGGTTCGAAGGGCTTCGTGGAGGATTTGGAATTTGGACTGGAGGGCTGTATATCCAAATCCATTTTGAAAATCGGTCAGTCATCTTAAGTTTATTGAGTAACTGCTGTATGCTCGGCACTGTGCTATAGAAGAGACAAAGGAATTTTGAGGCACTCTGTAGTTCATCCCTACCATGTGGGCACTCCAAACTGGTTGAAGGTAGAAGGTGCATATGTCCTTCGATGCAAGGACAGGTAGCGTGACCAGGAGGAGGTGGGTGCTGTTCATGAGGGGCTCAGGATGACCAGTTAACCATGGTTTAAAGGTCAGGATTTGGGTAGAAGTGGACACGGGGAAACATTCACCATGGAAAGCCTAGTATGCTCTGGGGTACTTGCCATCCTTTGTTACCTGCCGTGCTTCCTCTGTTATCAGGAATGCGATGATGGCACAGGTTACGCAGACTTTGAAACTTGAAGAGACACATAATTTCAACAGCCACTTCTTTGATGAAGGTAAGACTTTACACCCACGGGGTCGCCAGGGCCGGGAGATCTGCCCAAGATGCTTCACGCATCAAGGCTTAGCTTCTTGCTGGGCCCCATGAAACACCTGCTGACCGATGACTTAAGCGGGCTCTGCTGTTCTGGCGGTGGGCTACTCCAGCGAGAAAGCGTGACCATGTCCAAATGCCAAATGACAGTGGGACACGAGAAAGGGAGAAGTTTCCCAAAGCTACCTAGGTTTTTGTAAGTAGGAAACTGACCTCCTAAGTCTATCTCTGGTGGGTCTGACAACCTCATACACCAAGTGGTAAGGCCTGAGGCCTGGGACAAGTAGGAGTAAGCCTTCAGGGTCATGAATTGGTCTTTAGAGCTGGAAGGGACCTTAGCGATCTCCATCTCAACCCTAGCCCTGCATTTGTCTTGTATTTAAGTCTGTCTTATGCATTACCTCACTGTTTTCAGCAACCTGTGATGTCAAGTGGTAACCATGTATGCTTATAAACTTATTCTACAGAGGGGAAAAAGTGGTAACCATGTATGCTTTTAAACTTATTCTATGTAGCAAGGTTTCTTCAGGGTCATAGTATATTAGAGGTGGTACAAAATGAGCCTCTAGGTCTAATCTAAGTCAAGATTCTTTCCATTGCAC
This sequence comes from Eidolon dupreanum, assembly GCA_028627145.1. Taxonomy (NCBI): domain Eukaryota; kingdom Metazoa; phylum Chordata; class Mammalia; order Chiroptera; family Pteropodidae; genus Eidolon; species Eidolon dupreanum. The sequence continues at coordinate 97,040,175 of CM053515.1, forward strand.
CACTTGTCCATGCTGAATTTACCCACTTCCCTAGCGTAGATCAGAGCAGGGTCACGGAGGAGACGCAAAAGAGTCTTCCCCTCCCCCACAAACTGCTGTTAGATTCAACTGGAAGAAATGATAGGCGAGCCTCAACTATAGCCATATCAGCAGCAGCACCTCCTCACGAGTTCTTTCGGGCAAAGAGGTAGTCTGATAACAGATTCCGACAAGCCTGGATTCGATTCCAGCTCTGCCTCTTACCCAGAGAGATCCTGGGCAAGGTGAGTTGCTCCAGTCTGGGTGTTAGTTCCCTATCTTTAAATTGAGGCATATTACTAACCCACACGGATAGTATGATGAGTCAGTGAAAACACTGAAGTCCAATACCTTGCACAGAGCCAGATACATAATAGGCACCACGTACAGGAGAGTTTTCTTTTCCCCTTTGCTGATATCCCACTGATTCCCAGTTTCCAATAGACCAAGATATGGTTGAGACATAAAGGTAAAGCAGGAATTCTTTTGACACTTTGCTCCTTCCAGGTACCAGGGAGGTGGGTCTCGCCTTTGAGAGCACCAAAGCCGCGTCACCACCAGGGCAGGCCGAGGCCGCCATGAAGACCCTCCAAGAGCTACAAAACCTACATGTCTCTGAGCAGAACGCCAAGAGAGCTAACCTCTTCAGTAAACTGGTCACCGAGCTGCGGGGCCTCAGCGATGAAGCAGTCTCATCCCTCTTGCCAAAGCTGGTCGAGGTGTCCAGGTATTTATTTAATAGTTGCACCTCAGTCTTTCGTGGATTATAAACCTATGGTAGCTGGCCGAAACCTTGGCCAAACAGAGAATCTTAGGGACCACTGAAATATTAAGACTGTTAGTCAATTTAGTCAATCAGTTCGTGTTTGCTGGATAGAGAGCTACTAGCTCAGGTGCCTAGTGGTCCATGCGCAACACACATATATATGTTGCATCCAAGGGAGATATGTATTTGTGTGTTAAAATAAGAGGGAAACATTTCCCACATTTTGATGGGTATCTTCTAATTCCTCGTTCCATTACCCTGGAAAGGTTTGAGGCAAAAAGACCTCTGTACCTCTGGGAAGCCAATAGGCTAGTGGAGAGAGAACTCAGGCAAACAAAATATAATACTGTGATTTCCCTGGACATCAAGGCACTGGCTCTTAGTGCCGTGAAGTTTGGAAAAGAAACAGGACTGAAATGAGACCATGCCAGTGTTTGTGTGGCGTGTTCTGGGTTCCGACCAAGGGCCAGTGACGATAGTGCTCTTTGGGTGAGAGTCCAGGGCGTCCCTTTGCAGACTTGCCTCCATGGCGCCCTCCAGTGGATAATGCTCGGAGGGACGGCTTCCTGGTTCTTGGAGTCTGAGCTGGGTTTGGGGAGTGAATACGGGCAGTGAGGGCACTCCTGGCAGAGGGCACGCCGTGGGCCAAGGGCGTTTCAGCTGCGGCGAAGGCGATCTCTGTGACTTTCCCTGCCCTTTCCTCCTCAGCCCCATCACTCTGCAAGCCCTGACGCAGTGCGGACAGCCCCAGTGTTACGCTCAGATCCTCCAGTGGCTGAAGAGTGAGAAAGCCAACCCCCTTCTGATAGATGCTGTAACCTACCTGGTGGCCCTGCTCCCAGGACCCTCTGCCCAGAAGCTGCGGGACATCTTTAACACAGCGAAGGAGCAGCAGAGCCGGGCCACTTTATATGCTCTGAGTCACGTGGTCAACAAGTGAGTTTTACACCGCTTCACCTCACAGACGCTGAGGGGGACCCCCACATCTCCACACTGAGATTGTACTCCGTCCTCCACTTTCAAACTCTGATGCTTACTCTTTTGTTTTCTTTTTGGTTTTTTTTTTTTTTTTTTTTTAAGTCAGTAATGGCTTGAAATAAGAAATTGGCAAACACAAGTTTGGATTTTAAGATAAACCTAGCTATGCATCCTGAGTAGTCCTAACTCTCGTTCTGCAGCTGTCATAGGACAGACCCTGCAGTGACCCAAGTCCTGCTGGACATTGCTGATTACCTGTCGGAGCAGATTCGCGATGACTGCACCGGGAATGAAGATCACACCTACCTGATTCTGAGGGTACTTTCTGTCTTTTGTATAATACGCATCATTTCGGAAGCACTTTTCCTGGGGACCCGCTCCTTCTCCTTCTGCACCCTGATTCCCTCTCGTGGCTTTCCGATGCAGGTCATTGGAAATATTGGTGGAACCATGGAGCAGGTGACTCCAAGACTCACATCATCGGTCCTAAAATGTATCAAAAGTTCAGAGCCATCACTGCTGATTCAGAAGGCTGCCATCCAAGCCTTGCGGAAAATGGAAATTCAAGATGAGGTAAGGTCCTCGGAGGAGGTCTGAAGGTGAAAATTATTCAGTTTGACAAGGATTTGGAATGAGATTCTAAATCTTGTCATTCCAAGGACCTTATTCTACTGCTTTCTAATTGCAAATTTCAACAATCCTACTGACTTGACTGCCTAACAGCATACGGACATGAGAGAAATACTTGACCTTGCTGCTATTCCAGCATGCAGCTGAGATTTTCACTACATACTGCCTCCCACCAGATCGACCACTACGCTCACTGTTTCAGGAAAACATGCCCGATTTTCCTGAATCTCCCCAAACTAGGATAGCCAACTGGCCCCTGCCCGAGCTGGCAACGACTCAGTATCTTCAGACACGACCTCATTTATTAGCTCCAAACTCTCACTATCTTTCCCCTCCTTTACCCTCATATTGAACTAATTTCTGTTAAAACAACTTTATTTTCAGTTAGTGGCAGGTCTCCAGCAAGTCTTAACTTGGCTGCGCGTTGTGTATTTTAATGAAACTGAATTTGACATGCATGTGATAGGAGTCTTCTGAGAACCCTTCTCTGAGCTGGTTGCTCTGGGTGAGACTGGCAAGAAGATTCAGCACCAGCATTTGAAGAGTTATTAGAGAGAAATTCAACTTGTACATAACAAACTGCCTGCAGATCATGCCAGTGTCTGCCAGGCTTGTCTTGTGTGCCGAACAAAGGACAGTGATAATAGTTTCTTCTCTCGGTTCCAGGTCCGGGAAGTCCTTCTTCAGACTTTCCTCGATGACGCCTCTCCAGGGGACAAGCGACTGGCAGCTTATCTCATGCTGATGAGGGACCCTTCCCAGTCAGATGTTAGCAAAATCACCCAGCTTCTCCCAGGGGAACAGAATGAGCAAGTGAAGAACTTTGTGGCTTCCCACATCGCCAACATCTTAAACTCAGAAGAACTGTATGTCCAGAAGTAAGTGAGAGTAATTTTTCCCCATCTGCTACAACGGGCCGAAATTCCAAACCTCAGTTCTCATTTGGCCGCTCTCTACCCTTTATAGAGTGTTCTTTGTTCTGGAACAAGCACCTGGGAAAAAGTAAAGCAGACCTAAGCCAAACTCCTGGGGCAAACCCATGAGTCTGATAGCAATTGGAACCCTGTTTTTGCTTGGGGTGAGAGAGGCAATGCATAACATAAGACGTGTCAGCTCAACATATACTTCTTTTCATCCAGTTTGAAAACGTTAGTGAAAGAAGCTCTGAAAAATTCCCAACTTCCAACTGTCATGGACTTCAAAAAATTCTCCCGGAACTATCATTTCTCCAAATCTATTTCTCTGCCATCATTTGACCCAATCTCAGCCAAAATCGAAGGCAATCTTATATTCGATCCAAATAATTACCTTCCTAAAGAAAGCATGCTTAAAACGACCCTCACCGTCTTTGGATTTGCTTCAGCTGACCTCTTCGAGGTATGTATGACTGAAGAAGAGTCATATGCCTTCTAGCTCATCCTACGCTATAGTGTTCTACACTATAAGTAGAAAGCCAAGGGAGCCACCAGCCAGCCAGGGAGGGACAAGAATCATCAGACAGTTCCGTACCATCTCTTGGAGGCCTGTCCCTTTCTGCCTCCCTCGCCTCCCTGCCAGGGGTCATCTGAAACATGACTTCTTAGTACGAATGGAAATGCAGATGTCTCAGAGAAACCCCGAGACCCCAAATCAAAGGAAGGACATGGGCTGTGCAGTCAAACAGATTCAGCTCAAACTCCAAATCCACTCTCAACTCTCAATCTTTGGTTTAATTATTTATCCTCTGTGAACCATAGCTGCCTCTTCTGGAAAAAGGCAAATAATAAGTTCTGCCTTTGAAGATTCTAGGGAGATTTAAACAAGACAGCTCCTGTGGAGTGCTAAGCTCAGTTCCTGCCTTGTAGTATTCATCAAATACTTGTTTAATTAAGTGGACATTAAGAGAATGGGAGGCTGACATACAACAAAGAATCTGATAGCGTTTTCTTGCCTGATTTTCTTTCTCAGCTTGGTTTGGAAGGAAAAGGGTTTGAGCCAACACTGGAAGCTTTTTTTGGGAAGCAAGGATTTTTCCCAGACAGTGTCAACAAGGCTTTGTACTGGGTTCATGGTCAAGTTCCTGATCATGTCTCCAAGGTCTTGGAGGACCACTTTGGCTACACCAAAGATGATAAACGTGAGCAGGTATGTTTTAGTTAAGTAGTCTCTCAAAGAAAGCTTTGGGTCTTAATGCAAAAGCACTCTTATCTAAGCCTGGAAGTCACCAAGGAACTATCTTACTCAAGTGACAATGTGGCTTTGATTAACCATTCCCGTAGGAGTAAGAGCCGGTATCCTCTGCACTTATGGGCCTCCTGGGGATTCACTGTGCCCAGGAAACAGACTCAATAGAGGAATTCTAGCATATTGATTAAGGGTGTGAACTCTGGGGTGTAAGTTTGAAGTCTCACCTCACTGTCTTCAAGCTGTACACACCTGGGTATGTTGTTTGGTATTATGTCTATCTGTTTCTATATCTCCAGAGTACTAATAATAACCCATACCTCATAAGGTTATTTAAAGGCTCAATGAAATAAAGTATGTAAAATGCTAAGCAGAGTGCCTGACTCTGGTATTGATTGTTCAATGAGCAGATACTATTATAATTTTTAAATTAATATTTTTATTATTATAATAAAACAAGTTATTAACTTCTTTCTTTGGTTCTCATTCACATCAGCACCAGCTAGTGAGAGCAAAATTCACTTTGAAGCTAGCATAAGCCTCCACTTAAGGAGTACAAAATAGATTATATAATCTGGAGCTTCTTATTCTTTAACTTTTTGCTACGTAAAGTGTGGTCCAGTCATTGGCATCACATTACAGCTTGCTAGAAGAGCTGGTTCTTAGGCCCACCTGGGATCTATTGAATCAGAACTTGCATTTTAATGAGATCCCCAAGTGATCTGCACGTGACAAACATTTAGTTTGAGAAGCAGGGCAATAAGTTACTCCCAGGTGCTCACAGTTGGCGCCACCTTCATCTAATTGTCTTACCCCCACTTGAGGCTGAGGGTCATTGATCTGTTTTGGATCTTCCAATCACTCTTTTCTTTCTTGATGCCTAAGCATCAGTCTGTGGACTTCTTCTTATCTCTAAGAAGAACTTGTCTAGGATTAGGTGCTTTTCAAGCTTTTGATCAATTTGTATGGCAGCTAACGTTGCCCCAAAACCCTACCATTTTTCCCTAGCCAAAAGAGAGAGCGCCTAAGCAGTGGATGGGATGGAAGGTCTTCTCACCTTGGAAATCCTGTCATCCCAGAGGCTGACACTGCCCTTACTATGCTTACATTATTTGAGTCAAGGACGGTGTGGAAGCACCACTGTCTCTTTCATCTTAATTTGGAGAAGCTATCTTTTAGCGAGAGGTGGGAGCCTGATTCAGGGTCTGTCCTGTATCCCCACCCTGAGTGTGTCTAGGTCCGTCACAACTGCAGCACACAGGCCCCACATCAGGAATCTAAGGGTGTTTGGTGTTGCTGACGTCTCACTAGACGTTTTGTTGTTAACAACCCAGGACATGGTCAGTGGAATTATGCTCACTGTTGAGAAGCTGATCAAAGATCTGAAATCCAAAGAATTCCCAGAGGCCAGAGCCTACCTCCGCATCTTGGGAGAGGAACTTGGCTTTGTCAGCCTTCGTGACCTGCAGCTCTTGGGGAGGCTGCTCCTGAATGGTGCCCGTACTCTGCAGGGGATCCCCCAGATGGTAAGTACGCCGTCACAGGTGATAAGATTAGCCCGAGCACTTCTTAGATCTCCCAGATTCCCTTAAGGTCCCGACCATGCAAACCAGCCAAAATGTTTATACTTCCTTGATAGAGGTGGGTTTGGCCTTGAATTCTATTGAAGAAGATTCTTGGATCACAAGGAGTTGGTAATATTTAGAAGTTAAGCTATTCGTGCAGCTTAAAAGATATATCTTTTAAGAGCATTCATTTTTTCATCTGGAAAACAACATTAAGTGTTTCCCCCTCCACCTATGCTACAGGTTTCTTTTAATAAATATCAATATGATGCAATGATTATGAAAGTACATATTTGGTAAACTGTAAACTATCTAAATAAGCTATAGTTTTATTATTATTATTATTAATTAAGAAGGGAAAATATCAAAATATACTTCCTAGGAATTAATAAATAATAATGTTGGCTTCAAGAAAACAGATATCAAGTTATTTTCTAGATATGTCATTAAAAAAAACAAAAATCAGTGCATACTAATAGGTATATCATCTCAACATCTCATCGGTTTCAAAAAATTGGTTTTACCATAATACAGTGTACTTTAGGTAAACCCTCATTTACATTTATACTCCAAAACAGCCATGCCATTCAATGAGACTTAAAGATTTAAAGCTCTAAGGCCCAGCAATATTCTTAAATATTTTCTGAATCACCAGTCAAAAATGATATGATACCTACCCAGGGCAATGTTTTATATCCGTTTGTTGAAATTAATAATCATTCATCTTTACTTATCAAACTCTTCAGCTAATCAAAATATGCTAGACCTTTCCTTTCTGGATGAAGGATAATTATTGCCTGGTGTGTGGGAGGGTGTACTGCACAAAGCCCACTTCCATGAGGCTTACTTTCAGTTATTCTCCCCCATCGGATCTACAGATTGGAGAAGTAATAAAGAAAGGTTCAAAGAATGACTTGTTTCTTCACTACATCTTTATGGACAATGCCTTTGAACTCCCCACGGGACTTGGGTTACCACTGCAAATGTCCTCCACTGGAGTCATCACTCCTGGAATCCACGCTGGAGTGAGACTGGAAGTAGCCAAAGTAAGACTCTCTTCGCCTTTGATTCCAGGGTGGGTTTCTTGTGCGATCTGCAAATGTGTTTCCGGTTCAAGACGATGTGCCTTGTCCATGTAGTCACTTCATTAGGCTAGATGAAAAACTTAAGGGTTCCACTAGGACACACCCCCTCGCTCACTCCAGCGGGGCATGGCAGTCACGTGAGAACTCAGCTATTCTTTGACCAAAAAAGGATTTCTATCATCTTTTTTTTCTTGTGCTTACAGTTAATTTGGGCACTTTCTAGTGCTGGGTATCAGTGTCTTCTAGCTCTGGAAAACTGAGAGCTGGGCTCTTCTTCCTCCAAATATATCACTGTAATGTTTCTGAGGTGTGAGCTATCCAGAGGTGTTTGTCCAGGGATGGGAAGGGTGGTCGATCTGACCGCAGGGAACTAAGGTATTTAACAAAGCTGCATTGGTCATCTTATGACTTACAGAGGCAGGCGGAACTGGTGACAAAGCCCTCTGTGTCTGTGGAGTTTGTGACACATATGAGCGTCGTCATTCCAGACTTTGCTAGGAGCGGGGTCCAAATGAACACCAACTTCTTCCATGAGACAGGCCTGGAGGCACGACTTTCCCTAACAGCTGGGCAGCTGAAGCTGAGCATTCCTGCCCCAAGCAGGCCCATCAAGCTCTTCAGTGGCAGGTAATTCTTTCTGTGAGATCTGACCAGTTTACTGTATCTGCCGGACATGGCCAGGCTAGACAGCTAATTGAGACAGTTCTGACCTCAGTGGATCTTGGGTGATGGAGGGAGAGGAATTCCCGGATTATGTGTTTTTAACCGAGCCTAGACTCACTAAATAATTACAATTTTCTCTCAACTTTACACTTTTTACTAAATGGAGACTTAAGACCTACTTATTAACTAGTTGTTATTAGGTTGTATTTTGTTTGTTTGTTTGTTTGTTTGTTTGTTTTGAGAATGAAAAACACTAGCTCTAGAGGAATCATCCTTGGCAAATGAACATTTTACTCAGGAATATTACCAGAGATCATACTGATCTGTGGTAGCTAGCTCAGTAGATAAAGCATGAAAATCCTAATTTCCAGAGTATTGGATATAGCCTTATATTGAGAGCTTCATTTTCCATGATATTCTCAAACACAGATTTACCTTAGCTTCCATATTTGAGGCACATTAATTTGTTGATTCAAAAACAGTATTTAATTGCCTAATATATACTAAGCATGTTGAATGAGAGACAAGATCTCTGAACTTCTAGAGCTTACAGCATACCGGAAGGACATACAATGAAGCAAGCAGTAATGATCAAGTGGGGCTTCAGTTAGAGGAAGTGTTAGAGGACCATGAAATTCTCTATCATGTAGCCGTGGTAGTTTGGGAAAGCTTTCTGAAGAAAGTTGTACTTGAGCTGATATCCAAAGGCAGTGTCAGAGTTATCCAACAAAAGAGAAAGGAATGGGGTTCCCGGGCAAACAGAAAAGCACATACGGTGGCCTAAAGGAAGAGCAATATGATTCAGGAGCTGCAAGAAATTCAGTGCGATAAATTGCGCAGGGAATGTACTGTGAGGTGATGCAAGAGGCTGGCAAGGGTCAGTGCTGGGAACCATCTTAAGGAGTGGGGGCTCTTCTGAAGGCAGAGGAGTTTCAAATGGGAGCATCAATAAAATAAGAGTTGGTGTTTTAGAAGAAATACTCTGAGTCCAGAGTGGAAAATGGGTGGCCAGGAGGCACGACTAGAGACAGGGTGACCAGTTAGGAGTCTGTCACATTCACTCATGGGTGAGTGGTGATAGTGGCCTGCATCGGGTGAGGGCTGGGGTGTAGAGAGTGGTGAGCTGACTCTAGATATTCTTAGGGGGTAGAAACCTGAGTACTTAGTGACTGACTGGATAGGGGGTTGAGGCAAAAGAAAGCAGAACGGGAAGTGGGGGTGCCCTTCTTTGAAAAAGGGACCAGAGAGGGAGAGCAGCCGATGTAGAGGAAGATGATAAATTTAGGATATATTGCATTAGAAGACCTGCGAGACAACCAATTAGAATATCCAGCTGGCAACTGGACCACCAGGCCTGAGCTCGGTAAAACACTCTGAGCCACAAATACAGGTTTGGGAGTCACTGGCATAGAGAGGTTATGGAAGTCAAGCAGGGATTGGTGTAGAGTAAGACATGAGGGGCTAGGACAGAAAGGTGGAGAATGTAAATATATGAGGGGGAGAGGAATGAGCAGCAAAGAGTGCGGGGTGACCAGAGAGGCAGAGGGGAACCAAGGCCATGACAGGTCATAGGAGCTCAGGAATGGCCACAGGGTGGACTGCCCCAAAGGCAAGCCAAAGCTGGCTCTGAGGGCTCCAGTCCCCCGCATAGCTTGGTCTTAGGGCACCCTTAAAATGAAGAAATAATACTGAGGAAAGAACACATTATATCAAAGAAAGCATCCTTGGATGAAATCAGGGTATTATTGAACTTTCTCACACATACTAATTTTTTAAGTGCACACTTGGGAGGAAGGTACCATAATCTTTCCAGAGGTTACAGACTCTAAAGTCTTCATCCAGCCATTAGTGACCAGCTCTACTGAATGCATCCAAGAGATCAAGGAAGATGAAGCTGAAAAATGTCCATGGGAATTAAGAATGAGAGGTGATTGGAGATGCTAATGAAAGAAGTTCCAGGAGCACAGTGGGGAGGCAATCAGATCGTGGTTCAGAGAGAAGGGGTGTCCAAAGTGGAGACTACGAAGACAGACAATTTCTCGATTGTAGGAGAGACCAGAGGAGGGTAGAAAGGGAAGAATGTTGTATGCGTCGTGTGCGTGCATGTGTGTGTGTGTGCATGCGTGTGTGTGTACGTGTGTGTGTGTGCGTGTGTGTGTGTGTACAATGGGAGAAGAGAACTGAGTGTGTTTAATACCAATGGAAAGAAGCCAGTAGAAACTAAGAGATTTCAGATGAAAGAGAGACAGAGTACTTCTTACCCCAAATCAATGAAAGGAGGGCTGCACTTGAGGTCAGGTCCCAGAGATCGTTACTTAACATCTCTGAGCCTCTGCTTCCTATGCAAAAGGAGACTCCTAATGCCTACTGTTGTGGGGATTACAGGTAAAAACTGAAGAACTTAGTGCAGTGCCCTAAACAGAGTCACTGTGATTGTTAGCCTTGTTAATGTTCTTCTTACTATGATTTGTTCCCAAGTAAATCAAAGAATTTGAAGACAGAGGTAGAGAGTAGGATAAGGGGGCATTTGCACCGCGAGCATCAGTGACATTCATTTTGATTCATGACTTGAAGATAACTCCGGTTTTGTCGTTCTCCATTAGTAACACATTGCATTTGGTCTCTACCACCAAAACGGAAGTGATTTCATCTCTACCTGAGAACAGGAAGTCCTGGTCAATTTGCAAGCCTTTCTTTACCGGCCTGAACTACTGCATGGGTGCTTACTCCAACGCCACTTCCACAGGCGCTTCCTCCTACCTACTGGCCGGAGACACCAGGTCAGACACACTCAGTGTCCAGCCCAGCATCTGCTCACCTTCTACCTTCTACATTATGGCTACCCAGCAGGGCAAAGGGAAAAGTGCTGTGTTGTAGGCCCATGTCACCAGCATTAGGGGTTTGCACTATTCTTTAATTATTTAAAACAGTCGTCCTCTGCCCAACACATCTAAAGGGTACACATATTCCTACCTAAACTTAGAGTCTGGAACTGGGTTCCTCCACAGGTGGGAGGGGAGGGGCAGTGTTAGAACATGAGGAGTCATGACCACCAAGGGAGGTCTTAGCTCAAAAAGTGGACAAGCAAGATGATTCTATCACACTCCCCCAAGTAAACCACACCCACTGCCACTGAGAATCACTCCTTTAAAAGCATCTCTTTTTAGATGATGCCCCCTCTTCCTCTCTTATGCATTAGCTGAGGGGATCACGGCACAGATTCTAATTTGCTCCTAATCCAGTGTCCATGTTTCTGAGTCTCCAGACACATGGCCTTTCCAAGAGCCCACTGATGTATTCCAAGCCCTCACCGTGCTTGACAGCTCCTTGTCTTCAACTCCCCCAACTTCCACTTCTTATTCGCGGCCTTCCAGACACAACCAGCAGTTCCCGCTCTGCTTGTCCAAAACCTCTAGGGACCCCAGGCTCTGCCCTTGCCTTGTGCTCTTGGAAGGACCAAAAGCGATCACAGAGATCATCATTAGTTAGGGACAGGAGACAATGTTAAAAGAAGCAGCATATTTTGTTGCTATTGAGGCCGAGGTGTTTTGGGGACGTTATAAGCATCATGGGAAGTTCTAACACCATACACTGTATGCGTTGTAACGCCTTTAGATTTGAACTGGAACTGAAGCCGACGGGAGAAGTAGAGCAGTATTCTGCCAGCGCAACCTATGAACTCCAGAGAGAGGGCGAAGCCGTCGTAGACATGCTGAAGTTGGTGGCTCAAGCAGAAGGCAAGTATCCAGAAAAGGACTCTTCCGTCTCTGCCCTCAGCATCAGGTTCAGGACGCAGAAGGAGAACATATTTAATTTCATATATTTAATAAATTTGTACTGAGCGCCTGATAAGTGTCAGGCTTGTCATCAGAGCTTAGGCTAGGATAGAAAACAGTGGAGATAGTCTCTGCTCTCAGCAAATGACAAACAAGAAATTACTTAGAAGCGTGCTAAAGAGAAAAATAGAGCATAGAGGGGTCCAGAGAATGTCAGGAGTGGAGGGAGGAGGTGGGGCAGGGGAAGGCAGTGCTGTTAGGAATGATAAAGTAAAGTCTCACTAGTAAAGGGAGCATGAAAGAGATACCTGAAGGTGGTAAGATGATAAGCCATACAGAAAGAGCATCACAGTTACGGGCTGAGGGGCCAGCAGGTGCAAAGGCCCTGAGGCAGGTGCATGGCTGCTGGGTTTGAGGAAAACAAAGGAAGCCAGTGTAGCGGAAGCAGAGGTACCAGGGAGGTAAGCAGTAAAAGATGACAGCAGAAAGATATGGGGTGGGGGCAGAAGAATGGTCTTATAAGCTCTGGTGAGGACATTGGCTTCTACTAAGTGAAATAAGAAGCTGCTGGAGAGTGTTCACAATTGGATTTATGACTATGTTGAGGAAAGACTTCAGGGGCACAAAGGCAAAGAAACGAGTGTGTAAGCTTTGGCAATAACCTAGGCCAGAGATGGTGGTTCCTTTGGATTAGAGTGGAAGCTGAGGAGATTCTGGCCATATTTTGAAGACTGCGCTGATAGGTTTTGCTGATGCGGCGGGTGCTGTGTAAGGGGAAAAGGGAACCCAGGCTTTTGGCCTACACAACTGAAGAATGAGATGCCATTTACGTGGGATGGAAAAGGCCACTGGAGAAGCAGGTGTTAGGGGAGGGGACAAACTTAGAAAGATTCACTTTGAAAGATTTTTTTATGTATGTCACCAAATTAAACAAGAAAAACAAAACCGAATGGAGAAAGGGGAGGGTGGGGAAGGTACATGCTGAAAAAAATTTTCATGTAAGAGTTTTACAAAAGACACAAAATTGGTGACTGCGGAAGTTCGGGAAGCGGTGGCAGGGAACCAGGAAGGGTGTCATCTGTGGGGAGTCACACAGAGATGTCACGCCTGCCTACACAGAAGGACCTCGAGCCCTCACTGTTCCCTGAACTCGCCGAGCGCTCTCCATGGCAAGGCTTTTGCACTGTGGCTTCCCTCTGCCTGGAAAGCTCTGCTGACCCCAGAACAGAGCGTGGCTCGGGCCTTCTCTCCCAAGTCTCGCCCACAACCCCCTCATCCGAGAGAACTTCTCTGACCACCACACGTGAAAGGTCACCTCTTCTATCCCCTTCTAACGTTTATTGTCTTATCCAGTTGTACTTTTCTTCCTAACATGTATAACCATCTGACATGAATAATTTCCTTGTGTATTGTCTGTACGCCCCCACTTGAATGGAAGCTCCATGAGGTCTGGGGCTTCCCGATGCCAAGAGCAGTGCCTAACACATGACAGGCAATGACTAAATATTTGTGGATTGAACAAATGTATGAGCACCACAGAGTTAAAAATTTAAGGTAAAATCCTGCACTGTCGTGTAAGCACATCGAGTACTTAGGATTTCTCTGCCTTTCCCTCTCTTTCCTACCAAAGCTAGGTTCTGAATGCACGTTTTGATTATCTTGTACACTCTTTCAGGTGTGAGAGGGACCGAAGCTACTGTGACATTCAGATATAATCGGCAGAGTATGACTTTGTCCAGTGAAATGCAAATTCCAGATTTTGACATTGACCTTGGGACAGTGTTCAGAGTCAGTGATGAATCTGCTAAGGAAGAAAAGTCATACAAAGTCACCCTGGACATTCAGAACAAGAAAATCACTGAGGTCACCTTCACTGGCCTCATAAGGTAAGGAAGGCACAAGGTGATCTGACTTGAGCTGCTGGCCTTCCTTCCCAGCTTCAGAGCTGACCAGACCAGGGGCATTCCTGGTCAACAGTCTGGAAGTCAGACAGAGCCCTGGATGTTCCAGCCCTCTGCACATGTCTAATTGGATCTTCCTACCATTGACTGGGCACTTACTATTCGTCAGGCACTGTGCTGGGTGCTTTAAAGAAATTATCTCAGTCCTCATAATGAACTGTGAGGTAGGCACAAGCTTCCTTGCTTTATAGATAAGAATATGGTAGCTCAGAGGAATTCAATAATTTGGCCAAGGCAATAGAGCTAATAAATGGTAGAGCAGCATTCAAACAATCTTTGAAAACCTTTTCTTTCTCTCATACTTCTTTGGAAAATCCTGAATTTGTGCTGAAGTTGGCTGTACACATTAATGAGCTCAATCTCTGGTCATTTGTTTGAGCCACTCATGCATCTTTTTTTCATCACAAGAAGTCGACCTTCTAACTCTTTGATCCTGTGTATTTCCTTGGAATGGACAAAGTCATTGATGTCAACTGATTTCCGTTTCAATAGTGGTTACGGGAAGGAAGAAGGCAGAATCAAAGGTGTTATTTCCATACCTCGTTTGCAAGCAGAAGCCAGAAGTGAGATCATCACCCAATGGTCTCCCACAAAACTGCTCCTCCAGATGGACTCATCGGCTACAGCTTACGGCTCAACAATTTCCAAGAGGGTGGCATGGCGTTATGGTATGTACCTCTTCCCAACATGAGCACTTCCGAGAGCTCTCCATACTTGAGTGCAGTGTTCAGAGCCATTGGTTAGGGGTGACCTGGCACTGCTGACCATTATTTCATATGTGTGTTTTCAGATGAAGACAAGATTGAATTTGAATGGAATGCAGGCACCAATGTGGATACCAAAAAAAGTATTTCTAATTTCCCCATGGCTCTCTCTGATTATCCTAAAACCTTGTATGCGTTTGGCAACAGTATCTTGGATCACAGAGTTCCTCAAGCAAATATGACTTTCCGGCACATGGGTTCCAATTTAATAGTCGTAAGTACAAATTAGTCAGTCAATAAATACACGGTTATAAGTGCTATTTACATAGTCACCCTGAGTTAGGTGAAGGAGGGGATCCAAAGATGGGTAAGGCATGCTTCCTACCTCCAGGGAATTCCTGGGGAGAAAAGAAACATTCATGTGAGGTTACCCAGCTATTCAAGGTTGTGTGTGATAAGTACCAGATAAATGCCAACAAGCAGAAGAGTTTGCTGTGGCTCAGACATGAAAGGGAGCTTCAGGACACTGGATAGGAGTTTGACTATGTTATGTATTTCTTTAATAAAATATAGGCAGCAATCAATGACTGACAACCAAAATTCATAATTTCAAATTTTCTGTGCTTTATTTTTAACTTTTAGTGCATCATCTTGCTTAGTCATTGATTTGTAAAATATGGATTATCACCCAATGTTAACTGCGCTTTGAGGCCCATCCATGCCCATTGCTCTGAAAACTTCTATTATTTTGTAGACAACAAACACGTGGCTTCAGAAGGCATCTATGAGTCTTCCTTATGCCCAGCTTTTGCAAGATTACCTCTGGGGCCGAAAGGAGTTGAAACTGAGGAAAATAAGCTTGCCAGCCTTCTACATCCCAGAAATCCTCTTCTTGAAAAGGTATAAAAAGGAACCAGAAAAATTTTCCAGAAACTTGCAAAGTTAATAGAAGATTTTACTTAGTGTGATTTAGACTCTAATTTACACTTTGAAGGGAAATGTTTTAAGCATTTTAAGGAGATTAATAACTGTAGAATAAACACTGGGGCATTTTTACGTTATTAAACACGAGGTCAGCATGTGAATGCCAAGCCGATCAGAAAGAACCTAAAAGTCATTGGGGATTCTGGTACTTTTACCCTAAGATGTTTTATCCACTACACCTGAATTTGAAAGCCATTTAATTTTCCTCCATTATAAGTGAATTCCCCCTTTGTTCAGGATCAGAATGTATTTACTCATAATTGTTTGTGAAGAATTCAAGAGTGTCCAGCAGAATTGTTGACACAGATCTGCGGCTGAGCTCTGGAGGGTCAGAACAACCATTCAACACTAATGAAGGGAGCATTCTGAGAACATTTCACTTTATCAGTATAGGTTCATCCATATGGAGAAGTCAGATTCCAAACTGTTTGGACTACTTCTGTAGTTACAGAAATACACATAGTGCTTTCCTTTATTTCATGAAAAAAAAAATCAGCATGAGCTAAAAAGACTGCAGTTTTATCCAGATTGACTGTTCTCATATGATCTTCGGGGTTAAGAAAACAAGTGGCCTGTGTCACATGGGCCTTTCCATAGACTATGGCTGAGCTGCAAAGTTTAATAGACCAAATAAGTGTGAAAAGGGCTGACCTCCGCCAGAGCACACATATGGACAAACCTATCGAAGATAGTAGAGAAAAGTGGCAGCTTCAGAGGATCCAGCAGCCTCTTTGTTCACCACCTGCGCTTCTGACTGGCAGTGTTCTCTGTGCCATGCTGAAAACACAGGATCATGGACCTTAGAATCAGACAAGGTCTTATTGGGCATCTTCCTACTGAATGTCAGAATCCTGGATAGATAGCATCCAGGCCCCGTTGGAGTAATGCAGTGAACTGTTAATTTGCTCATAAAATTTAAAACTCTGCCATCCTAATTTATTCTCCTAAGTTATTATAATAATCCACTGTACGTGCATAGTATTGAAAAGAATGCAAAGTGCTTTGGGCATTTTTCTTGTGTGATATTTAGCTCCATGAGGTCAGCAGAAAGGGCATTATTATTACCCTCACTACACAAATAACATCACTGAGACTTAGAGAGGTGAATTTGCCAACATAATATCAGCAAGCAGTGGAAGCCAACGCTCTAACTACCACCTGTGCTCTTTCCACATATCAAGTTGCTTCACTTCAGTTCAGCAAATGTATATCAAGTGTCCCCTATGTGCAAGATACTAGACTAGGGGCAGTTAGAAGGAAAAAACAATGGTAGGGTATAACCCTTCCCCCCATATAGATATGGACAAAGGAGCAAATATGTTCTAATCATATAAGGAGAATTATAACATGCTCTTTCAGATAGGTGTCAGGGACTGTCACTATAAGAACAAGAGAAATTAACTGTGACTTAAATAGGTTCGTACCAATAAGGAAGCAGTTCTTGGAAAGGTTTTGAATAGATGTGAGTGTTTGATGGACAGAGTTAAAAGCAGAGGAATTGGGGCATAGGTAGTAGCATGAGAAAAAGTGAGAATGGGTTTGGGAATGGGGCACTCACACTATCGCTTGGAAGGTCGTATGGCAGAGGACTTTGCATTCCTGTTGTCTGACTGTGGTGGGGATGTTGTCTTTGTTGTTCATTTCAGTGATGGCCGAGTCAGATACACCTTGAACAAGCAGAGTATGAAATTTGAGATTCCCTTGCCCTTTGGTGGCAAATCCTCCAAAGATCTAAAGATGTTGCCGGCTATTCGGACACCAGCCCTTAACTTCAAGTCTGTGGGATTCTACCTGCCATCACAAGAATTCCAAGTCCCCGCTTTCACTATTCCTGAGTTGTACCAACTACAGGTACCTCTCTTGGGCATGCTAGACGTCTCCATGAATATCTACAGCAACTCATACAACTGGTCCGCCTCCTATTCTGTTGGCAACGTCAGCACAGACCACTTGAGGCTTAAGGCTTCGTACCACATGAAGGCTGACTCTGCGGTCGAACTGCTCTCATACCATATGCGAGGTGAGCTATGCTCAGTGAGAGGGTGCACAGGGCTAATTTGTCACAGGCTCTGATGGGGCAGCCTCCTCCTGGGAGCGAAAGACTTGGGCTTTTTCCTTGCCACTTGGAATCCTATTCATTCATTCATTTATTCAACCAATAGAAATATTTATTAAACATATAATGTGTATCAAGTGTTCTACTAGGCAGTGACAAAGAAAACAGATAACCTGGCAATTATGATTCAGTGTAAGAGGTGCTATGACAGGGTATAGTGCATAAGTATAAGGTAAGGTAGAAGCACTTGATAAGGAACCCAGCAGGGTCTGCAGTGGCCGGGGAAGTCTTCCTGCGGGAATTCCTTTTGCTATCAGATTTTATACTTGTGTTATAGCTGGAGGAGACTGTTGCATGCCTGACCCAGATCGATGGGGCTTTATTACTGAAAGTCTTACAACATAGAAATTGTTCTGGAGATGTATTACCTGATTTAACCAGTGTGTTTTCATTTCGATGTCAGGATCTGCTGAAACAACATATGACCCCAGGAAAACGTTCACATTGTCATGTGATGGGGCCCTACACCACAGACTTTTTCTGGATTCAAATATCAAATTCAGCCATGTAGAAAGCATTGGAAACAATCCAGCCTCCAAAGGTTTTCTAACATTCGGTGCGTCTAATGCCTGGGGACCAGAGATGTCTGCTTCAGTATATTGGGACTCAAAAAAGAAAGAGCATCTGTATATCAAGGAAGCCAAGATTGATGGGCAGTTCAGAGTCTCTTCATTCTATGCGAACGGTGCCTATGGCCTGTCTTATCGGAA
Organism: Eidolon dupreanum; assembly: GCA_028627145.1. Lineage (NCBI taxonomy): Eukaryota > Metazoa > Chordata > Mammalia > Chiroptera > Pteropodidae > Eidolon > Eidolon dupreanum. Next base: position 97,058,294 of record CM053515.1, read on the forward strand.
GGATTCTACCACTGGCCAGCTAAGCGGGAAGTCCAACCTGAGGTTTAACTCCACCTACCTCCAGGGCACCAACCAAATAACAGGAACATATGAAGATGGAACTGTCTCCCTCACCTCCACCTCGGACCTGCAAGGTGGCATCTTGAAAAATACTGCTTCCCTGAAATATGAGAACTACGAGCTGATTGTGAAGTCTGACACCAACGGGAAGTATGAGGACTTCGCCACTTCTAACAAAGTGGACCTGACCTTCTCTAATCAAAATGCATTGCTACGTTCTGAGTATCAGACTGATTACAAGTCATTTAGGTTCTTCGCCCTGCTATCCGGATCACTAAATTCCCACGGTCTTGAATTAAATGCCGACGTCTTGAGCACTGACAGAATTAATACTGGCGCTCACAAAGCAACACTAAGGATTGGCCAAGATGGATTGTCTACCAGCGCAACCACCAACTTGAAGTACAGCCCCCTGGTGTTGGAGAATGAGCTGAATGCAGCGCTTGGCCTCTCTGGGGCATCTGTGAAGTTAACGACGAACGGCCGCTTCAGGGAACACAATGCAAAATTCAGTCTAGATGGAAAAGCCGCCCTCACAGAGGTATCACTCGGGGGCGCTTATCAGGCCACAGTTCTGGGTGTCCACAGCAAAAATATTTTCATCTTCAAAATCAACCAGGAGGGACTTAAGCTTGCAAACAACATGATGGGCTCATATGCTGAAATGAAGCTTGACTACGCAAACAATCTGAACGTGGCAGGGTTAGCGCTAGACTTCTCTTCAAAACTTGACAACATTTATAGTTCTGACAAGTTTTATAAGCAAACTTTTAATTTACAGCTAGAGCCCTATTCCTTTGTTGCTACTTTAAACAATGACCTGAAATTCAGTGCCCTGGATCTGACCAACAATGGAAAATTACGGCTCGAACCCCTGAAGTTGAACGTGGGTGGGAATGTAAAAGGAGCCTACCAAAATAATGAAATAAAACACATCTACACCATTTCTTATGCGGACTTATCAGCAAGTTATAAAGCAGACACTGTAGCTAAGGCACAGGGCACAGAGTTTAGCCATCGGCTCAACACGAACATCGCTGGGCTAGCTTCAGCTATTGACGTCAGTACAAACTACAATTCAGAATCACTGCATTTAAGCAATGTTTTCCGCTCTGCCATGGCCCCGTTTACAATGACCATCGATGCACATACAAATGGCAATGGGAAACTGGTTCTCTGGGGAGAACATACTGGACAGATGTACAGCAAATTCCTATTGAAAGCAGAACCTCTGGCCCTTACTTTCTCTCATGATTACAAAGGATCCACAAGTCACCATCCCATGTCCAGAAGGAGCGTAAGTACTGCTCTTGATCACAAAGTTGGTGTCCTGCTCACTCCAGCTGAGCAGACAGGCACCTGGAAACTCAGGACGCAGCTGAATGAAAATGAATACAGCCATGACTTTGATGGCTACAATACGAAAGACGAAGTCGGCATGGAGCTCAGTGGACGGGCCCTGGCTGACCTTACCGTACTGGACTTCCCGATTCAAGTGCCACTGTTACTCAGTGAGCCTGTCAATGTAATCAGTGCTTTGGAGATGAGGGATACTGTTGACCAGCCCCAGGAATTCACCATTGTTGCTTCTGTAAAATATGATAAGAACCACACCATCAACCTCCCATTTTTAAAAATCCTGTCAGAATATTTTGAGAAGAATCGAGTAGTAATCATCAGTGCTTTGGAAACCATACAGAGAGGATTGAAACGCATCGATATTGATCAGTTCATGAGGAAATACAGAGCAGCCTTGGACAAACTCTCACAACAAGTTAATGATTATCTGAATGAATTTAGTTGGGAAAGACAAGTTTCAAATGCCAAGGAGAAACTCACTGCTTTTACAAAAAATTATACAATTACAGAAAATGATCTAAAAATTGTATTAGACAATGCCAAAATCAACCTTAATGAAAAACTATCTCAACTACAAACCTATGTGATACAATTTGATCAGTATATTAAAGATAATTATGATTTGCATGATTTTAAAATAGCTATTGCTAAGATTATTGCTCAAATCATTGAAAAATTAAAAATTCTTGATGAACAATATCATATTCGTGTAAATTTAGTAAAAACAATCCATGATCTATACTTGTTTGTTGAAAAGATTGATTTAAACAAAATTGGAAGTAGTATAGCATCTTGGATTCAAAATGTGAATACTAAGTATCAAATCAGAATCCAGGTACAAGAAAAATTGCAACATCTCAAGACACAGATTGAGAATATTGACATCCAGCACCTTGCAGAAAAGTTAAAACAACAGGTTGAAGCTATTGATGTCAGAATGCTTTTAGATCAGTTGAGAACTACAATTCCATTTCAAAAAATAAAGGAAATTATTGAGCATGTCAAATACTTTGTTAGCGATCTCATTGAAGATTTTGAAATAACTGAGAAAATCATAGCTTTTAGAGCCATTGCTTATAAGTTAATTAAGATGTATGAAATAGATCAACTCATCCAGGTTTTAATGGATAAGTCAATACAACTGGCCCACCAATATAAGTTGAAGGAGACTGTTCAGAAGATAAGCAATGCCCTACAACAAGTTGGGATAAAAGATCACTTTGAGAAATTGTTTGGGTTTACTAATGATGCTCTCAATCAGCTTAAAGCACTGTCTTTTAAAAAATTCATTGAAGAAGTTAACCAATTCCTTGACATGTTGGTAAAGAAATTAAGGTCATTTGATTACCTTCAGTTTGTAGATGAGACCAATAAAAAAATCTCTGAGGTGACTCAAAGAATCCATGGCACAATCCAGGATCTGGACCTTCCACAGAAAACTAAAGCACTAAAACTGTTTGTAGAGGAGGTCAAGGCCATGGTCTCAGTCTATCTGGAAAACCTAAAAGGTACCAACATAACCTTATTCATAGATTGGTTACAGGATTTAAGTTCAATATCTTTAATTTACATGAAAGACAAATTCCAAGAGACCCTAGAAGATGTACGAGATCAAATTTATCAAATGGACCTTGAGCAGGAAGTTCAGCGATACCAGTCCCTGGTAAGCGCAGCTTACAGCACACTTGTCACTTACATTTCTGACTTGTGGAGTCTTGTTGCTAAGAACTTTACTGACTTTGCAGAACAGTATGCTATCGGATACTGGGCTGAAAATCTGAAAGCACTGGTAGAGCAAGGGTTCACTGTTCCTGAAATCCAGACCGCCTTTGGGACCATGCCTGCTTTTGAAGTCAGTCTCCGTGCCCTTCTGGAAGCTACATATCAGACTCCTGACTTCATAGTCCCTCTGACAGATTTGAAGATTCCATCAGTTCAGATCAACTTCAAAGAGTTGGAAAATATAAAAATCCCACTCAGGTTTTCCACACCAGCATTTACTGTCCTCAATACCTTCCATGTTCCTTCCTTTACAGTTGACTTGGTAGAAATAAAAGCAAAGATCATCAGAACCATTGACCAAATACTGAACAGTGAGCTGCAGTGGCCAGTTCCGGAAGTTTACCTGAGGGGTCTGAAGGGGGCGGACACCATGTTTGCTAGAATCACTCTGCCAGACATCCATGCACCAGAAATCACAATTCCAGAATTTGTAATCCCAAATATTGACCTTAAAGATTTTCAAGTTCCTGACCTTCACATACCAGAATTCCAACTTCCCAGCATCTCACACACAATTGAAATACCTGCTTTGGGCAAGCTGCATAGCGTTTTGAAAATCCAGTCTCCCTTTTTCATATTAGATGCGAATGCTGACATTCAGAATGTAACTACATCAGTGAACAAGGCAGAGATTACAGCTTCCATCACTGCCAAAGGAGACTCCAAATTAGAAGCTCTCAAATTTGATTTTCAAGCAAATGTACAACTTCCAGACCCTAAAATTAAACCATGGTCTCTGAAAGAATTCATGAATTTCTACAGCAAGTACTTAAAAATAGAGTGTAAGAGTGAAATACTATCTTTAGGAAATGCTAGTGAGGGAAGATCAAGCATAGTGGCAGGTTTACGCACAGGAAAAAATACAGTGGAGCTCAGTAACAGTGTGCTCCTCAAGATAAATCATCAGCTTACTGTGGATAGCAACACAAAGTACTTCCACAAGTTGAACATCCCCAAACTGGACTTCTCCAGCCAGGCTGACCTGCATAATGAAATCACGGCCCTGGTTCGAGATGGACACAAAGCGTGGACGTCTTCTGGGAGAGGGTCATGGAAATGGGCCTGCCCCAGTTTCTCAGATGAGGGGACACATGAATTGCAAGTTAGCTTCACTGAAGAAGGATCCAACACTTCCTTTGGAATATCTAATAAGATCCACAGTAAACACCTGAGAGTAAACCAAACCTTGGTTTATGACTCTGACTTCGACGTCCGTAAATTGGAAATCCAGTCCCACGTTGAATCTCAGTATGTGGGCGACAGCGTTCTAAGTGCCAAAGGCACAGCGCTGCTCGGAGAAAGGAAGGTCGAGATGACTGGCAACCATGATGCTCATTTAAAGGGAAAAGTCAGCGGCACTTTGAAAAATTCTCTTTTCTTTTCAGCACAGCCATTTGAGATGACTACGTCCACAAGCAATGAAGGGAATTTGAAAGTTAGTTTTCCACTAAAATTGACAGGGAAGGTAGACTTCCTAAATAATTACGCACTGTTTCTGAGTCCTGATGCCCAGCAAGCCAGCTGGCTAGCAAGCGCCAGGTTCAATCAGTATAAGTACAACCAGAATTTCTCTGCTGGAAACGATGAGAACAGCATCCAGGCCCGCATAGGAATAAATGGAGAAGCCAACCTGGATTTCTTAAACATTCATTTAACAATCCCTGAAACAACTCTACCTTACATAAGACTCACAATTCCTCAGGTGAAATATTTCTCCTTATGGGAAAAAACAGGCTTGAAGGAATTATTGAAAACAACAAAGCAATCATTTGATTTAAGTGTAAAGGCTCAGTATAAGAAAAACAAAGACAAACATTCCATCTCAATTCCTTTGGATGTGTTCGATGAGTTTATCGTTTCCTTCAACAGGCATTTTGAGAAAGTCAGAGACAAGGCATTGCATTTTTTTGCCCAGTCCTATAATGAAGCAAAACTTATGTATGATGAGTACAAAGTTGAAAAATCCCTCAACAACCAACCCAGGACCTTTCAGATACCTGGATACACTATTCCAGTCATCAACACTGAAGTGTCACCATTCACAGTAGAGATGCCGACATTTGGCCATGTGATCACAAACGAGATCAGCACCTCCGACTTCATCCTCCCAGGTTTTGTGCCCTCATATACATTAGCCCTGCCATACCTGGACCTGCCAGCCCTTCGTGTCCCTACAGATATTCTCAAGTTTAATTTTCTAGAATTCAATGAGTTGGGTACCCCGAGCAAAATTTTAATTCCGGCCATGGGCAATATCACCTATGATTTTTCCTTTAAATCAAGTGTCATCACACTGAATACCAATGTCGGACTTTACAACCAATCAGATACCGTTGCTCATTTCCTCACTTCCTCTTCTTCTGTCATCGATGCACTACAGTACAAATTAGAGGGCACCTCACGTCTGACAAGGAAAAGAGGTTTGAAGTTAGCCACAGCTTTGTCGCTGAGTAACAAATTCATGGAAGGCAATCATGACAGCACCTTTAGCTTAACCAAGAAGAATATGGACGCTTCAGTGACAACAACCGCAAAATTCCGAATTCCAATTTTGAAAATGGATTTCAAGCAGGAACTTAATGGAAATACCAAGTCAAAACTTACTGTCTCTTCATCCATTGAATTAAAGTATAATTTCAATTCCACCACGCTGTACTCTACTGCTACAGGGACCGCTGGCCACAAGCTCAGCTTAGAAAGCCTCACTTCTTACTTTTCCATTGAGTCATCTAACAAAGGCGATATCAGGGGTTCGGTCCTTCTTCAGGAATATTCAGGAACTATTGCCAGTGAGGTCAGCACTTATTTGAACTCCAAGGGGGCTCGGTCTTCAGTGAAGCTGCAAGGGACTTCCCGAGTTGACGGTATTTGGAACCTCGAAGTCGAAGAAAGTTTTGCTGGAGAAGCCACTCTCCAACGCATATATGCCATGTGGGAACACAACACGAAAAACCACTTACAGCTAAGGGGCCATTCCTTAACATCTGGAGAGCACGCAAGCAAAGCCACCCTAGAACTCTCCCCGTGGAAAATGTCAGCTCTTGTTCAGGTCCGTGCAAGTCAACCCAATGCCCTCCTCGATGTCAATCACCTTGGCCAGGAAGTGTCCCTGAATGCTGACTCTGAGAACCAGAGGGTCAGCTGGAAAAGTGAGATCCAGGTTTACTCTGGATCTCTCCAGAACGACATACAGCTTTCCAATAACCAAGAAAGGGCACGCCTTGACGTCACAGGTTCCTTAGAAGGGCCCCTGTGGCTCCTCAAAAATATTGTCCTGCCAGTTTATGACAAGAGCTTATGGGACCTCCTAAAGCTGGATGTAACCACCAGTACTGAGAGGAAACAGTATCTTAGTGTTTCGTCAGCCCTTGTATACACCAAAAACCCCCGAAGCTATACCTTCTCTGTTCCTGTGCAAGAATTGGCTGATAAATTCATTATTCCTGGACTGAAACTAAATAATCTGAATTCAGTTCTTGTCACACCTACATTCCAAGTCCCACTTACAAATCTTCAGTTTCCGTCCTACACATTTAATTTCAGCGAAATAAAAATCTACAAGAAGCTAAGTACCTCACCATTTGCCCTCAATGTACCGGCCCTACCCAAAGTGAAATTCCCGGAAGTTGATGTGTTAACTAAGTACTCTAAACCGGAAGGCTCCTCGGTTCCTGTTTTTGAAATAACTGTGCCTGGATCTCAGTTAACCATGTCCCAGTTCACCTTTCCAAAAAGTATTTCAGTTGGCACTGCTGTTTTGGATCTAAATGAAGTGGCCCGCAAGACGGCAGACTTCCAGTCACCAAATGTCACCCAGCCTGAGAAGACTGTGGAGACTCCTTCCATGCAGTTCTCCATCCCTGCTGGGATTTCTATTCCTTCCTTTGGAGCACTGACTGCACAGTTTGAAGTGGCCTCTCCCCTGTATAATGCTACTTGGAGCGCTAGTTTGAAAAACAAAATAGACCACGTTGAAACATCCCTGGAGTCCACATGCAGCTCAACCATGCAGTTTCTGGAATATGACCTGAACGGTAAGAAAATGTCCTGACTCCTCTCATATAAGAATTCTATGTGTTACATGTGTTCAACGAGAGTTGAAAATAAGTAATTATGTATTTGGATATGACTAGAGGCTCAATTACGCTCTATAGCAAAATTTAGAAGAAGAGATGCATATCTACCTCCCATGTTAAAAACTATCCTATAGAAAACCTACTGACATTCAAGCAGAATAGTTTCCAAAAAAATAGACTTTTCTGTCATGATTTTAGGACTAATGTCTCCTTTTAACTATTTTTTTTAAATGTGAACTGCACGTTTCAAATATATAAGTAAGGCATAGAGTCAAGATAGATTTCACCCAGTTTTTCACAATGAAAATGTCTGCAACCAATAGTTATTAATCAAATAAAAAATCTCTCCCATACAGTTGTAGGAACACACAAGATCAAAGATGGCGTGTTAGTCTCTAAGACTAATGGAACATTGGAACACCATGACGTCAGTGCAGAATATAAAGAAGATGGCAAATATCGAACATTGCAGTATGGCACTTTTCTAGAAACTTCTTCCCTTTTTGTGTCATTGTGATTTTTGCCATCTCTGTCCCCCTTTCGTGACAGCCCATCTGTGTTTCTGCTTGCAGGGACTGGGAGGAAGAGGTTCACCTTGACATCACCAGCCCAACATTCACCAGTGGCCATCTACACTACCACATAGGCGAGAATAACTACACCTTCTCAGCGGCCTTCCCAGCCATAGGCACAGTGGCCCTGGACTCAGAAAACGATAATGATACTTTAAAATGGAACTTCTACTACCGCCCTCAGGTGAGTTCCGCCTAAAGAGTTATATGCCCCAGGAGCAAGCAGATCAATGCAAGTCAGTACAAAGTATTGTTCAGGCTCTCCCAGACTGGGGGAAACAAAAGTGATGAGCAGGTTGAACTTCTCCAAAAAATTGTTCTCCAGAAACTATTACAACAGGTCTTTTATTGACTTTAATTATTAGATGTATGCATGACATCATATTATCACTATTATTTTATTAAAGGTAGTAAGAGGAGAGTTATGCCTCACCACCTAAATCATAGGCAAACTCTGCCATATGTTGAATATCCTTTCAGATAGTGGTTTCTGGAATATTCGAGGCTTCAAAATGCTTCCCCACGCTAGAGTTGTTAAATGAGATGTGCCAGATTTGTCTCAGCTGTTTCACAAGCTCTGCCAGGGCCAAATCAAAGATGCCATTAGATTTAGTAGAGGAGGAGAAGTTATAAGGTTCTATTAATAAAGTTTGTCGTAGGTTTGGAAAATGAATGTCTCCTGATATTCTAGATTTCTGCTGGATGGGCTCTAGACTTTTTTTTTTTTTTTTTTTTTTGCTACTTTTTATCCTCTGAAATAGTCTTTTCCTGTCTCTTTCTTCCCCTTCTCCTCCCTGTCCTCCTGTGATCTTTAGCCCTAGGAAGGCCTTAGTGTTACTGTATAAATGCCATGCATACGTTTATGCTTTCTGAAGCATTTGATAAAGAGGAATTAACAATAGTGGACTTGTTTAACCATAAGACAGATACATGAACTGACACAGGAAAAATAAATCCCCTTCAGAATATGAAAGATCCTCTGATCTTTACTGTTAATTGAAGTTTTAGTATAGTGTATTACATAATCAAGATAACTGAAAACATGTTCTTTTCATCCTTTTGTTTTTATGGTTTTAGTTGTCTCCTAATAAAAAACTCAACATATTCAAACTTGAGTTGAGGTACCAGGAAGCTAATGATAAATTTCAGGTGAAAGTTAATAGGGAGGAAGAGGCAATGTCTGAACTGCTAAACTCTCTGAGAGACAACGTGCCCAAGGAAATAAGGGCACTCTATGACTATGTCAACAAGTACCACAAGGAGTACACAGAACTTGATCTGAAAGAAGCTTCTGTAAAAATGAGAGGGAGGCTGCAAAACAGCACTGAGCAGGCCTATCAAAAAGCAATGAGGCAGATTGATGAGGTAAACACGACACTTGTGAGGGTAGCCAGAGACGTCACTGCAACCCACCAGCTATGGAATGACAAGGTCCAGAGTCTATACTAGGAACTGTTGGACCAGGAAGGTCAAGTCAATCTCCAGAGACTCCAAAATAAAGCTCTAGACAGCCTAACAGGAGTTACTGAGGAATACAAAATAGTAGTCAGTCATCTGATTGGCGAGTTCATCGATTACCTGAAGTTCACCAGATTCTAGCTCCCAGGAAGGGCCGGGATATACACTATAGATGAGCTCTGCACTGGGGTCATGAGGGAAGTAGGGAAGGTACTTTCTCAGGTATATTCAAAGTCTGTAATAGGTTAAAAATTCTGTTTTCCTATTTCCAAGACCTGATGGAGAAATCTGAATTAATCAAGCACCAAAAGAGTAAATTTCCTTTTGATTTGAGGAGTCATAAACAAGTAGACATAATCTTAAAGTTTGGGAAACTACTGAAATCTTTATCATGAAAGGTCCAAAAGGTATTTAATTACCTCCAATCTAATAAAACTACTACAGAGATGCTAGGTGATTTTCAGAGATATTTACAAAATGTTTTCCAAGAGATGGAGAAATGAATGGCTTAAAAGAGAAGAAATTTATTAACCTCATTAATGATATCCAATACAAGATCAACTCAAACTTCAATAGTTATAGTCAACATGTTTTTAGATTCTTGAAAGAAAATCTATACCTTGACTTTTAATGAACTTGTACATTTAATGAACTTGTTTAAAACAAACTCCAGGAAGCTTCTCATGTGTTAGAGTAGATCCATCAGTAAGTTAAGTCTCTTCACAAGTAATGTTTTTATCCAGGTGTGGTCAGCTGGACAGTGAAATATTATGAACTTGAAGAAAAGATAATTAACCTGATCAAGAACTTAGTCCATGTCCTTAAGGACCTCCATTTGCTTCTCAAATCTCAAGTGAACCTGAGAAACTCATGCAGAAAGATATCCAGAAATACCTTAGCATCCTTGCCAATGCAGATGGAAAAAGGAAAGAGAAGACTATAGAGCTTTCTAACAGCGCTCAGGAAATAATTAAAAGCCGGACCGTTGCAATGAAGGAAATCATTTCTGATTACCACCAGCATTTTGAATATAAACTACAGAATTTGTCAAACCACCTCTGATTACTATGAAAAATTCGTTGCTGAGTCCAAAAGATTGATTGACCTGTCCATTCACAAATACCACATGTTTCTGAGATATATCACTGAGTCACTAAAAGAGCAGCCGCAATCAGCCGTAGCCAAGGACATGAGCCCCTACTCAAGATTACTCCAGAAGAATTACTATCACCTTCTAATCTTTTTAAAGCAGTTCTCATGTATTCTTCTATTCCAATTAAACTTCTACATAGTGGGGGAAGGGGATCAAACTGTATGTATTGATATAATTATACACTGAGCCAGCCCTGTAGCAGGCAGCTGACTATAAGCAGAAGCACATGTGAACTGGGCTGGTACTGAAGCTGGTGTCAGATCTCCAAAGGTCTCTGAACTCTAGGAAACAACGTATTTTTCCAAGTTAAAGAAATTCAGGATCTGAATTATTTTGCTAAATTTAGGGGGAGGGAGAGAGAACAAATAAATGAATTCTTTATTGTGTATCCTACTATTCACTGTGGCTCATTCATATTGAAAGATAGTGAAATGAGGGTATTGAGTCAAATGTCTGAATTTTGAATCCTCCAGAAGAACACATATTGTGTTTGAGTGATCAAGGGGGAATGGGAGAATTTGTGGAGAGAAATATTTTGCTGCCTTAAAAATAAAATAACTGATCTCGGGGATTGTATTTGCAAGTAGGAAGGAAAAACTATTCACAAAGGCTTTTACGTAATTTGGTCCCAAGGAGCATCACATTTGTCTTTCCGCGTCATACATTCTTCCTTACCAACCAGTCTGCCTTTGCCAGGCAAGGCTGTCTGCTAGGCTCTGAGATAAACCAACAAGCCCTTTACTTCACTCAGCCTCCCAGGAGTAGAGAACGGATGGCTAGGAAGTCCCACTCCAAGGACTTCATGGCAGTCGGGATCCCAGAAGTCTCCCTGCAGCTCAGCCAGGATCCATTGAATGCAAAGGGATTAAGGGAAGGAGAGAAAACATGGGGACGTGATTTCCTAACATTTCTGGGACCACACATATATTTTTTTCTCTTGAATTTCCCAATTTCTCCAAATAATTGATACTTAACAATCCCAAATGTAATCAAGACATATCCACTCGCGTCAAACTCTGATTTTAAATATTGGCAATGCCCACTCAGAGCATCCAGGCTGAGCTTTAGTAAAGGAAAGCTGCAAAGACCCTGTGCGGCACAACTTCACGAACAGTATTGGGAAGGGTAGATGCGACTTATCTCCATGGTATTGAAGAACAAAGGAAGGGGATGTGACCTTTTGTGAACAGGAAGTTAGAGAACACACACACACACACACACACACACACACACACACACACACGAGGTCTGTTTGGAAAAAACCCTTTTAATCCAAAAAGTATCTTCAACCTCCATCATTCTTTCATAACTCCCTCCCATTCTATTGGTGAAGCCCACTGTTAAAATTCACAGCTATTACCTGGAAAAGGAAACACGTTAGCCTATTGGGACCTTAGCAGGATTCTTTGGCTTGGAACTGGAGAGCCATAAAGAGTCCTAGGGATGTGGAATGCATGGTAGTGTATGAATCTGGTACTCAAGGAAAGTCTGTTGGATATGAATCAATGGAAAGATAGATAGGTGAATGAAGGAATGAATGAATGAATGAATGAATGAATGAATGAGTGGGTAAATGAGGGGTCAGTTCTAAAGGCAAGAGAAGGGGAAATTAAGCCCTGATCTCAGGGTACCACATGAGTGATTCTAGACACAGATCTACGAAAGTTTCCTGATGAGCTATGAGCAGCCAGAATCTACTGAGTGTGCAAATAGAAAGGAGGCCTGGAGTTACGGTTTAATTCGGAGAGGAAGGAAAAGTCCAAGGTTTCTAGTGCTTACATGATGATATGTGTATCTGGAGCTGAAAAAAAAAGTAGACACAAATTTAAAATAATCATGTAATCACACAGTGCCCACCTTCCCAGCTCCCTGACTGGTAACCCTATATGAGGCACCCCTGGCCGGCTTAGAATATCTTCATCATACTCAATAAAGTAGAAAGAAGAAGGGGGAGATCCTTGGGAGCACTTGGACTTCACTTGCTCTCTTCTTTCGTCTTCCACTGCAGATCAGGATACTTCCCCTGGGTTCAGTTAATGGCTACATTCCTCACGTGCTTGTAGCTTTGTGCAACTTACTTCCCCTCTGTGAACCTCAGTTTTCTTATCTATAAAATGAAAATAATATCCTGCCTGCCTTGAAGGGCTGTTCATGAAAATCAGACATGAAAGAGTTTTGCAGCTTTTAATGTTGCATAGAAACCAAGTGCCCTTATTGTTAGAAAATCATTTAAATAAATTGATGGCAAGGAGAGAGGATAGAGGCAGAGAGACCTACTCAGTTCAATGAACATTTATTAAATGCTTCTATGTACTAAGCATGAAGGCTCTAAAGAGGAGACAAAGACAAGTAAGATGCAGTTCCTGGGTATCTGTCTGTTTACTTGTCTATCAGAGGTGGAAGTTGTTGTCCTATGATGATGGGTATAAACAAAGTATTCTGAAGGTTTATAACAGAAAAGAATGAGGATCAAGAAGTTTTCATGGACATGGTTGAAATGGATCTTGAAGATAGGTAGACTTTGACAAGTGATAAGGGAGAAAGAATATTCCAGAAAGAAGAGAAACATGAGGGAAGGAAGGTAGCTGGGTGTGTTTGAGGGACACTGGCTCATCTAATTTGACCAGAGCACAGGAAAAGTTACTGGGAGACAGAGCTGGAAAGGCAGGTTTGGCAGCATTGCACAGGTCTGGAAAACGGGGGTGAAGGGTGGTACTCTCTTTGCTGAAAGTTTTGAGCAGGAGGATGGTATGAGTTGTGACTTAGGAAAACCGATATAATTCATCCAACTCACACAGGACGAACTATAAAGGGATAAATCTGGGTATGAGGCTGTGCCAGGGTCCAAGTAGAAGATGCTGATGTCCAAGTCACAGATGCTGGAAACGGTGAGGAGGGGTTGGGTACAAGAAGCATCTTGAGGGCACAACCAACAGAACGAGGGGGCTGACTGTTTGGAACCCAAGGGATGGGTGCAAAAGCTACTAAAAGTGAAGCTGCCTTGGTAAGTCATCAGAACCAAGAATTGGAGGGGTTGCCAGGGAGACAAGACGAGCAAGGGAGAAGGTCGAGCAAAGCAGATTTTAAAGTTATGAAATTTTGAACCTGCATAAATTGACTATCACGGCTGAAAAAGGTCTATGGGATCACATGGTGAGATTCAAGTTGCAGTAGTATGTCCAGGCAGACACATCTACCAGGCTATTTAACTGCAGATGTAGGCTAGAGAAACAATATTCAGAGAAATAGGGACAGAGGAGAATTTTAACCAATAATTATATTAATTTGAAGTTATTATAAGTACCTTTACAAACTTAACAAGAAAACAGAATTTTTCCTCTTGGACAATCAATTTGTCCTGAGAGCGAGCCAATGTGTACATCTCCTAAGGACATACTGTAAGGTGATGTGGAAAGTCCTGCTATAAACACAGATATTCCTCCTATAAAACAAATATCCAAAGTTTAACCAAAAGAAAAATGAAATAGGGATCCCAGCCCATGTCGGTGGAACTTGGGAGGCACTGTCGAGCTATGTAGTTTGGTTTGACTCCCAGGTCCTGCTGTCCCCAGAGTATGCCTGGTAATAAATGAGTCCACTGGGAGTGGGCACCTCCAGGTGCTTTCAAAGCTACCTCCATTTTTTTTGCTTTTCACTTGAAGGTTCTTCAGTTGAGACGCTCAATTGACCTAGTTTGGTGGCCTGAGCAAAACCCCCTCTGACTTCATATTCTAGGTCCCTCTTCTGGCTCTGATTTATGACTTAGTCCCCATTCAGTCAGAGAAGGGGCCAAGCTGGCCCTCAAATGGGGCCTGCAATAAGGGAGCCAGAGTGGACAAACAGATGTTCCCTCTAAAAGTGTCTAACAGCCAGAGATAAACGTGCAGAAGCAGACCCTACCTCCATGTCTTATCTCCGCGTCTTGCTGTTTCCCATTAAGAAGTCAGAGCAGTCCGTCTGTTGGTGGGATGGTTGCGTGGTCAGCAACAAATGACATTCCAGGGCCTCACAAAAGTTGGTGGGGTAGGCACACATGTTTCTACAAGGAGAGAATCCTGCCCTTCTCCTACTGTACGAACCGGCCCATGCCTCCCACAGGTCCGAGCAGTGCTTCGGGTCAGTGATACCAGGCACTAGGCACTAAGCTCTGACATTTGTGTCAATTTTACTCCTCGACTGGCACCAACCACTAAGGCCTGGTTTCGGGTGAGAGAGGTAACTCAGGCCTTGGAGGTGGCCTGGTCCATGAGCTGTACACTGTGTCCCATCCTGGTTTTTAAGCCATGGCTAGGGCTGTAGCTGTGCCACGTGAGTACTTAAAGCCACGCTGAGCAGAGGCATAGAGAGTTTAGGCTCTAAACCAGAGAGTGGCCTGAGGAAAGGGAAGCTGTCAACAGCCCAGCTGCACCAACACCCCTCAGCTGCCCAAGTGGACTCTCCCCCTCTCCTCTTCTCTTCCCTCAGGTGAGACCCAAACAGGCTGGCATGTAGATCTCTACATAGCAGTGGGGCCCAGGCTAACTTCGGAAGGCCTAAGGCCCTTGTGCTGGGCTGAGCTAGTTGGCTTGGAGCTGGTGTCATTAGAACACATGTGGAATCACGTGACACACTGGAAAGTACAATAGGAAGAGGGTGAAGTATGCCTGTACCTCATCTGAGCTGAGGTAGAGGAGCCTGGAGCAGCCAATAAGTAAGTCATTCTTCTCAAAAGAAGGCATAAGATCTGAGACCAAATTCAAGCACCACAACTCATGACCTATGTGACCTCAGGAAATTTACCTACAGTTTTCTCACCATCAGTTTCATCTTTAAAATGAGAATCATGACAAAAGAATAGGTTGGGATACTCTGAACAGAAGTAGAAAGTGGCTCCCTCTTACGTTACAGGGTCCTAATGAAGACTGAATGAAATAATATGTATCAAGTGAGTGGATCCACAAAAAGTAGATAAATTGTGTCATAGTGACAGAAATTAAAATGAATGAAGTATAATTATAATTACACACAACTATATAGAGGAATTTTACACAAAAAAAAAATATACGGAGTGAAAGGTAAATCCCAGAAGATTAAACACAGCATGAAGTTAAAATCAACTAAAAGCAAACAATTTGAATTTTTTCAATTTGGTTATAGTTTTAAAGAAAGGGAATGAGAAATTCAAGATTCAGGATAGGTAACATCTGGTGGAAAGAGGCAAGGGACAGAATGAGTGTATTAGTCAGAGTTCCCCAGAAAAACAGAACCAATAAGACAGAGAGAGAGATAAGAGGAGATTTATTATAGGACATGAAGGTTGAGGAGTCCCACAACCTACCATCTGCAAGCTAGAGAACCATGAAAACTGGTGGTGTAGAGTTTGAAGGCCTAAGAATCTGGGGGCCAATGGTGTCAGTCCTGGTCAGAGTCTAAAGGCCCAAGAACCAGGTGTGCCAATGTCCAAGGGCAGGAGAAGAAGGATGCCTCAGCTCAAGGAGAGAGTGAATTCTCCTTCCTCCACCTTTTGTTCTATTCAGGCCTCCATAGGTCGGATGGATGATGCCCATCTGCATTAGCAAAGGCCATTTGCCCCACTCAGTCCACTGATTCGAACGCTACTCTCTTCTGGAAATAATGTTCAACCAGCTACTGGGGCATCCCATACCCCATCAAGCTGACATATAAAATTAATCATCACAATGGATGAGGACACACAGGTGATGTACATCATGTCATGCTCTCACTCTCTCTCGTACTGGGTGATGAGTTTTGGGGTGTTTCTTATGTTATTAATTAATTTAATTTTTATGATACATCGTTAATTTTTTAAAACAAAAATTAAAACAAGAGAAAAAAAAAAACCTTCAAATGCTTGGCACATACAGAGCACTTAATTTAATTCGTGGTTCCCTTTCTCTCTTTATAGCATCAATCTAAAATCTTTAGATGGACATACTCCCTTTTTTCAAGAGAAATTATTTTATATTTTCAGCAGCTATTTATTCAACCCCTTCTCTGAGCCGGGCACTCTCCTAACCTCTCAGGGCACAGAAATTAATAAGGCACTGCTCCAGGAGGCCGTGGGTGGCCCTTCATCTGGAAGGGGCCCAAATAAGTAGGACTCATAGGAGGCAGTGGGGGCAGGGAGGGAGGGACAGCAACTAGCTACGGGGGCCTGAGAAAGTCACTTCACTTCTCTGATCTTCAGTTTCTTCATCTGCAAAATGGGAACGCAACAATAATATGCTCTAGATGAACCGAATCAGTCTGCGTCCCCTGCGCTATCTAAATGCTTTATCTCCGTGACTGGTTCTTTTTTATTCTCTCTAGGAAAATCTTCCAAGGCCCAGCAAAAAATGCTCCTTAGTTTCTGAAGCCTTCTCCTACCTGGCACCCTGTCTCCGCATTCACAGGTCCTATAGGCTATGCAGGGTTGGCTCTTACTCTGTGACGGGTACAGATACAAACTGGGGTGCAGGGTCTCCCTGCAGCTCTGTGTATGAGGCAAAGCCTTGGCGCTAGGACAGAGGCATGTACAGCCCCAACTTTCCAATGACGCGAGAGGCAGAGAATCATCCAAACTAGGACCCAGCAGCCCCTCACCCCTCTCTCCTTCTCCCAGGCTGCCCAGCTTCTCCAGGCTCCGCACAGTCGGACTACTGAGTCCTGCGAATCTGGCCTCCCCGGAGTCCTGCACCGGGCCATTGGGGCAGCCGGGCATTTCCGGGCAGGCGCTGCTAGGAAGAGCTTCCCCACAGCAGTCATCAGGCGGGACCCCGTCTAGCAATGAAAAGGGCCCTTAGGGAGTTGTGTAAATGGAAGGGTTCTAGAGGAGGAAGGGTGGGACAAAAAAGCCTTTAGCAAAAGAAAACACGGGATTATTTTTAGGCTGGGATGTCCTCTCTGGGTGGAAGAGAATGGTTTTATCAGGGCAGATGGCCTCTTCTTCCCGTGGAGGGGGTGGAGAGGGCCCCCCCCCCAAACACACACACACATGACAGATTACCTTACTGGTGTTTGACCAGGAAATGTCAAACTGGTTGGTTAAGATTATAATTCTGGGCTAGGCTGAAATTGCAAGTAGGTCAAGTGTTGTCTAGGTTTGGTATCATGGGCTTTAGCATAAGTGACACCATTTCAGGCCTGTGGTTTCCTCGTTAATGGTGTATTTGGTGCATTTTCCTCACAGAGGCCCCAGAACTGACATGGGGACAGGAGATGTTTCCTGTCACCCTATTGTCACTGACACATACATGAGAGTGAGGTTTCCCTGGGGAGTCAGCTGATCCGAGCTCCACCCTCACCTCCAATGTGAGGCCCCTCCTGGCCCCTTGGCTACACACCATGCTTTCTCACCCGCCTCCAGGCTTTGCTGACTCCCTGTCAGTGCCTAGACTCTCTATGGAACATTCAGGGTTCTCTCAAGTCCCACCTCCTCCAGGAAGCCTTCCAAGACCTGCTAGCCATCTCCTGAGCTCCGTCAGCCTTGACCGTCTGTCTGCCCGCAGTGGAGCCCCGCTGTTCTCTGTCAGGTCTGACGCTCCCTCTGTGCCTAACACAGCCTGGGCACACGACAGCACCTCTGCCCTACCAGCCTGCGTCCTCTGGCCTGCAGGCCCTCTTCCCAGGGTGGGGATGAGGTTCCCAGCCTCAGTCAGCCCCCTGTGAGGACAAGATTTTGTTCTGCTCTCCCAAGGGAGGTATGATGGCACGTGCCAGCCCTGGAGGTGGCCCCGCTTCAGTCATTTCTTTGTGGTGGAGAGGGCCAGTCGGGCTGAAATAAGACCGGACTTGGGGAGCAGAGGGACCAGGTTCTAGTCCCAGCTCTGCCTTTGATCTAGGAAGTCACTTAATCTCCTGAGCCCCCTCTTCATCTGGTAACATGTCCCTCTGACGGGAACACGGAACCCCCTGGTGGCTGCCAAAGGCACTGCACACTCAGCCCTGTGCACGGGTGAGTGGGTGAAGGATAGTCAGGAGTCCACTCCCCAGAGCGGTCGGTGGCCCTGCCCCTGCCTGGCTCTGACTTAGGACCCAGCCTGGCCCCCCCGCCCGTCCACACAGGCCAGCTCGCTGCACTGTCCTGGTTCTTGCAGAAACGTTCTCTTGTGAGACGACAGCACACCCGCTTCCTGTCAATTTTTATTTCTGTGAGGGCTTGCTTACAAGCGGGGCATTCTGTTCTTGGAATTTCTTGTTAAAATATTTTATTTAATTAAGTTTTTACAGCCGGCTCTGCTTTGTCTCTGTCAGAAGGTAGGGGCCAGGGCAGCCCTCTCCTCGGCTCTCTGGGAGGCTCGGTCACAGAGGCCCAGGCCCGGGGACCGCGTCCCCAGGTCTCAGGCATTCCTGTGCAGCCACGAGATGTGGGATTATCAAAGGGTAGACCTCACCACTGGCCCCACTGGAGACCTCGGTGCCACCAGCAAGGTCACCCAGGCAAGGTTACCCGATCCCTCTCGGGTGGAAGTCTCTCTCGGCCCAGGAACTGCCCTGTCTGAGCCTCAAACACAGTCCAGAGAAAATACGCTGTGGACAATCATAGCCAGCTCTTAGCACCCCCAAATTCCACATCTTGTCTCCTTCCTTCCCAACGCCCACTCTTCTGACCTCCTCAAGCCTAGCTCCATTCCTTCTCCTCTGGGGGCCCTCCCCAAGTCCCTCTGTCAGAGCTGCTTCCCTCCTCCACCCACGCCCCGCATGGGGACTGCACCTCCCGCTGGACCTGACCCTTTATCCACCCTCTCATCCTCAACCAGTGCATACGCCCAGGCCCCAGCTGGAGGGCGGGGGCGCATCTCTGTCTCCCCCACATGCCCCAGCTCTGGGCCTCGCTGAGGAGGGCTCAGGAGGTGCTGGACCCAACGGAGCATGTCCTTCCTTCTCCCCACAGAGCGACAGGACAGGAATTTGTGGTCAGAGATGCGGCAGAGGTACTGTTCCCCCACACTCCCGTTTTGAAGGGTTACAGTCCATGTGTGCCTAACAGGCAGAACAGGGGGTCACTTAGAACAAGCGGGAGGTGCCCAGGTGAACAGGTGAGCAGGTGGGTCAGTGCAGGGTGTTCTCGGCAGGGTCGTGGCTACACCCGATAGCCAGCATGGAATTGAGCTTTGCTAACCCCGGTTCGCTCCGCGAACAAGCCAGTGCCTCCCTGTGGCAAAGCTCCCCAGGGCGCTGGAAAGCCAGGACCGTTCTGAGGTGGCATGGAGTGGGGCTGCTCCTGCGTCCCTCCCAGGCCGAGGCCCTGCCTGGCCTGTCGCCGGGTGGCGCTGGAGGCCACGGCGCTGCCTCCGTGGGCTCCTTCCCCGCCGCAGGCCCCCTGACCCGGCCCGTACCTGGCCTAAGGGCACCACTGTGGCCCCTGGATAATTCCATGCTCCCTGTGCCGTTGCTAAGAGCCTGGCTGCCACCTGTCAGGAATTCGCGGTCGGGGATGTGGCAGAATGCGCTGTTTTCCCACACTCGTATTTTAAAAGGTTACAGACCATGTGTGTGTAACAGGCAGAACATTAGGTCACTTGTCTCACTTAGAACAATAATCCGTTTTGCTAGGGGTCAGGTTGACACAAAGAATCTGTCCAGACCAGGTCTCTGGATGGGACTTAGCCCTCCCCTCAAACTAATGAAATTTTCAACTCGCGGGAACTTGAGTTAATAAAGTGTGCCACGCATCTGCTCCGGCCGCTGGCAGAAGAAAGCCCTGGCCTTCAATTCTGAGATCACTGACATGATGTTTGAGTGGCCGCCCACCGGTGCCCGACGGGACACCAAATTAAGGAAAGCCGCACAATGAATGTGTGAGAAAAAACATTAGTGTATAAACACAGAGGCCAAGGCCCCCCGACGGGAGGGTGAGCGAGGGGAGGCCTCGGAATTGCCGAGGGGGGGTCGGTGGGGCTACCGCTGGGGTTTCACACCAGCAGCCTACAGGTAATGAATGATTTTAAAGGGAATTGGCACCAACGCGATCTTAGGTCAAAAAGATGAAAAGAATAAAAAGAGCATAGTTTCTATGGCTATTGAATTAAGTGCCAAAGCCTAATGTGATCGGTTCTGAAGAAAATACAAAGCTGGAGGTGAGAATATAGAACAGCCCCAGGAGACGTTAAGTTGCAAGCCCCTCGGAACCCTGAGAATCTGGCCACCTTCCTGCCCTGCCACTGCCTGGCTGGGGCGGGGCCGTGGGGTCCCCAGCCTGTGACAGGAACTCTCTACTGGTCTTTCCCAGCTGCCCACAGATAGAAGATCATTCGGGATATCCTAACCCCTCAGAGACTCGCCCGCTCTGGAGAGGAGGGGGAGAGGGGGGCCTGAAGTCACTGTGCTCTTGCCTCGGGGAAGAGGATGAAGACTTCTTAATTCCAGGTCTGGTTCCCAGAAAGTAGCATTGTATTTGCTTCGAGGTCACTTTAAGCCAAGGCGGGGCTGGGTGTCCCCCCAGGAGCAAGGGGCACTTGTCAGGGTGAGGCCTCCCACTGGCACCTCCTTGCATCTCCCCTAGTCTGTCCTGGTGGGAGGGTGTCGGAGAGCTCCCAGGGCCTCAGACCAGGACCCTGGGCTGCAGGTAAGATCCTGGAGGGACCCTGCAGGGGACCCTGGAAGAAGATACAGCACCCCAGAACTATTTCACTTCCCCCAGACAGAACCCAGAGACTGTGCAGGCCGGGGAGGCACGCGGCTTAGGGGAGGAGAAGCCCACATCACAGTCTGCACGGCCGGGCTGGCCCTTCTGCCGCAGGTGCTCTGCCAGGTGCTAAGGTCAGGGCAGGTTACTCGTCCTTAGCACTTTTGTTCCTTCAAGTGCCTACTGGGGCCTGCCTCATGGGGCGTACAGCAAGGCTAGGGTGAGGCAAGCACACAGAGATGAACAGATGAGCCTGCACAGTGGGTGGGGTTCAGCCCTCCCGGCACATGAGGAACGGGGCCCAGCAAACGTGGCCCCCAGGGCTTTGCCTGCAGCCCCCAACCACTACCTTCCCCTTCCCCGGTGACATGCCACATCTTGTCTGGCCGCCTCCCAGAGTCCCCCGCCTCTGGGAAGCCTTCTCTGACCCAGTTCCCCAAGCCCCAGGGCCCCCTCTGCTGAGCCCTCAGCCCTCCCTTCTCCTGGCTGTGTGGCCTGTGCACTGCCCTTGGCCAGGACTGGACCTCACATGTCTCATCCCCTCTGAGCCCACCAGACCCAGGCCCCTGCCAGGGGCACAGCAGCACCTTGTGGATCAACTTTAGGGCCGGGCAGGTCCCTTCCTGGGTGAGAATCCGGCAAGAGAGAGAGGGAGAGGCGGGTGAGGTGGGGCTGGTCCCCACGAGGGCCACACCGTGATTAACGATGCTCCCCAGAGGCCTCCAAGCAACCGCACGGGGCGGCCGTGGAATGCAGAGCCGCTGCCTCTCTGGGCCGCCCAGCCCCGCGGCGAGCTCCGGGGCTTCCCTCTCGCCGGCAGAAATGCCCACGCTTACACTTTCCAGCATTCAGCCCAGATCTCCCCAAGGGGAAGAAAGAACTTTGTCCTTCCTCCAACAGGGGACACTGAGGGAGCAGACTCCCAGGTCCTGCCTCCCAGATCTAATTCCAGCTCCCTGTGAGCCAGTGGGTGGCCTTGGGACGTCACTGGGCTATTCCATATGCCCGTTTGGCCATATGTAAAAAATGGGATAATAATAATACAGTAGTTCTCACCTCATCCAGGAGTATATGTTCCAAGATCCCATTGGATGCCTGAAACTAAACCCTAAATATACTATGTTCTTTCTTACACATACAAATACACTTTACAGCTTCTCTTCGGCATATTCGAATCGCCAGCATCACTACCCTTGCCCTTTGGGACCATTATTAAGTAAAATAAGGGTGATTGGCACACAAACACTGCAATCCAGCGACAGTCCCTCTGATAACCTGGATGGCTACTAAGTGACTAAAGGGTGGGAAGCACCTACAACGTGGATACACTGAACAAAGGGATGCTGCACGTCCCAAATGGAACAGAGCGGAACAGTGCAAGACTTCACGCTACTCAGAATGGCGCACATGAAAACTCATGGATTGTTTATTTCTGAAACTCTTCATTTAATAGTTTCAGACGACGGTTGACAGGTAACTGAAAGCACGGAACGCAAAACCGTGGGTAAGAGGACATTAACACATGCCAGTTGCTCAGAGTAGTGTCTGACACAACGTAAATGCTATATAAGTAATTGCTATTTTTATTATCTGACTTTGGAAAGCTGCTCTTCTCTGAGAACTGTGTGAATACTTCATGGGCCATCAGCCCCTACCTCCTTCAGCATGTCCAGAGAAGCAGTAAGTTGCTGTAACGTTCATTCCCCAGGGTGCCGGGAAGCCTTGTCTTGATTGAATTTCTGCCAGTAACTCAGAGGCAGCATCTACGTGAGCCTCGTAATGTGGAGAGGAGGGTTCTCATGTGACGGAGCCAGCTGGAGGCCCACTGGCCTTCCCATGCCTCAGTGGGCCCCTCAGGCCACAACCCCACGGAGGCCTGAGGTCAGTTCCCTGCTTCGGATCACAGCAGTCCCATCTGTACGATGAAACGGTTGAACCAGGGGAATTCTAAAGACCTGCAGACTCTGATAGACTGTGGAGAGGTCCCTCCTGTTCCCGTTGTCATCATTATGGTCATCATCATCACCACCATCACCACCATCATCATTACCATCATCATCATCACCATCATGGGACTCATGTGTAGATTACTTCCTGTGCACAAGGCAGTGTCAAAAGTATTAATAATAAACCCGTAGTAACATATTGTGGTCTATTTTACAGATGGAGAAACTGAGGCTCAGAGAGGTTGAACAGCTTCACTTTTACAACTCATAAACAGCAAACTGGGCTTCAAATCCAGATCTGTTTGACCTCCAGAACTGTACTTGGAAACATACACTGTGCCATGAATATAATACAAATGATGACACCGATAATATCAATGGCTTCCTGTGCCAGGCACGCTGCACAGATGTTATCCTGTTTCACCTTTACACTAACCTTACGTAAAGGTGAGTGTGTCATCCCAGTTCTGCAGCGGGTTAAAGTGACTGGTCTAGAGCCAACAGAGTACCTTTCTAAAGTATAAATTCGACCCTGTCACTCCCGTTATTGAAAATCTAACTCACCTCAGCCAGAACATATTTTCTTGGTTACTTGCCCAAGTTTACTTTTGGTGACAGCCGAACTGATGTTCTTCCCACTCTGGCCCAAGGAAGCCCATACCAGCTATTACAATTTTGAAATACATCTGAACCAATTGGTACATAGCTGCTTCCCCAAATTTTTCACAAGTTCAGATAAACTCTTAAAATGTTTGATATGCCTCAGTCACTGTGCATGCACACACAGAGATGCAAACACCTGCGCAAATGCACGCATGCATGCACACACGAGTGAACAGATGCACACACGCATGAACAGATGCACGCACACACACGTACCCCAGCTCATCCTCCAGCTCGTCTTGGTGCCTCTCTGCAGCTGCCAGAGATCCACCCTCCCAGGCCCTCTGTCAGCCTCTGCTTCGGAAATTCTCTCCCCTGCTTCCTGCTTCCTGCTTCATGGCACCATCAGCTGCTCCCCTGAAACCCAGGTTTGTTGCACCTGATCCGTGGAAGCAGAGTAGAGTTCAGCGACAATGGTCAAAGGACTGGTCCTTGAGAAAGGGGACAAGAGCGAGTCCTTTGTCAACCTGGCCTGTAGTGCCCAGAACACACAGGTGCTCTGCTTGATAGATGTCACCTCACCCAGAAGAGACATAGCCCAGTCACAGGCAGGCACATGTGATTGCCTCCAAGCTCCTGGTAAGTCCACACACTCGGCCACTAGTCACAAAGGACATGAGGGAGCTTTGGTTCCGCCAGCGCCAGGTGAGCCCCAGCTCGGCACCAGCCACCGTGCCGGAGCCAGGGAGCTCCTCACTTGGCCTGTTACTCTCCGTGGGGAACTTAGAGACACCCATGGAGGGTGGCCTTCGCAGAGCAGTTACAGAAATCCCCACAAGAGTGCGTCTTTGCTCTCAAATCAACTCTTGTGCAGATCAGCCACCTGCACCGGCCCAAACACAAATGTGGATGGGGGGTTCCCTCAGCCCCCTGCCTCCTACGCCAGCCAGTGTCACAGTGCCCAGCCTGGCCCAGAAGTGGAGACAGGCCAGACTCTTTCATTCAACAAACATTTAATGAGCACCTGCTCTGTGCCAGATGCCCTTGGAGGAGAGAATAAAACAAACACAAATCTGATTCCGCCTGGAGCAGTTCTGCCTACGAAGTCTCCGCAACCTGTCCATTGTCGGCTCTGTGACTGCTCCTTTGGGGGCCACAGACTCCCCTCCTGTTGCATGAGGTATTTGGGTCTCAGGACCTCTCACGTCCCTCCCAACTGGGACTTTAATCGGGGTAACTTCCAGAGACATCTAATCTCACAGCCGGGAGAGCAGCTGAACCTCCAAGGGAAGGCCCGCAGCTCCTGAGGCTGGCGGCCACAGCCAGTCGCCGTCTCTGCGGGAGCAGACGCTCCCTTCCCGCACAGGCTCCAGGCTTGAATTTCTCCAGGGAATGTCTCGCTGTAGATGCCCTGAAGTATATAACCCGTCTCACCGAGAGAGCTCCCAGGCCTGGGACCGGATCGATATGGGGAAGTGCACTTGTGGCCACTCAGGAGCTGTCTCTGCTTCATGCCGTGCAGAAGGCCTCGGGGAATTTCAGAGGTGACACTGATGCATGGAACGCACGGGGCCTCATTGCCAGGACCAACGGGGCTGTTTGGAAAGGCTTCCAACCAAATTCCTGCTCTTGGAGTTATTCACGAGAGCAGCTGCCACCAGACCAAGCCACTCTCGACTAGGGCCACCCGCCTGCTGATAGCCTGAAAGAGACCTGTGCCCCTCCCAGCATGCAAGGGTCACCTCCCATAACATCTTCCTCTGGTACAGAATCAGGCACAAAACAATGACCTCATAAGCACACTGATTAGATTTGCCTCCGGCAGAATCGGTTTAACAAAGGCAGGGCCTGTTTCAGACCCTTTCTTGTACCCGCATGTGTCCTGTCCATCTCCCTTTCCCTGCCACCCATCACTTCTCTGCTCATGCCACCTTGCTCTAGGTCAACATCAGCTGAAAGGGTCAAAGCAGGTAGCCATTTTGCTACATAGCTCCTGCCTCCAAGGAGTCGACTTGAATCATCCCCGCTGCTCACCTCCATCCTCCCTTTACACCTGCAGCCACTCGGGGCAGAAGAGGCAACATCTGCACACAGGCTGTCCCTAACCTCAGGAAAGTGATATTTTATACACCACCTCGAGGTGCAGGGGAATGCCCACGATAGGCTCTAAGCCAACTTTCAACATTGAACCAAAGCTATAGATGCTCAGCCCAAGATAGGAATTTGCAGAGCGGTGCCCAAGACATGGGTGCTCAGCTCACTGCCCACTCCCCACCGGAGGGAGGGCTCATGTCCTCAAGTCCTCTCTAGAATGGGGATCTCCTCCCCTGGCCTCGCCACCCAACCTTACAGTTCAGGGGGCCCTTCTTTGTCCGGTCTCTGCGGTCCCTGCCCCTGACAACCAGCCGGACACCAGAGCGCTGTGGCTGGTGGGAGGAAGCCTGGCCATGCAGCCTGCTGGGCTGAACTGTGCTATTCTCCCTCCTGCCTCGCCGCGAGCAGGACAAGGGTGGAAAAGACGAGAACAAAATGTTGTTTTGACCCACCTCGGTAATATTGACCATTTCTTCCCTAGAAAACATGGTTAGGAAAAAAATCAGCCCACTCAGTAGCACCGAGAGTTCGCAAAACACAAAGCGCTCCCATTGAAACAAAAGCTATATCGAAGCTCGAACTTTGTGCTCTGACCTCAGAGCCCAGCACAAGGTGGTCGTTTGGCTTTTTACTGCCTGGTTGTAGAGGGGTCACCCTCTGTGCTACTCCCAAGCACCATCCTCATATTCTCTAATGAGTGACGGGAGCCAAGTTGGGGATTTTTGTTTGTTTGTTATTTATTTATTTATTATTTTTGGTTTCTTTGTTTTTTTGTTTTTTTTTTTTGTCTGTTTTACATCTCTTCCTCTTAAGCTTCTCAGCATGTTATGTTCACCCCACACGAAGAAAGCTCCAGATCTCCATCCCAGCCAAGAGGACAGGCATCATGGGCCCACAAGAACTCGGATTCATAGGGCATCTGCACGACTGAACGTGAGGCTGGCCTGCGGGCCCCATGGCCCACCATCTCCGGGGCGGGGGGAGAGCATTGCTTCCTTGCCCTTCCAAAGGCTGTTGACATCCATTGTTTCTGTGGCCTCAGCTCTCTATGTCATTTTCTTCCTACTTTTAGCTTTTTATTCAATTATATCTGCCATAATTATTGTCTGTGCAATAACTTTCTGGAGGATGAAAAAGTCAGGCACCACCAGATGTCAGGGAGCTTAAGAGAGATGCCCAGTCACCATGGGACAAACAGAAGGGTGTCATGAAATGATGGAACTGGGACGTGGGCACGGTTCTACTTCCACTTCTAGCTCTGCTCCAAAGTCCCATGGATTTGGGGAAGTCTCCCCCCTCCTTCTAGTCTTCAGTTTCCTATTTCTTCAGAGGGAGGCCGCAGGGCAGGAGGTCTGAGGAGTCTGGAGAACTGCCTGCCTGGGAGAGTGTGTCGAAGCAACTGGATTCCAGCCAGGGGCGTTGATGAGACTACTGTGCTGGCCGAGGGGCGAGGCCAGGACCCCTCTCCTCGGCCCTGAGAACCACACAAGCAGTCATGTGCCCTAGACTCACAGGGAAGACACAGGGAAATGCAAAGCAGGAGAGCCCAGGCAGGGGCCCTTCCTGTCCACTCTGGGGTGAGTGGCAGACTTCCCAAGTCAATGCACAGAGCAAAGGCCCTAGGGCAGCCACCCTGGATGCACACCAACCTCCCTTTCCCGCCCTGCATTTGCAGTCCTCAGCAAGGGGAGCTGGTTGACATGGCCTGGCTCACTCAGTGCAGGCTTCTACCTGGCAGAGGTCCAGCCAACCGGCCTTGAGCCCGCTGGCCTGTTCTATGACCTTGTACAAGTCATATGGGATTTTAGGCTCAAAAAGAATCGATCACCGTAACCTATCCGAGGGTGAAAATGGATGGTAATCCCCACGTCCCAAGATGCTCATGGTGTTTCAGTGAGGTACCAACGCTGTGACAATCACGTTCTCGTCCCTACCTTCCCAGCACCCTGGCAAACAGGGCTGGTGATGTGTTTGTCAATGAAGCAGTGGGAACTCAGCGTACAGAAAAAGAGGCGAAGAGCGAGCAGGGGAGCATTTGCCCAAACCAGACTGGAAAAACAAAATGAAACCAGCACCTCCCTAATCCTCTCTTTGGTCCCTTTGCCCCAAGTGAAGCCCAGACCATAAGGATTCAAAAATGTGCCTCACAGGCATCCCCAGACCCCAGCTCCTTATTAAACATTTCCATACTCATTTGGGCACAATCAGAATTTTTTAATCATCTTCCTGAGCATCAATTTATGGGGACAGATCATTTCCAGATGTGATTGCACATACCAAAAAAAAAACAAAAAAAAAAAAACAAAAAAAAAAACAACCTTCATTGATTAACAAATGATTTCTAGATGCAGAATACATATAACTAGCAATCCCCAGTTAAAACTGACATCAAATTCTGTGAGTGGTAGAGAAGCCAGGAGTCCCCTTGGTCGGGACTATGTCTTTTCAGCTGAGGTCTCTTTCCCAGTCTGGCTCCAGATGCTTCTGTTTCTGAACAAATCAAACAGGTGCAGGAGAAAGAACTTTGGCCTTTATTAGATTCTCTCTCCCATTTTTGCTGGTGATTTCCAACAGCCCCCATGCTTTGAGCATAGGGCAAGAGCATATGCTAGGTAGAGAAAGAATTCAGAGCTGCCAATCAAAAGTAGCTTTCTGTGCAACAAACTGCTTATGTGACCTTCAGAAAGACATGTTACCTGTGTATTCTATCTACTCTTCATTTAGCAGTTTGCTTTACAGACATTTCTAAATAACTTACCGTGCACTAGTCCCTTTTTAGTCTATGCTAAGTGTACCCTCGTCCACCGCAGACATTGCTAGTCAATGACTGCACA
>CM053515.1:97087336-97135520 GCA_028627145.1 Eidolon dupreanum
GTACCACAACATTCCAACAGGGAGCTGCTGCATAGTAGAGAGTGCTGGTTGATCTCTCCTGCTGGCAAGATGAGCTGAGTGGCTACCTGACCTGCAGTTCTAGAAGCTCATTCTATCTTATTCTAAAGGGAACTTCTAAGCCAGCCTCTGCTGCTTCTAAAAAGATGGCAGACCTGCAAAAAACGTGGCCTCCATGCTTATTAGCTCTCCCATGACAAGAGAGCCCTAGAGTGAGGGTTCATGGCACCCAAGATGGTGATAACCCTATTGGGTGATAACCTTACTGAAGGTGGGGAGAGTGATGCAGGCAGCGGTGGAGGAGGTGGTGACAACAAGGACAGTGGACACACAAACGCTGGTGGAAAGTTGCATTCAGGAACTACCTGTGAGCAGAACTCCTGACTTACATGTACAAGAGTAGCAGCAGACAAACCATTCAGACCTGCTTTTGAGCTTGCTGGCTGTTGCTGGCATTGCCTGATTCCCAGGCACTTTCTGGATTAAATCAGGCTTGAAATGAGGAGTTCTTGGCCAAAGCAGCCCCTCAGGAGGAAACGTGAACCCTGACATACAATTTTGGAGGAAATGTTAAAGCTTCTTTTATACATCCCAGTTGAAAGAGAAAAATGAGACTTGCAGGCTGCTCCATGTTTTCTATTACAAGTGATGCTGACATGAGCTTGACTAACAGAGAGGGCACTGGAAGTGGGGTTCCCTGAGCAGGGCTGGGGGGGTTCCACTTCCCCGTGTCCCCTGTGGGCATCTTCAGAACCGAGTGTGTGTGTAAGTGTGGTTGACTATCGGGGGAGATCCATTTTGCAGACCCCGGGGCATGTCCCCACTGCTGCCCTAAACATTTGATAGCAAGCCACTCAAGTCGCAGAGTTGGACGGTGACAATGCTCTAACACAGAAATAATTTCACCATTTCCCATTCTTTTTTTCCAAACATTTGCCTCTGCTTATACACCAAGGGATAAGCACGGGTGCAGGGAGAGGAGGCAGGCGTGGAAACCATCTCTTAAGCGGACTTGGTTCTACCTTGCCTCCATCTGAAACCCTTGAGTTCAACGTTGAGATCCCAGGGTAGGAATGTTGGAAAAGACTCTGTTTTATAAATTGGGGATGGTCTTTTGTCAGATCAGAAGACAACACTGTTCTTTAGTGTACCTTTCATGAAAATATGGAAAATGAAATTACACCTGTCCAGATCTCCACAATTCAATAGCCAAGAGCCATGGACAAGCTTGGAAAGGTTCTCTGAGCAGCGCTGAGCAGCACATGTGATACCCTCTTGGTTCTGGCTTCCTCTCCCCTCACTCCACACCAGAGAAATCCCATACTCCAATACCTCGAAGCCCTGCAAACATCTTATTCCATGTCTCCTCATCTTTGATCTTGCTGCTCCTATTGAACTTTTAGTTATCCTTCAAAACCCAGCTTCCATGGCACCTGCTCTTCTGTCCACCTTGCCCCCTTCTCTCCATTAATTTATGACTCCCGTAAATGCATTTTTGCATTGCATTTTTCACACTACACTGTACTTATCTACTTATGCATAGCTCTCCTGTACCAGATTTTACGTTGATTTAAACATTGAGGCTGCCAGAGCCCAGCACAGACAAATGTGTCTTCATTTATGAAATTCATGTATCTTAATTAATGCTCTCAAGATTGCTAGTAACAGAACGCCACTCAAATTGGCATAAGTCGAAAGGGGGTGGATTGGAAGTTAATGAGGGATCTCATGGCATTGAAGGGCAGGAACATAGCCAGCCAGGCCTCCAAGAAACCCAACTAGGAAAGAGGAAGCCCCTGAAACCAAAGCCCGGCTCTCTCTGCTCTCCTCCCTCCTCCTTTCTTGGTCTCTTGGCCCATCTTCTTTCTGCATGTGCCAGGGGTGACTAGTACCTGGGCCCCTCTCTAGGATTCCTCGTGGTACAGATACAGGTTCCCAGTGCATTAAGCCCTCTGTCAAAACCCAAATGTGAGGCAGGGATGCCCCAGCCACAGAAGACACCGCCTCTGAAGGTCAAGGTTTCCCCAGCTGAGAAGGTGGCTGGGCCATCGCTGGGAGATCAGGTTGTGGCACAGAAGCAGGAGGCAGGGTGAGAACGAACAGAAAGATGAGGGAGAAGAAGGTGAGAACTGGCTTTTATTTGTACTTGGAAAGCCCGCCTTCTCCTCACCACCCATTTCAATCTTGACTTTTCTAAAAGGCCCTTTCAAATTCCCACTTTATGTATGAAGAAAACAGAAGTCCAGAAGAGGGGAGAGGACTGCCAACAGCCACCAGCGTTCGGTGGCTGAGCGGGGCTGCTCCCACCTGCCCCACCCTGTGGCGGGGAACTGCACACAGATCAAGCCACCGATGGTGGCCACGCGCTGAATCCCCTCCCAGGGGAA
Source organism: Eidolon dupreanum (assembly GCA_028627145.1). Taxonomy (NCBI): domain Eukaryota; kingdom Metazoa; phylum Chordata; class Mammalia; order Chiroptera; family Pteropodidae; genus Eidolon; species Eidolon dupreanum. The sequence continues at coordinate 97,089,742 of CM053515.1, forward strand.
CTGCATTTTAGCCCTGGGAAGCAACACTTTGGGAGGTGACTTCTTCACGGTGGAATTTCAGGCCTCACTGATAGGCTTGGCGGAGAGATGGTTTGGGAGTTGGGGGAGTGGCTATAAGGGCCTAGGGAAGCTTGTGGTGTGGTTTCTCAATACAGAGTCACTACATATAAGTGCATAGTCCATGGAGTCAGAGGAGGGCAGAATGGAATGACATGAGGTTAGTTATTCACTTCATGCAGAACAGTGGTGCTCGCCCTATGTGTCTGGATCGTTATCATATCTCGGACCTATTATAAGGGGCCCCAGGAGGCTGCTTGCACATTAAGCAATGCCTTCAGCCCTAATATGCCTCATTTCATATAAACTTTAACTACTTTAATGCATACTGATGCTGTTATGATTAAAAGATACAAATTTATTTCGACTCTCTAAACTGTATAGCTAGAAGTTACTACTTCTAGCTATAAGTAATTTTTCAAACACTAGACTGTGGAAGTCCATCAGCTCTTCTTGTGAGGTTTTTGAAAACTTTTGATGTTAAAAAGCAATCTCTATAATTCCTCAAACACTGGGATTCTTCTCAGATTTCCCTTTTACTAATGATTTGATGTACTTCAAAGGGCTGGGAACAAATCCTTAAAGCTAACAAAAGCACAGAGGACACTTGTGGCTGTTTGCAAAAATTACCACAATTCTTTGCACTTCCTACCATCAAAAGGTGGCATCTATGTCAAACTTAACCTAGTGATTTTGTTTGGATAATAGAATCCAGAAAACAGGACAGTACACAAGTTCCACGCCTGGGCCTCGAGACTTTTGCACACTTTCACAGGCTCTCCTGGGACCCTGACTCTGCCACCCTGCCAATCTAGCTTTACCTGCTGGAGGATGAGAGACCACATGGAACCGAGCCAAGTCAGCCAAGTCAGCCATTTTAGACCCACTAGTCTCTAGGGCACCAGAAGCGCAGCACAGATGCATGAGACAACCCAACCAAAACCAGTCAAGCCTGGCTCTGCCCAGACAATCCTAGCCCAAACTACTGACCCACAGAATCATGAGTTAAATAGTTGTGATTTAAATCACACTTATTTAAATTTTAAAAAATAGTGTTTTTATACTTCACCTGCTGAAAAGCAAACCAGGTAAAAACAGTGGCAAATGGTTCGTTCTGAATAAGAGAGGTTGTGAATTTTTGAGAGTCAAGTCAGTCTTTTGAGAGATAAGACCATGACCAGCATCCTCACTGTATCTATATTTTATTAAGTGCTTAATATTTACCAGATTTTTTTGCTAAAGATGTATCGACAAGAATCATATTTAATGCACATTTAATCCTCACAACAGTGAAAACTAGTTCAAATTTGAATGAAGTCTGGTGTTCTGGTTTGGCTCCTCAGCGTGATATGGCATTCAAAGGAACCTCCGTGGAGTCATCCAAGTGATAGAAGATCTTTGCTCCAATGTTGTTTGTACCTACTGGGCTGTCAGGTTAAAATGCTCTTGGCCTCGTTTTGCTCATTTGCTGTTTTGAACTTACATCTAGACCAAGTACCAGTGTTGGCTATTGCAATGGAATCTGCTTATCCTTTCAACATACAACGCTAGGGAACAGTAGGGTTATTTCCATTTTAACTTCTGCTGTCAAAGTCAATAGGAGCTGTGTCTTTAGGGCAATGAATCCTATGATTCAAGTTTATGATTAGGTGGCAAGTTGACATTGAGATTGTCTTTTCCCTGATCAAAAATGAACAGAGGCTTTTTAAACAAACAAACAAACAACAACAACAACAACAACAACAACAAAGCAACAGAAGAGCAGACTCAGCAGCACTATAGTCCCTTGGGGAAATACCGAGGTAGCATCACCAGCCTAACACAGGGAGAATCGGCTCAAGGATCGTCTTTCCCTATGGCTCCCTCTTAACATGTCTCACGTGCTTGGCAGATGCCTCCAAGTCCTCTCTCTTCCCTCACCCCGACAGGCAAGAACACTGCCAGTAGCACTCTGCCACTTAAAACAGAAATCCTATAAGCCTCCATGTTTTCCCTAACCTGAGTAATAAAGAGCCCAGAACTCTCAATCAAGGAGGGCAGAGCTCCTCAGCCAGCAAGGCGAGGGTGGGGAGAAGTGTCTTAACACAGCAGACACTGAGCTTCTGGTACTTTTTGGACCATTACCATGATTTACAGATGAGAAAACTGAGGCTCTCAAGAACTAAATAACTTTTCCAAAACAAACTGATAAAGGATTTAAATCCAGGTCATTTTCAAAAAGCTACAAATAGCTGCCACCTTTCCAAATGCTATTAGTTCACATAAAATGAGAACATGCTCGTACCGCCACCCTTTCCTGGGTTGATACACGATATCCTTTCTGAGTTCTTGATCTTTGACCTCTGGGGTGTCATAGGCACAGACACACACCTGATGCACACACACAGACCCGTGCATACACACTCACTATGATACACACTCATGCTCCGAAAAACACATAAGTGCGAACCTCGCCTACTATGATGGTGAAATCCCAGGCTGCTTCTCCACTGGCAAAGGAGAACCTGTCATGACCCTAAGAATCCAGCACTTTTGCATGTATCTTTCTCCGCTAATTTGCAGGGAAATAAATTCTTTTCATCAATGTAGAAACGGCCCTGGGTAGTGACCATGCTACAGAATAAGGACCAGCTGACCAATGCTCAGTTACTGGGGCCAGTGTAAACAGGTCAGCCAGCTAGGGCATGTCCTGTTTCCCACTGGGAGGAGAAGAAAGAAGAGGGGTTTGCCTCCTAAAAGAAATGAGGGGACTTAAAAATAAGTTGAACACTTTATTTATATTTGTAACTGAGTAATATTTTTTTAAGTAATGATTAATTTTTTCTCTTTTGCATTTTCCTGGAGATGGTCTGTTCCTTAACCAGCTAAGGTGTGTGTGTGTGTGTGTGTGTGTGTGTGTGTGTGTGCGCGCGCGTGCGCACGTGCGCACGTGTGTGTGTTGGTTGGGCGAGATGGGGTGGCTAATATTGTCATAGCAGGAATGTATAAAGAAAGAGTTAATATTTATATTACTGAAATTCAACTTTACAGTAAAACAATGGGCCTGAAAGCTAGGCATTGACAAGAGAAGAAGGATGTTCTAAATCATTTTAGCTTCTTTTCAACACATTGACAATCAGGCAGGCAGACAGGCAGCAATATTTATTGAGCCCCTTCTCTGCACTATTCCAGAAGAACTGTATTATCCTCAAGAAACTTAGAGAAAAGAGACAGAACACAAATAACCAAATGAAAGTAAGACAATATTAGGTATTAAGTGCTCTGCAGAAGATAAAGTTGGATAATGTGTTGTCTGTATGTGTATTTTGCAGGAGTGGACAGAAGGCCTATTTTACTGAGAAAGATAAGGAAAGACTCACAGAGCAGGTGACATTTAACCTGAGACCTAAAAGATGAGACAGCAACCAAGCAAAGAGCTAGAGAATACTATTCCAAGCAGAAGTAACAGCAAGTGCGAAGGCCCTGCAACAGGAAGAAGTTTAGAAAATTGGAAAGAAAGATAAAAGTTCATTGCTCCTGGAGTTCTGTGAATGAGCAGAATGATGAAATAGAAAATAGGAGGGGTTTGCAAAGGGTAGGTTCTATAGCGCCTTGAAAACTAAATAATTTACATTTTATTCTTATTGTACCAGAAAGCAATATTATTTTAAGTATGACATGATCTAATTTATGCTTTAGAAAGATCACTCTGGCTACTGTGTTGGGGAGAATAAACTCTATGGCAGGGTTTCTCAACCTCAGTGCTATTGATGTTTTGGGCCAGATAATTCTTGTTGTGGGGGCCATCCTGCATCTTGTAGAATTTTTAGTAGCATCCCTGGCTCCCATTCACTATATGCCAAAGAACACCCCTCACAGTAGTGACAACCAATCATGTTTTCAAACATTGCCAAATATCCACTGGGAGGTAAAATCAGCCCTAGATGAGAACCTCAGCTCTATGGGGACACAAATAGAAGTAAGATTCCCAGTTAGGAGGCTGTAGCTGAGAGAGATGGTAGCTTAGATGCTGATGGTAAGAGTGGAGATGGCGAGAAGTATTTTTGGTCCAAGATATACTTTGAAGTTGCAGCCAATGAGATTTGCTGATGGATTGGATGTGGAGTATGAAAGAAAGAATAGTGAAGGGTGACTCTTAGATTTTTGGCTTGGGCAACTGAGTCAATGGCAGTGCTATTCACCATGATAGATATAGGGCCAGCGTAGTCAAATGGTCCTGGCGTTGACTAAGTTAATGTTGGGATTCTTTTACAGATCCGAGTGTAAAGATTGAGAAAGCAATGAGATATGCAAATCTAGAGTTCTGAGTAGAGATCCAGGTAGGAGATGAGTATAAATTTGAGATTGTAGAGTTATTTTCTATAGTGTAGACAGGCCATGAGACTTGCTGAGGAGGCTATTATGTAGATGAAGGAAATGCTAGAAGTTCAACCCTTCCAGGTCTGAGGGTCTGGGAGGAGAGGTGGGGAATATGCAGAAGAGGCCAAGGTGAGATGGAGGCTCTAATATGTTGGACAAGTGGAGGGAAAAGTCAGAAGGAAGAGTCTTTTGTCCCATTTCCCAGTTGGGACCCTGGGTTTATTTCACTTCAGCATCTACACTTGTACCAACATGGCAGCAACCACACCAAAAGAAACTTAATTGTGAAGCATGGCCAGGTTCTGGTGAGAACTTTCTTCCTGATTTGTAGGCAGTCAATGTCTTGCTCTGTGCGTGCGTGCGTGCGTGCGTGTGTGTGTGTGTGTGTGTGTGTGTGAGACAATGAGACAAGAGAGAGAGAGAGAGAGAGAGAGAGAGAGAGAGAGAGAGAGAGAGAGAGAGATTCTTCTTCCTTTCATAAGAGCACTAATTTCCTCACGACCTCATCTGAACCTAATTACCTCCCAAAGGCCCCACCTCTAAATATCATTACATTGAGAATTAGATCTTCAATATATAGATTAGAAAGGACAAAAACATTCAATCTATAACTGATGGTCTGGAAAGATGTGATTAGAGGCCAGGCACCCCACCACCATTATGGGTCCTGGAGCCATCCTCACCAGCATGATGCTACTCCATGTAAGAAGCACTATTCAAGGCCTGTGGCAGCTGAGCTGTCATCAAGCCAGCAGGCAGAGCCAGGCCACAGGGAATTGCCCACCAAAGCTCTCCCAAAAATCACTGGCCCAGCTGGGGTAATTGGATGGGGAGGTAGGATTAGTGGGGGCAGTGAGGAGTATAAACAGCTAATATTTTAACCACTAGTTCTCTTAAGCTGTACCCTATAAAACATGAACTGCTCTTTTCTTACTTTATGACTTTGTATTCTCATTTTACTGTGACACATTCTCTGCACACAAAATGAGACCAACCTGTAATTCCATGCCTGCATTTCAACCTTGCAGTGAATTAGAAATCCAGAAACAGCCAGTCAAGATAACATAGAAGGTAGATGCTGGGCTCACCCCCTTCTTATGACCACCTCAAAATTGTAATGAAACTACAGAACTATCACTGGGAGTTGCCTGAGATCTCGCTGAACAGAAGTCCTACAACTGGGACATACATAAGAGGTCACCTTGAAACTGGTAGGAGGGGTGGAGATGGGAAATGAGCCAGTACCACAACCATGGGTGGCAGTTAAGAATTGGGAGAGTTATCTTGGCTGCAGAGACCCCCCACCCTGAGGAGTGAGGGGTGCTGGCCCTACACCAGGCTCCCCAGCTCAGGGTTCTAGTGCCAGAAAGAGAAGTTCCCACAACCTCTGGCTGTGAAAACCAGCGGAGATTGTGGCTGAGTGAGACGGAGGGCAGTGGGAGTGGCAGAGGTTCCCCTTAAATGGCCTGCGTGTGGACTTACTCAGTGATGGACTCACTCACCCTGAGCACCAGCACTGGGACAGCAGCTTGAGGAGCACCAGGGACACATGAGGAGGAAATGAGTTGTCTGGCTTCAAGGTGAGAATCAGAAGGGTGGCTTCCTCCTGAAGAGAAGTTCTGACAGTACCCATTGTTCCTTTGTTGAGCCCTCCCTCTCCTAGCTTACAGACGCATGCAGCCACCATATCTGAATCTCCAGCAATCTGGTTAACAAAGGTCGCTCTGCCCAGGTGATTTCCGTGAGACCTTGCCCCTCCCAATGTGCGGGCCCACCTGAGCTGCCTCCAGTGGTTTTTCCCATACAACTGGCCTGTCTTGACTCACATTGCAGACTTTCCTAAAATCCCTCAAAAGCTCACAAAACCCAAAAAAGCAGCATCTGGCCTTGGCGTGCCCCATACCTCTTGCTGAGCAGCCCCAAGCCTGGCACTAGTGGCAGCCAGCCTCGGTTCTTGGCTTGGCCTCTCAAGGCACCTATAAACCCGACATGGGTGGCAGCCACCTGTAGATTGCTTGGTGACCCTTACCAGGTGGCCCTGGGCAGGGCACAGGCTGCAGCTAAGCTCTCAAGAGGCCCTGGTCTGCATGCCTGGTGGCTGGCTTTGTTCTCAGGGAGAGCACCACCCATGGGGATATTCCATGACAACACACACAAAGGGCAGATAGGGCAGGCACCAGAGCCCTCTGAAAGTGAATCCTGCTTTGTAGGATCAGCCCCTACACAACAGCTCCTCCACTATAGTCACTGGCCAGTGCTTACTACCCTCAGTCTGAGGGTCAGTCCCTCCCATTGATGTATAAAAAGCAACCAAGGCTCAACTACAACAGGAGGGCACATACAATCCATACAAGGGACACAACTGGAGTACCTGGCTCAGGTGACCAGGGAGACTGTGCCACTGGGCCCCACAGGACACCTACTACATAATGTCTACTAAGACCAGGAGACTCAGGAGCCCTCCTTAATACATAGAAACAGACACAGGGAGGCGACCAAAATGGGAAGACAAAGAAATATGTCTCACATGAAAGAACAGAACAAAGCTCCAGAAAAGAAACTCAACAAAATGGAGACAAGCAATCTACCAGATACAGACTTCAAAATACTAGTTATAAGGATGCTCAATGAACTTAGAGGAAGAATAGATGAACTCAGTGAGAACTTTAACAAATACATAGAAAACATAAAAATGGAGATGGAAAACATAAAAAGAAGCCAGTTAAAAATGAAGAATACAATATCTGAGATGAAGAATACATTAGAGGGAATCAGCAGATTGGATGAAGCAGAGAATTGAGTCAGCAATTTAGAGGATGGGGTAGTAGAGGACACCCAATCAGAACAGCAACAAGAAAAAAGAATTTTAAAAAAATGAGAACAGTTTAAGCAGTCTCTGGGACAACATCAGTGTAACAACATTCACATCATAGGGGTACCAGAAGGAGAAGAGAGAGAGCAAGAAATTAAAAATCTATTTGAAGAAATAATGAGAGAAAACTTCCCTAACTTGTGAAGAAAATATATTTACAACCCCAGGAAGCTTAGAGAGTCCCAAAAAAAGATGAACCCAAAAAGGCCCATGCTAAGACATATTATAATTAAAATGCCAAAGGTTAAAGACAAAAGGAGAATCTTAAAAGCAGCAAGAGAAAAGCAATTATTTACCTACAGGGGATCTCCCATAAAACTATAAACTGATTTCTCTACAGAAGCTTTACAGGCCGGAAGGGATTGGCACAGAATATTCAAAGTGATGAAAAGCAAGGACCTACAACCAAGATTACTCTACCCAATAAAGCTATCATTTAGAATTGAAGGACAGATAAAGCTTCCCAGACATGGAAAAGCTAAAGGCATACATCATCACCAAGCCAGTATGATAGGAAATATTGGAGGGACTTCTTTTAAAAGAAAAAAAAAAATGTGTATTAAAAATATGATATCTACATATCTATCAATAAGTACTTCAAATGAAAAATAATTAAATGCTCCAATCAAAAGATAGGGTGGCTGAATGGATAAGAAAATAAGACCCTTATATATGCTGCCTACAAGAGACACACTTTAGATCAAAGGACACACACATCTGAAAGTAAAGAGACGGAAAAAAGATATTTCATGAAAATGGAAATCAAAAAAAAATCTGGGTAGCAATACTTTTACCGGACAAAACAGACTTTAAAACAAAAGCTATAACAAGAGACAAAGAACCCAGTAATCTCACTTCTGGGTATTTATCTAAAGAAACACAAAACACTATTTTGAGGGGACATTTGCATCCCTATGTTCATTGCAGCATTATTTACAATAGCCAAAATATGGAGGCAATCTGGGTGTCCATCAATGGATGAATGGATAAAGAAGAGGTAGTACCCATATACAATGAAATATTAATCAACCATAAAAATAAATAAATAAATAAAAGAAGGAAATCTTGCCATCTGCAGCAACATGGATGGACTTAGAGGGTATTGTGCTGAGTGGAGTAGGTCAGATAGAGAAAGACAAATGCCATGTGATTTCACTTACATGTGGAATCTAAAGAACAAAATAAACAAGACAGAAACAAACTCATAGAAACAGAGAACATTTTGAGGGTTACCAGATGGGAGGGGGATTGGGGAGGTGGGTGAAAAAGGAGAAGAGAAAATTAAGAAGTACAAATTGGCAGTTAGAAAATAGTCATGGAGAGGTAAAGTATAGCATAAGGAATATTGTCAATAATATTGTAATAACTATGTATAGTGTCAGATGGGTGCTAGATTTATCAAAGTGATCTCTTCGTTAATTATATAAATGTCTAATCACTAAGTTGTACACCTGAAACTAATATTGTATACCAACTATAACTGAAAAACAAAAATGTTGAAAGAAAGAAAGAAAGAAAGAAAGAAAGAAAGAAAGAAAGAAAGAAAAGAAAGAAAGAAAGAAAGAAAGAAAGAAAGAAAGAAAGAAAGAAAGAAAGAAAGAAAGAAAGAAAGAAAGAAAGAAAGAAAGAAAGAAAGAATCCCAGGCATCTGGTCCTTGCCTTGGCTCTGACACTTGTTCTGGAACCTGGGCAGTGTTCCTCACCTCTCTGGATCTTCCTTTCCAGGCAATGAAGGGATTAAACCTCACCAACCTGGGCTCTGAAGAACAAGTGTGGAGCCAGAGCAGACTGTCTAGCAGGTGACAGCGCAACCAGCCACCCAGCTCCTGGTCCTTAATTCTTTGAACTTCAAGGAACTTTGGGTCCCGCCTGTCTCCTGGATGCACTTTTAACCCTGCAGAGCTGGCTCGGGGGGCTGGGAGTGGTAAGACTTGAGAACATTTTCCTTGATGATCAGGAAAGTGCCTCAGAAAGAAGGACCCTGTTTTCCTTCTCTGAGTCCCTTGATGCTTCCTTGAAGCCAAAGGGAATGACATCACAACAAAACAAAGTGGCCAAGACATACTCTACAAAAATGTCCTCACATGGTTACATTTTCTGCAAATTACAGCGTTTGGAGTATAAATCAGAGTAATTGTTTAAATCAGAGTGACTGTTGAAACAGATTTCCAGTGATCAAATCAAAAATGCAATCATTCTTGCGGTTCCTCTGGTGCTTGGAGCCCCACATACTTCTGAAACTGTCGGTTGTCAGTTACCCAGAGTGTTTACATTAACATGCTGCCCTAACAGAGAAAATATATATTTTAAGAAGAAAATGTGAATCCAGGGTTACAAGAATGTTTCTGAAACAGCTAAGTCATCTTGTTTCAAGTAAAACCAGATGTTTGCATCAAGAGAAAGCCAATCATTTCTTTTAATTATGCTCGATGGTCAGGCCACCAAGAATACCCACATGTGTACACATGAGCCGGTAGAAATCAAAGGCTTTGTGACAGAGAAAGCAATCAGCAAGTCCCAGACCACCAAATGGCATCCCCAGCACCAGCTCTGGGCACTTCTAAAGTTCTTTCTCTGAGAGAGCCAGGTCCCAAGCAAGGCCAGGTTCAGGAGTGCATTCTCTAGTCAAGACGGAAGTTCCACAGAAAAGGCACCTCGACAGTTAAGCCGTCTTCTTAGGCACCCTCCTGAGACACTTCTCTGTCACCGAGACTTGAGAAAGTGAGTCAAAGCAGAGCCCATTCCCCTCGTCTTTATCCTGGAGGAGATGATGCAATGTGGGTTCTCATGACAGCTTGCCTCCCCAGGTGGTGAAGCACCTGAGTGCATACCTGTTACCTTGGTCTCTGCTCAGATGCGCTGTGAGGTGTGAAGGCTGTGGTGGTAGGTTCTCTGAGGACTACGCAATGATGCGTGGACAGAAGGGAAGGCTTTGGAGCTATCGGCATCTTTCCAAGGTCCAGGCTCAGTCCGAGAGAAGGACCACTCTCCTGAGCAGACATCACTGCCTGCTGGGGGTCTTCACTGGTGGATTCACACAGACTTGATCTAGAAAGTTTCTGGAGTCAAAATGTTCCTCTAAACTGAAGAAAGTGGTGTGCCCTTGAGGATTCCTCCAACACAACCACAGCACCTGAGCCTTCCCCCAGGTAGATGGTAGGTCCTGAATATTTGTTCCCAAAGATACTCCAGAATCTGAGTGTTGCTTCTACGAGAACTGCAAAATGTAAAGTCCCCTTCAGGTCTCTTCTGCCAACTTCATTGTTTAGGTGCCAGCCTCATAATTTTTACTATTATTAGTTTCCTTTAAATTAGCATGCCTTCTTTTCTTCCTTCTCTTCTTTTTTTCCTTTCTTTCTTCCTGTCTTTATTTTTTTTCCTTCCTTCTTTCCTTCCTTTATCCCTTTCTTCTTTCTTCCTTCCTTCCTGCCTTCCTTCTTTCCTTTTAGTTTTTAATTAAATAGCTTCTTTAGTCTTTTCCTCAAAGATTCATGAAGTCATAGGTAAGACATGTTAGTTGTATATCTTTTTAATATGCATTAAAATTAATATATGCCATTAGAATGAAATATTTATCCAAGTCTTGGCTAAAATCTTCTCACTCGCTAATAGCAATTTTTGTCCATAGCTTTGGGAGAAGCAACTCTTAAATTTTCTGTAGAATTCTAGTATCTCTTCCAAACCTTTAATCAGATTCCTTAAAATGACACAGCAATAAGTGATATGCAAAGCTGTACCATACTGCTTTTCCTCCCCAGCTCCGCAAGACCTGGAACCAACTTTTGGCAAATTGATTGGTGATGGGCGGAATTAAAGCCCCTGCTTTGTTAATCTCATTAAAAACCACCACCATTTCCCATCAAGAAAATAAAGGAGGGACATTTTCTATGAGATCCATTACTACAGGAGGTTAGACAAAAACTTAAATGTGTATTTATTGTTTTCTCAAAGTGGCCACTTATGCCTCCAAACTTCCATGGATATTTCTGTGTTTTCTTCAAAATGGTTCCAGCATGGGAAGTTTTAAAGGCAAGCTAATCCTGTATTATTATTAAACTAAGACCTGTGCTTTGAACTCAGCCCAGAAGTCAGACCCATGTCTTTGGAGCAGGCATTTGCTAATCACTTCTTGGCTGCGGTTGACTGATAATGTCCTCAAAACCAAACCATCTTGGGGGTTCCCGAAGTCAGAAGGGAAGTGAATTGTTTAAAAGTAAAACACTCCTGTTTCAGACCCCCAGACCCCCATAAGATAGTGGTTTAATAATCTAAATGATTGTTTTAAAAAGTGCTCTGACTCTGTTTTGCCAAATGTTTACTTGGGTCTCTACACAGCAGTTACTTCATAGCTCAGACGCTGCATCTGAAGCGTCATCACTGAGATTCTGCCTGTTCATTTATGCATTTGACCTTATACTGAACAATTATTAAGCACCTAATGGATGTAGTCTTCCCAGATATTTACTTAAGGGGGTCTGAAAACGCAGTGCTCCTGCTGACAGCTGACCTTTTTCAAACTAAAGACAATGCCAGGAATATTCGGTCCTCTTTTAATTTACTAGAAATAAATCTCAGAACAATGCAATAGGCTGTTAAACATTTTTTTTTTTTTTGAAAATCACTTTTCTTGCAAGATGTTGAGTCAAAGACTGAAAGGAACTTAATTGGAGCCTTAACTGGAGATGCTAATAGGTGCTGATATCATCGAAAAGAGATTTAGGATAGTGGTGAGATGAATAAGCTCCATGACCTAAACATCTGATCTCATTCTCGGCACCTTCTAAAAACACTGTTCAGATCCAGAAGACACATCCAGGTGCTTGGCATACAGCTAAGTGCTCCAAAGCAGGTAGACGTCATCACACCTTTGACTAGCTGGGTCCCCTGGGAGGAGGCCTCGGTCCTCGGTCCCACTCAGCATTTCTGATGTGCAGTAATGACGATCAGAGGGAAGGAGGATGCTGTGGGAAAACATCAAGAAGAAACAATTCCATCTAGAGACTGAGGCCTCGCAGTTGTCACTTCAGAAGTGTCGACCTTCATCCTAGCAGTGCCAGGCAATGTCCCCATGATGAACTCCCACACTGTGGAAAGCCAGCAGCTGACGAGGCTGGAGACGGCTGCTACTTAACCCATGGCCTGAAGCCTCCCATAGCCAAATTTCACACACTTTGAAAGGGGTGACTCAATGCTCACTGACAAATGGATCTTGAGTGAAAGGTCTATACTTTACACTATCACGCAAGAGTATTGCTCCAGGCAGGGTATTTGAGCAACAAGGGCCTTTGCGAAGACCTTACAACATACACATGGGGTGCTATACACTCTGCCTGGGACTGAGGCTCATCTCGCCCCTTCTCACAGGAAACCACGAATCTGGAAAGCCACGAATCTGGAAAGCCACAGGCCAATCGCCACAGGCCAATCGCCACAGGCCAAATTGGAAGTCCGTTACAGAGCTCACCACCAGAGGGCAGCAGTGAACACAGATACAATGGGACCTCCCCATTTGAGAGAGGAGAAAACTGAGGTGGGAAGAAGAGTTAGCAACGCACCACGACTCACAGTACTGGACAGATCCAGGCTCAGAATCTCGGTCTCCCAACCCCCAGCCAATGCTCCTCCATTTGTCCCCAAGGTCTCAAGAAAGGGACTTTTGGGGTGGTTTATGCATCTTCATTTAGTTGATGAGTTGGCTGGTCAGAGCTGCAGCATCTTCTCCCAGGGGTTATGGGATCCCCCAGAGATTCCTGGGATGCTCTAACCTCGTTTACCTTGGCCCCCAATAAGAAATGCATTGCGCATTGCAACTGACATTTAATATGCTATATATAATATACAAAACTGAAACATTTTCACAAATACCCTTATTGCTGAGATACACTTTGATATTTTAAATTGTACTTGATTCTATACCTTTTTTTTTTTTTTTTTTCCAGTGCTGGGTGGGTCTCCATCCAATACATTGATTTCACAACCCACTGACTACTTGCTGGGCCTGATTTGAAAGGTGGCCTGGAGAACGGCCCTCCAAGGAATGGAAGTTAGTCCAGTCGAAAGCACTGCTGCCCCCTGTACTTCCTGGGTCCTGCAAGAGCGTAGGAGGGGCTAAGGACACTGAGCTTCTCCAGTCTAAGAGAGTGAAAATGGCCCAGGGGAAGCACCAAAGGCAACCCCGGTTCACCATTCAGCTTCGCTTTGTCTGTGTCATTCCTACCTTCATTCCCTCAGCAAACACTAAGTCACCCCTGATGGTTCAGCCCTGTCCTCAGCCTGCCCTGTTAGGAGGTGATTTCTGGCTTCCCATATCCCTGTGATCAGCCTTCCTCATGGGGTCCTGGAACCCATGGAGGAGCCTTGATCTGAAACTCTGTGTGAAGAAGAAGGAGAAGGAGAAGAAGAGGAAGAAGGAGGAGGAAGAGGAGGAGGAGGTAGGAAAGAAGGAGAATCATCTGAGGCCAGAGAGCAGAAGATGGTCACAGCCTGGGGCTTTACACTAAGTGGAAGCCACAAGAGGAAGTTCGTGATGGAAGGCCAGGGCCTCAGAGCCACGGCCCAGGGGCTCCCAGACTCAGACAGCAGCCCAGGCCCCTGGGGTGCAGCCAACAGATCTGCTCAGAAAGTCTTTCCTGACACTCTGCCAAGTATTCCACTTGCTCAATTTCATCCCTTTGATCCCAACATGTTATTTTATGAAGATATTCAAAGGAGGACACATCTATCACTCATCAACCCCCAAGTGATCCTGAAGTCCTCCTTGAAACCAAGGACGAGTCTCAAAGCAAAGTTCACAAGGCGAATTGTGTAGTTTCGTCTTTGCGCGGAAAGAGTTAGAAGCTAGGTCTTAGAGGGACAGAAGGAAGTGGCCTGTCGCCATGGCGCGGACCCTCCGGGGGTGCCGTGGAGGTGCGGACAAGGAGTACCGGGGTCGGAGCTGTTCTGCCAAGTTCATGGCAGAGCAGGCCTGCCACTGACAGAGGAGCCGGCTGCCTTCTAGTGAATGCCTGGCCCTGGGCCAGAAGCCACCGCAGTGACACTTGCGCACAGCTGAAGGTCCTAGCTCTGCCGTGCTTTCCCTGAGTTGCAAAGCCCTGACGTTCTGATGCAACACAAGTGACGGGGAGGGAGCCATGAAAAGTGACAGACATTATACAGCAACCATGCACAAGGGGTCCTTCTCCAGATTTAATCGTGCTGTAGGAAAATAAAGTATTATGACCTTTCTTGTATGCCGGAGACACAGCTGCCTCTGACCTTCACCGCTCGTGAAGCCCGGGACCAAGCAGGGCCCAGGAGTGACAGTGATGTGCAGGTGACACTCTCCTGCTGTATCTAGGGCCAGGAATGGCTCCGCTCACACCTACCTACCCCCTTCTTCAAGCATGGACACAGGGTGGGTCACCCGGCCTTTCAAAGGATTCAGGGAATAACCAGTGTGGAGGAGGATGAACAATCTGAACCACATTTACCTTCAGTTGTCCAAGGGCTTTGCTGTCCCCAGGGGTATAAATGGCCCCAGGGAGGCAGGAAGCCTCCTGTGGTCATCCGTCAGCAGTCCTGGCCAGCTTCGTCCAGACCCCCACCACCGTGGCCCTCGCCGCTGCTCCAATATCACTGCAGTCACTCAAGAACCCCAATGTCCAGTTCTCTGCCTCCCTGGGGCACCCCACATCACCCGCTCCGAGTGCTGCCACCCCCTTAGATGCTCTCTCAGGGGCACGTGGCATCCACTGCTATTCCCAGAACCCTAGAGCTTCCTCCCATCCCATCCAGTCTCCAGAAATTTCCCTCTTGACTTGGGGGATGGAGGATGATGGGGAGTCCCTTCTGGAGAAATATTTCTCCAGAATATTTCTGCTTCTCTCTCTTTCCCTGTCTCTGTCTCTTCTCAGTATCTTTCCCCTTTCCCTTTCCCTCTCTCTCTATCTCAGTCTATATCTCTCTGTCTCTCTTCCTCCCTCCTTTTCTCTCTCTCCACCAGCTCTCCAGGCACTAGCATCTTTTCAATGACTTTATATAGAGAGTTTTGGAAACAAAATCCAGGAAGAAGAGCATCTCGCAGCCAACTTCTACAGAGGCAAGAAGGCCCACAGCCAGCTAACCGCTTAAAAAGGGGATGGAAACTGGGGAAAACACAGAAATTAATATTAATTTATGGAGATAAACACATAAATTAATATGTTAAAAAGTCACCCTGACACGATGAAAATAACAGCCATAGTTTTTGCGCCCATCTACTGAATGATTCATCATCTAGCACCCACTCTATGCCAGGGTGGTTGGGCGCTGGGTCCCTGCTCCAGCCAGCTGTCCTCCTAGGAGGAGCCAGAGAGCAAACTCATAAACAAAACAAACGGAAAAAAAACAAAACAAAACAAGGAAACAGCATGCTCTGCAGAGAACACAGCTCTCAATGGAGCGGAGGGGTGACTGCATTAGTCGGGGTGGGTGTCATGTCAGAGACGGCCCCTCTGCTTCTGAGACCCCAGTGACAAGGCCTTAGAAAGATCAGGGTTTCCCTTTTATGTGCCGAGAATTTTCCATGTGCTGCTTTATTTGATTCTCGGAGCCGACCTTCGCAATCCACATCGTTCCTCTCTCCGTGTTACAAATGAGGAAACTGAGGTTCAAGAGATTAAGTTCCTTGCCTCAGATCACACAGCCGACCGCGGAGGCGCGAGGGGCAGACAGACGTGTGATCCGTCTGGCTCTAAAGCCACAAGCCCTTCCACTCTGCTCGTCGGGGCTCCAGTTGCATCTCTCTTGGAATTTTCCCAAACGTTCCAGACAGAAATTTCTTTCTCACCAGGTGTTGACATTTCAATCTTTCCTCCTTGGTCTCCTGGCAAGGGCAACCTATGAGGAGGTTTCCGTCCTCGCAGCCGACCCTCAAGGGAGAGGATAAAGTTGTCCAACTGCCACCGAGACTGGCCGCGCTCCACTCTGTCCTGCCCGCTCACCTCCGCCCTGTCCACCCCGTCCTCAGCTCCCGCCCCCAAGGGACCCAGCTCCCTCTCCACGCCGCCCTGTCCGGTGGGCTGGTGGGTGGGAGAGAACAAGGCCAGATGGGCTGAGTGGAGGCCGAAGTGACTGGCTGGTGGTATTCAAGCCTATTTTTATTCACATACAAAAAAAAAAAAAATCTGTTCTGTGTTTTATTCAGCTTTAGGGCAAGGCGAGGTCAGCTCTCTTCACCTCTGCTGTAAGACGAGAATACTGCAGGAAATGAAATGACAGGGGAGCCAGCCCAGGGGAAGGGAGAAAGGGCAAATTACAGAGAAATTAGAAACCTGGGTTCGGATACGAGTGGAGGGCGTCAAAGCTCGCGTCCACCAGGGCCTTCTTCTCCCCGAGGCCGGGGCGCCTAGATGGGCGCCCCACGCTGCCACGCTTGGCAGTCCCCGTGAGGGCCGGCGACACGGGCACAGGCGACAGGCGGCCGGCACGCATGCCGACCCATCCCAGGCCTCCTGAGGGCGGTCCTGGCTTCCGCCTCCTGCACCCTGGCCTGCGCCTTCCAGCTCCGGTGGAGTCACGCGAAGGGATGCCCCAGGGCGCAGGGCCCCACAGCCCGCGGTGCTGCCTGGCGCGCGGCCGTCCTCGTCCTCGTCATCGTTACTGAGTCCCTTCTGTGGGCAAGCCACAGGGTTCCTGTGCTTTCGAGTCAAACACGCACGAAACTGTCTGGAAACGGACACGGCAGCTTTCCGCGCCCTCGCGCCCCGGGGAGCGCGTTCTGCTCCTGCGCTCGCTTCGCCCTGCTCCACGCCGCCCTCGCCGACCCCCGGAGAAGAGGCTGCGGTTTCGGTCCCAGAATCCAGAGAGCTGGGGAATGCCAGGCGGACAGCGGGTACGCACATCTCCTCATGACCTGGTGGAGGCAGGGACGGAGTTTTAATTCCGTCCAGAAAGCAATCATTGAGCACCTGCCATGTGCCAGGCCTGCGAGGAGGGGGTTTGCGGTGAGGGGTCCAGAATGCTGGGGCTCCCGGCACCTGACTGGTAGTAACAGGCCCAGGAAGCGGGGCGCTGGGCTGCAGCCTCTCGGCCAGACTGCCCCAGGGCTGCTGGGACTCCCAAGCCTGAAGCAAGACATTTAGACGCAAGTCTGTTATCCAGGCCATGTTGATGCAGCCCCCACCCATATATAAAAACTCTGGATTTTTTTTTCCTTTTTTTTGTTGTGTTTTGTCAAGTAATATATGTGACTCACACCCCTGTGTATTACCCAGACCCCAGCCCCAGGTCTCCCTGAGCTGGGCACAAAGAAGCACCTACCCACATTACTTCCTCATTAAAAGAAAAAAGAATGGGATGAAGGGTTAAAGAAGTACAAATTAGCAGCTGATAGATGGTCACGGGGATGGGGAGCACGGCACAGGGAATGCAGTCAGCATTAATATGTCAGCTAAGTGGAGGGCTAGGGGAGGGAGGGAGCAATTGGGGGGATCGTTTTATGAACATTATAGATGTCTAATCAATGTACTGTATACTTGAAACAAATTAAAATAAATTTTTTTTTACAAAAGAAAACGCTGAGCATTCCATGAGGTATTTTTTTATGCCACTACAACAGGCCTCCATGTCAAATGTCCCCCATCGAAATGCCAGGCGTCCTCCGGGACCAAGGGGAGTCTTCTGGCCCTGAAACCTTCCCTGCCCCCAACACACATGTGCTTGGAGGAAACTAGCAGATGCTCTCGGGGTCATTGGTCCTGACGCAGAGAGAGCCACCTCCTGCCTCCCTCACTGGGCTTTCCTGGCTGTTCCTGAGCTGCCTCATGGACCAAGGGCACAGCCTGCTCCCACTCAAGTGCCTTTCCCGGCCGGGCCGGTCCTTGGCATCTGCAAAGGCTCAAACGGCAGAGAGCCGTGTGGAGTCTTTCTTTCTTGGTGAGACCCCCCCTTCTCCCTGGTCCTGAGGGAAAAAGAAATTAAGTATCCTGTTCATTACCATGAGCTTCCCTCTGCCACATTCAAGGCAATGACTTTGGGTGTCCCAAGTGGCACCGAAATCTAAAGAGACAGCAATTCCCGGGGCTCACATCGCCCCCTCACACCCCACACGGTCTGTGACCAAACTCTTGCGGCATTCAAATGGAAGATGGCCTCCTCGATAATGTCATGTCACTGCCCCGCTGAAACATGGCAGGACGCTGGGGCCTCCCAGGCCTGACCTTTCACCTCGGCTCCAGGCAGGGAGCCTCCTCTGTTTCCCAAAATCTATACACCTGTTCTCCTCTGGTGCAGGACAACGTAACACTCATTTTAGGAGAAAGGAGATTTTTTTTCTTAGGTCTTCAAAATTGTGACTTCAACCTAATAGTCATTTTGAATGACGCCACATTAATCCAAGGCTAATCAACTAGCCAGACTATTGCTGTAGCTGGCTTTTTAAGGAGAAAAGAGAAAGATTTGGGAAATTCCATGTCCCCCCAAAGGCATATTTCGAGCACAGACTTTCCTTCTCTGCTTTACACATAAAACAGAATTTTGCCCAATTCTTCCAGACTAAGGCGACAAGTCAGGGGACCCCCTCCAGCTCCCCTCGAAATGTCTTTTCCAAGTTCTCAGCACCAGAGTCAGGGGCAAGCAGGTGGTGAAACAGGAAGCGAAAGGGTCATCTGACAAAAAGACCTCGTTTCCAACGGGTGCTCTGAGCTTCACCTGACACTGCGATTCTCTCTGTGACAACAGTGCCCTTGGGGTCCTTCAGGCACGGAGGACTCCCAACGCCACCTTCACAGAGCTGTTTGGAGCCAAGTGGCGACAGGAGGCCATATAACCCTTTGGGCATCATCATCACACTCCCACTGGCTTTAAGACCTGACAGATGCCAGGGGAGGCCTGAGCCAAGAACACCAGAAACCTCTAGTGGTGCCAGCATCTGTGAGCCGGACTACAGCCTTTTTTGCGGGGCGGGGGAAACAGTTAATATAAAATAGAGTCTTGGATTACCGTGGTTCATAAACGTAAGGCGTTGCTACTGAAGACCTCGACATCCACCCAGATAGTTCAGGGTTTAATGATGAGAGAGTCCCTTGACGGGTGAGGAAGAGAGCGGGCGCGTGAGCGGACCCAGCGCCTCCGGCGGGACAGATGGCATTGCCCAAGACCGCTGGAGGTTCACGCTCGGCTCTGATTACAGGCTGTGCAATAAGGCTGGCTGGGACCCAGCAGGGCAGACGCACCAGGTGCCCCAGAATCTCTGAGTACGGCAACCTTTGCCGGTGTAGGGACACCGGTGGCTCTGGGAGGCCAATGAGCTCTGTACGGGACATTCCTGAAGTGAGACCAGGAAATCATGCAATGTCCCCTTTGTTTCTCTCCGTAACGGGCCAACACATGAAGTCCCAAGCGCAAACCTAAATTCAGATTGTGAATTTCTAGGTCACAAGAGGACACGGAATAATCAGACTATTTACAGCATGCTGTCAACACACACCAGAGGGAGTAGGCCAGCCAATGCCAGTGACATTTTGCGGATTTCATATAGCGTGTTTTATCCATCCTTTACTTATTAAACATTCAAATCCTCTAAAACAGGATTCTGTGTCTGCTCACCCGCTGAGTTACCAGTAATTCAAGACATATGCCTGGAGCCACCCTGGGCTGGATGTCCCCAGGGCCTGGTTTCACCACATCACACACAGCACACACAGACACACGCAGCAGGCCCAGCACCCACACCGGGCATGCATCATGCAGATGCGCAGCTATGCAGAGCCAGAAGCCTTTGCTGAGACTTGGTCCCTCAGCCGTAGCCCCAGAAGCCGTAAACTCTCCCTGCACCGTTGACCCACCACGACCCTCAACACAGAATGCCTGGGGCAAGTGACACCCCATTTTTTGTTGGGGGAAACTGAGGCCCAGATGGAAGGAGCGGCAGGCCCAAAGTCATAGAATCCTGTTTTGTAGTGGGCCGTGGTTTTGGGTACCAGCAAAGACAGGCTTCTTCCACGACTACAGAGGAAAGGGCTCTTTCTGGCCTGAGGAGATCAGGCCTCAGCTTTCTGCCCTCACTTAAGGAACAGCCACTGCTCACCGCCACCCTCCTCAGTCCTCCCGGTCCGAGGGTGACAAGCTTAGAACCTTGGCTATCAAAGCCACACCCGGAAGGCATTCCTCTTGTCCATATGCTCACCTGTGTGGTTCTAAGGTATAACAGTACTGCCTTGACATTGGCCCATCCTGGCTTTTGACAGCCAATCACTAAACATTCAAGAATCTTACTAGTCAGGTGTTTAAAGGGGGCATTTTGAAATTGACCATGGTGGCAGGATTTATTCTGTGGAAATCAGCAAATGCCAAATGCCACATATTAGGGATTTGTTGTTGTTGTTGTTGTTGTTGTTGTTGTTGTTGTTAGAAAAATGGTTTATCAGCATATTATTGTTCGCCAGGGAGAATCACTCTGACTTCACTAAGACCTCAGGCCTTGGCGAACAGAGGAGATATTGCTCGGGATTCATAGCTGCAAACAATAGGAGCCAACCCTGGTAAGCAGAAATGGGACTCTTAGGAAGGATATCAGGTTGCTTACAGAACCCACAGGAAATCTGGAGACATGGGGATCAGGAAACAGACCGGATGTGATGCCAGCAGGCGGCGTGTGCCGGCCCAGGCCACGGAAGGCACCATACATGATAGACCTAGTAGAGGCTGTCGAGAGCTGAGCAGGAAGGGAAGGCAGCTCGGAAGAAACAGCAAGCAAAAATCACGTAGATTAACCACATCACTGATAGAAGAGAGAGCACAAGATTTAATATGTATAAACACACAGCATGCAAACACCTATAATAAAGCCTCCTCACATTCATTCTAGTTTATATAAAAAGAATCAGAGAAAGATCAAAGAACATCTCAGTGTTTAATTATGCTTATGAAATACAAAAAGTTAGGGAATGTCTAAATAGTCAAGGATGGGCTGGTGGGGAAAAGGAGGGACGGGCAGTAGGTAGGTGGGCAACACTGCACTGCTCATCACGTGCTCTCCAACTGGCCTCAGGGCGATCCCACTTTGAGCCTGTCGTTGGCTTTTGTCAGGGGTCAGGAAGCAAGCCACCGCTTTCCTCTCAGAGGCCATGGTCCAGGCCATGGTTGCAGCCCCGCCCCGGTTCTTTGGTTATCCCGGTAGACCCGACCTCCAGAGCAGCATCGGAGCTCAGCCAGGCCCAGGCCGAGCACAGACCGCTGGGACGTGCAGTGCGGGCTCAGAGTGAGGGGACACTGTGCCCGTCAGCCTCGGAGCTGGACCTGTTGTCCCCTGAGCAAGCTGGGCTTGGACCTTTGAGTCCAGAGAATAAACCCTTGCAGTTAGAAGGTGTGAGCTCCAATCCTGTGGCTACACAACCCACAGAGTAGGCTGGGAAAGCCACCTGCTAGGCCCCGGGCAGGGGGCGGGGGAGGCCACTCCAGCTCCTCCTCTCCACTGTGGCCACTGAAGTGCTCAGGCAATTCTAGAGACCTACATCTGGCCCATCACTGCACACGCCAAACAGCCCCCAAGAACAGACACGGGGCCCTGTGTTCCCTTGTCCCTCCTTCTTTTTCCCCTTCTCAAGTCCCATTCCCTCAGGATCAAGCCAGGCTCCTGGTAGCATGCCATATTAGGTAAGATCTCACAAAGATTAAATGTAAAAAATGGTACATACCCCCAAAAAAATAAAGAAAACATTTTATAATTCAAGGGGAAAGTTTATTTTTAGGCATGACACAAAACCTCAATATCCATAAAATACGAGATTGATAAATTTGACTGGATTTCCTTTATATAAAGAAGAAAAACACCAAACAACAAATGAAAAGACAAATTAAAACCTAGAAAAAATATTTGGAACTCATATCGCAAGTAAAAGATTAATTTCCTTAATACTTACAAAGTTCATTTGGAGTTTGAGGGATCTAATCAATAGCATTTCTTTGCTCACCAAAATTCCAAACGGACTTGAAATAGTCATAGGAATAGACAAATGGTGACCCCAAAATCATCTTTATTACTGGCAGAGCCTTTGGAGAATGTGCCTTAAGAGAGCAAGCAGTGAGCATCTTAATGCTAGACCCCAGAATGAAGCAGGCCTTTGGGGCCATCAGGATGGTGGGTTTGTGCAGCCAGAGTCCAAAATAAACACAGGAGAGATAAGTGCAAAAGAGGGATTGGAGACAAGGACAAAATCTTGCCAACTAGAAGACTAAACAAGTTAAATTCTTACAGCAGCGACAGGTCTGGAGACAAGGAAATGCACGCCTGCTGCTCAGAACATGTTTCAGAGCAAGGAAGGAAGACAAAGGGCCTGTAAGCCCACAGCCTCCACCTCCCCGCTCCTGTGACAGGTGTTGAAATTGCCCTTCCATCCCACTAGAATCTGAAGAAAATCATCCTATGAGGAAACCACAGCAAAGAGAAATTGTTCACTGTCGGCCATTTATCAGTGGGGAGCCTCGGCCACATAGCTCCACTCCCAGAGCTGACAACTGCCCGTAAAAGCAAGCATCACGATGCACAGCCCCTCTCAGGAACGGGAATATCCAGCACAGCCAAGGAATCAGCGTGGCTGCAGAAGCCACACGGCATGCACCGCCCACAATGCCAGGCTGGCGTATCTCCACACATCTGTGAGTGTATGTGTGAGGCGGATCTTATGTATCAATCTGACTGGCCATGGAGTACCTGACATTTGGGCAAACAGTATTCTGGGTACTTCCAGATGAGACTGGCATTTGAATCGGTAGACTGAGTAAACCAGATTGCCTTCCCCGATGTGAGTGGGCCTCATCCAATCAGTTAAGGTCTTATGACTAGAACAGAAAGGCTGATACTTTCTTGAATAAAAGGGGACATTGGTCTTTTCCAGCCTTCAGACTGAGTCTGAAATACTGGCGCTCACAGGGAGGGTCCGTTTGTGGGCACTCACTGTTTTAAACTTTTCTGCCTTCCATCATTTCCACTGTGAGCAAGGGGACAGCAGCAAGGGAAGAGGAAGGATTGTGGCCTTATCAATACTCTGGTGTACTTTGAAAATGGTTTCACTGACTTCAGACATCACTTCCATTATCAGAGATCTTTGCAGTTATAAATGCTGTCTTGATCTGTCCAATTTACTTTCCTGATAGATCGTAATTACAAATCCAAGGGCCTACAGGGCCTACATAAACATCTGAAATGTAAGTGATAGAGACTGTCACAAGCTGGAGAGTGTGTACTCCACCAAGCACATTCAAATTCAAATCATTATTAAACACACCACTGCATAACCTCTGCAGCTGTCCAAGCCTAGTTACAATGAAAACTAAAGTTCAGATAAAAATAATTACAATTGATACCACTGCAGTTAATAACCAGGAACTTTTCTAAGATAGAGAGTGAAACAATCCCTGAGGGAGGTGCTATTATTATTCATTTTACAGGTGAGAAAACTGAGGCACAGAGAGGTTAAGTAGTTTACCTAAGGTCACACAGCCTAGTAATAGCACAGTCAGAACTTGAACTTAAGTAGTTCATTCATTTGCAAAGTCACTTAAATCGGGCTTCTTATGAACTCAAGAGCTGCAAGGGAACCGGGCTCTGCTGCACGGTGGTCATGACTATCTACGTCTCTGGTTCTGTCTATGAAGTGACCTGGAATTCTGAACACACATCAGGGATTTTCAATCCCTACAGAGCAGGGGTCTCCAACCCCCGGGTCGCAGACCAGTACCGGTCCATGGCCTGTTAGCAACCGGGCTGCAGAGTAGGATGTGAGCGGTGGGTGAGCCAGAAAAGCTTCATCTGTCTTTGTAGCTGCTCCCCAGCACTAGCATCACCACCTCAGCTCCGCCTCAGATCATCAGACATTAGGTTCTCATAGGAGCACTGGTCCCTGGTGCCAAAAAGGCTGGGGACCACTGCTATAGAGAACCAATCACCATGAAGAAATTCTCTCTTTTCTCAAAAAGCTTGGTGGATTCACTGGATAATTATCTGTTTTCCACTTCCCTTAGTGTGGATGGACAGTGACCAGCAAAAGCCAATGCCTTTCTGATTTGAAAGCCAAGGCCTTCCTGTAGCAGGTCACCTGCATTGTGGAGAATGTTCTCCACAGAGCTGTGTGACCTTGGGCAAGTACCCAAGCTGCGCTGGTCTTCACTTGTAAGAGGATCAGGCTGGAGGAGATAATCTCTCAGGTTCATCTGGGCCCAGAAGACAAAGTTAAAAATAGGGTCTCAGGGCTTGTCTTAGCTGGGGCTACAGTAACAAAGTACCATAAACTGGGTGTCTTAAACAACAAATATTTATTTCTCACAGTTTGGGAAGTTGGTTAAGTTCAAGATCGAGTTCTGACAGATTCAGTATCTGGGCAGATTTGGAGTCGAACCTTGTTTCTGGTTTGCAGATGGCCACCTCTTTGCTGTGTCTTCGTAGGGCAGAAAGAGAGGGCTCTGGTCTCTTCCTCTTCCTATAAGGGCACTAATCCAACATGGGGGCTCCACATGACCTCATATAAACCTAATTATCCCACATCCACAAAGACCATCACATTAAGTATTAGTTTCAAACTATGAGTTTTGGGGGTCACGTTCAGTCCATAGCAGGGCTAGGAGATGAGTACAGCTGCTAAGAACACATCTTGAAAGGGTATATCATGCTTACCACACCCCCTTATAAGAGCTCCCCACTCCGCTTTCTTTCTGACTCAGCTAATGGCATGTATTATAATTCTGGGGACCCTCAGTCCTCTCTTCCAAGTCTCCATTCCCAGTCATTGCATAGCCTGAGCCTTCACGCCCATTCTTTGGGGAGCATGAGAACTTTGAGCACAAGCCAGAGGGTAACTGGAAACCCCTTAACTCTTCTGGTCCCCAGCTTCGCCCCCTGAGGACCTGCAGATTCGAGTTTGTTATTACTCTCATTTGTTAAAAGCCAAATAAAGAACTTGCACCTGAAAAACACTGAACCCTGTATGGTACTTGGAGCTCCGGGGTGTAAAACTGGAGGTTAATCTTATACTTCTGCACAGGAGAGAGAGCCGAGGAACCAGAGAAGATTTCCAAAGCATACAGCTGGCCCTGGATATCTTCCCAGCTCTGCTGGAGAAGGAAGAGTAGGTTGCTCCCCAAGGGCCAGGCAGCCAACGCCTCCGCAGGCGAGGGTTCCGGCCAGAGGAGTCCCACGGCCTGAGGCCCCTGGCAGACAGGCGGCCTGGCGTGTGGGTTGGGCAGAATGCTGCTGCAGCCTGGAGCCAACTGCCCACCACTGGCTGGTGGTGGCACTTTAAGCCTCTCCAAAGGGCATGGCTTACGGCTCTCACGATCATACAAACAGCCAAAAGAGATGTTTAAGGGATCAGTGATCTAGGTATCTATACTGCTCCACAATTCTTCTGAACCCAATGGTATTAAACAATGATCAGTTACTATTATTATTATTATTATTATTATTTCTCATGGTTCTATATCTTGACTGGGCTCAGCTAGGTGATTCTCACCCAAGTTCCTTAAGTGACTGGCCAGGCAGTGGCTGGAGCAGGAGCAGTCCTGAGGCTTCCTCCCTCACATGTCTAGCATTGGGGGAAACTGGGCCCTCAGGTGAACACCTCCAGCATGAGCTCTCCATGTGGCCTGGACTCCCTTATTCCAGTCCTGATGGGAAATAAGTGAAACAAGGTGAAAGCCATGGGTTCCATAAATCCAGTCTCACTTGGGAGATGGCACCAAAAAAAATCAAGAAAAACTAAAGAGCCAAGGAGACAGCACGAGGCAGGCATTGTGGGCAAAGAGGATGAGATGAGCTGATTTCAGCCCAGAGGAGAGGTGATGTTCCCAGAGCATATCTTGGGAGTGGCGCACACTTTACACTGTTGGCACTATCTGCAATGCTGCCACTCTTCCCACTGCTGTGAGTGTGTGTGTTTCCTTCGTTTGCATTTATTTTGTTCTGTTTTGCTGTCAAACTGGGGTGAGTACAGCCGGTGATAAAGGTAGTAGAGCAGGAGTGGAGGGAAGTGATCTAGGATGAGCTAATTCCCTGACCACCTTTAATCATTAATTCTCATGGGGGTTGAAGTTGACCCACTTGAGGGAAACAGAGCAGCCCAGAGCTGGTGTTTGGGATGCAGGGACTGGCAGCAGCACACGAGGTCCTGTCCTGTCTAAGGTATCCAGGGCCTGAAACAGCCCAAGAAGAGTCCAAGCCAAATCCCTAGGCAGTACTGAGCATCACCAGCTTAGCGAACTACGCTCAAACTGAGCTCAAAGCATAAAGGGTGGCCTGCGAGTGAGAAGCAGCCAAGGGCCAGAGATGGGCTGAAATGAGAATTGGACAAGGGGATGAACAAGGAGAGCTGGGTATGCAGTGCCTGGTTTTGCCTTGACTGGACTTTAGCCATGGGGTTTGGAGTGAGTCAGGCTGTCTGCCAAGAAGCCTGATCTCTGCTTAAGTAACAGCAATGATAGTAAAGATTCATTGAGTGCCTACTGAGTGGCAGGCACTCTGCTAAGCACTTCTGCACATATTCCCTTTAGTCTTCTGCACAACCCTAAAAGGCAGGGGTCCCCAACCCCCCGGCCGCCGACTGGGACAGATCTGTTAGGAACTGTGCAGCACAGCAGGAGGTGAGCAGCAGATGAGCAAAGTTTCATCTGTATTTGCAGCTGCTCCCAGCACCAGCACCTCAGCTCCACCTCGGATCATCAGGCATTAGATTCTCGTAGAAGCAACGGTCCCTGGTGCCAAAAAGGTTGGAGACTGCTGCTATAAGAGGTTATTTCCATTTAATAGATGAGAAAACTGAGGCTCAGAGAGGTGAAAGTAAGTGTTCATGATCAATAGTTAACTAAGACTCTTGGCAGTCGGACACTGCCCAAACAGGTGCTTTCACTGGGGCCATAATGTGATGCCTACAATGCACCTGTGACGGTGGGTTTTTTTTCCTTTTTTTCCCCAATGAGAAAATGGAAACTAAGTGACTTGCCTGAGGTCTAACGAAGCTGATAAGTGGCAGAGTAGGGAATTAAACCTGTTCTAATTCCCCAATCTAAGCTTTTTCCACTATTCCAAAGGGTCTTACTTGAGGGGTGTCCTCCCCCGCAGCCCAGAGTGGCCTGGCACAAAGTAAGGATGAAAACAATGCAAAATGGAGCTGCACATCACCCCGGCAGGGAAAAGGAAGCAGATCCTTAACAGAGGTGAAGGGAAGGGCAGGGAGCAATGCTAACCATATGCCATCTCTCATTTTTCACTTACAAAAAGAAAAGCACCTTGTCATTGTTTGAATTCCCTGTCCTGCAGGAGGAAGGGAGCAGGTACCCCCAAAGACCTGGGCACCTGCTCTCCTCACTGTCTGCTTCCAATCCGTTATCTGGCCTGGCACATGTCTCTTGTTCCCGGGATGTTTTAAGGGGCCTTCCTAGCTGGGTCCAAAGAAAACATTCATTTTGATTACAGCAAAGAGGAGCATCTGCTAGCCTGGATAGTGGGAGAGCCCATAATCCCTGCATTTTACCTCCTATTAGCCTTCTTCTCCAGGAAAGAAATGTCCTGCTCTTTAAAACTGAGGCCATAAAATTGTGACAGCTTGTTTGCAAACAGGGCTGATTCTAGAACATGAAACAGCCCTTCAGATAAAATATACAACTCAGGTGTGGGAGTGAGAGGACCAGGGTCTTAAAACCGAATAATTTGTTAGTACGTTTGGTTTAATGGCTCTGCCTGGGCAGTTCCCTACTGTAGAGCATCCGTAGTTCCAACATTTCGGACATATTTCCCATTAGCCCTTTATTTGAAATTTTATGCTTCCCCTCATAAAAACCTTTAGCAGATTAATGTGCTTGGGATGTTTATTTATAAGTACAGCTGGTCTTCCTTCAAGTTGCTTTTATTGTTGGGTTGCCTGAGTGTGCCCTTTGTGCAGCAGCAAAAGGGTGGGACTGCAACCCAGCAACCAGCATTATCTCAGAGATGAGGGGACACATGGGGGGTGCATGATGGAGGACATCAGGCAGGCCTTTGAGGTTTGCCATGCAATGAGGAACTCGAGGGCCACCATGTGCATCGGGAATGGGCTGTGCGTGGATGGTGGATATGAAGGGAACCTGAGCCAGCCATCTTCATCTCCCCAACAGACCTGTCCTGTGGGCTCATCCCTTCAGCACATCAGGACTAGCTCAACTCCATTCGATCAGGAACTGTTCTCCTTTGAGCTGAAGAAGAGGACCAAGTACTGACCAAGATTGCTGTAACCTTGGGTGAAGGTGAACAACCATTATCTCTTTTACAAGATGATCAAATGTCTGGCGATGTTCTAAATTTATATCACTCTTTCCTACATCCTCCCGTTTTATTATTTTTGCACTAAAGACAAGCAATTTCATTATTTTTTAAGGCCATCTCTTTATCATGGTTTGGGGGAGAGGTGTGTGTGATTTTATTAAGGACCACCAGATTGCATGTTCTTGTTGTACTTTTGGCTTCGTAAGTCTCATGCTGTATAGGAACACTATTTAACAATATCACTGATGATGACGTTCCCCTGCCCTCTGCCACCGGTCCCCGGGACTGGAGGCAACTCTGCCTGTGGATTGTTAGAAAGTTCTGCCTTCTGTTGGCCTCAGATTTGCCTCTTGGCAAGTTTCCTAGCTTGCAAGTCCTACTCCTCTTCTCTGGGGCCACATTGTGTGTTTCCTTCCCTTCTTCCCTTTGAGCAATTTGGGGGACATGACTAGTGCCCCCAAATCATCCTTTCCCCAGGCCGTATGTCCTGGTGCCTCCCATGTTCTGAGTGAAGATCCAAATGAATGGCCTTTAAGTCTCTTCCAACCTTCCCCGACTCATGGGGTCTTCTGTCAGCGAGACCACTAAGAGTTTGTCACACATGCCAGCTATTATGCAGTTACGTACTCTTGGCAAAGGCCATTCTTCAGCCCATGCTTCTGGGCTCCAGGAAGAAACTTTTTATCAGTCAGATGTTTCTCGATTACTTAGACATTATCAGAGGCAGCAGACACTGACCGATACCAAAGAAAGAAGGAAAAACTTTACACCAAACGGCAAGAGACTGATACGCTCTTACTTGCTCTTGCTCTCTTGTTCTCAAAAAATGCTTGGTAACATCCAAAAGCACGAGGAAATGAGGTCACGTATGCACACAGGCATGCACACACACACAAACGTACTCAGCCCTGAGTTCCTAAGAGCTCTGTTGCTCCCCAACTTACTTCAAGGGAGTTAATTCACTTGCTGAGTAAGGCTATTTGATGTGTCTTGCTCATCAAGATGTCAAGTGAAGCAGAGCCAATCGCCCTCCCACAGAAGATTCTGCAGCCAACGCTGAGTGACCTGAGGAACTGAGTAATACCACGTGTATGTGTGTGTGGGGACGTGTGAGCACATACGTGGGCTGGGGGGCAGCGAGGCATGCAGTCTTGAGGGAGGCAGGCTCTGAACAGATCTGAGGTTGCATGTGTCCTACATAACGTACCCAGGGAAAATTCTAGGGCTCCTGCAACCTTCTCCATGGTGTGGGCAACAGGCTGGTGGCACCAAGCCAGGAGGAAGGGAAGTGAGGAACATGTCTCCTGGGGTCTGGCAACAGTGGTTGCAGCCCCTACGAGTGGCCGAAGGGGGTCAAAATCCTGTCTCTCTCCTCCAGAGAAGGAAAAAGCAGCTCTGGGCTGTGCCCATGCAGCGCGGCCTCCTAATCCCTGACTGAAGCTCCACCCACTTCAGACCCCTCCGGTCTGTTTTCATGACCTCTTCTGTATCCCGGCCAGCCCTCTTCTGAGTTTGTGTAGTCAACTTTTAAGAAGTAGGGTTGCTGTGCAATTAACAAAGACTGAGGGATTTTTATTATTATCGAAAAATGTAGAAAGCACCCACTGTATTGTCCCTTTATCCTGTGCGGGGCATTAGGGTTATCATTCCTTCTCGTCGAGCTGGACTTGTTTTGAGTTTATGTCTAAACTATACGTGACAATTAATGGATGTGAGGAAACAGTGTCCGCCTCGTGGGAGAGTGGGGAGGAGTAGCGAGCTCAGGCAAAAGAAGCGTTTCATACGCCTCCATGTGTTGGGTGCGCTGAAATTGTTGACCCGATTTTTCCCACTCCCTCCCATCTGGACTGCCATGGACACTCTTTGCTGCCAAGAGGGGCTCCTGACTCAACCCCAAATCCTGTCTCCTGGAGGCTGGGAAATTTGTGGCACCCCACAGGGGCTGATTCTCATGTGCTCAATGAAGGGACTCCAGGGGTATCAAAAAAGGAAACAACCCTGAGTTCCCCTCCAGCCTTACGTTCTACCGGTCACTGATCTTGCTTTGTCCATCAATCCTCTGGGGAGGACAAGAGACCCTACAGGTGACCAGATCTTTCACGGGAGTGTGACCAGATCTACGTGGGGCATACAATATTCACACAAGTGAAAACAAGTCACCTCCTTTGCAGGTTCTGGGCTGCAAAAGGTGAAGGGAACGCCATGAATTCTCTAGTTCATGTTTCACTTTAGATTAGAAGAAAAACCGCAGAAAAATAAACCGTGTCAATCAGCCCTGCTGTGTAAACAAGTGGTTGATGATAACTCATGAGACGGTTTGCATTTCTTTATGGAGTAGCCAGCGACAAGGATCCAAAAACAAACCTTCTCTTTTACGGTTATTTGGAAAAAAGAACAAGGAAAGCATTTGTTTTACCTCTGAGAGCTGCTACAACCAGCCCCTCGCTCTCCAAACAGCTTCTCGGAGCAACAAGTCTGTGGCTCCCCTACTGCCTGGACCAGCTCTGGAGTCCGCCAGCGATCTGCAGCAGGCTGGAGTGAGGCCTTGTGGATGAGCCCTGGCTCTCCCAAGCTCTCACCCTCAGACACAAGATGGGCTCTCCTCCTTAAGGCCTTGCTAGCCCATAAGGCACCTTTTTGCAAATCAGGAAAAGACAGCCCCTATCTTTCAGATGCAACTCTGGCTTGGCAGGCAGACAGAATCATCTGCAAATTAGAAAAAGGTGCCTCACCTTGAGATCAGTAGTCTGTAAACTCTATCAAGGGCCAGATGGTAAATATTTTAGGCATGCAGGCCATAAGATCTCTGTCACAACCAGTCAACTCCGCCATTGTCACATGAAAGGGGTCATTGATGGCACATCAGTGAATAGGTGTGTCTGTGTTTCAAAATATTTTTATTTATAAAATCAAGCAGCGGATTGGACTTGACTTGTGGGCTATTGTTTCCAAGCACCCCCTTACCTCACCCCCACCCCCCACAATGGCTGCAGCCCAGCACCAAAGTTTGGCAAATGCGACACAGGCTAAAACCTGTCTGCCCCTTTGACTGGATACTCTTGTGGCAAACCTACACAATCCTACATGGTAGCTCTGCCTCTGGATTCCCAAGATGCTAGGGACCTAGGGAGACAAATTTCTTGGACCTGGAATGGACCTCCTCAGTGAGCCTCAGCATCCTCTATCCCCCACCAACACTCTCCTGCTCCAACAGCCTTCAGATCTGGGGGTCACGTCAATCAGAATGCCACCTCCTACAGACCCAAAGCCCCTTCCTTATTCTACTAAGTAGCCCCAAGCCAGTGAGCTGCACTGAGCACAGCTTTGCAAACCAGACTTCTATTACTTGAAGAGATAAAAACAAGGTCTACAAAGACAGGAAGTCCAGCAGAGCCCGATCATAGGGCTTCTCAGATAAGCAAAGCTGTCTGTCTCCTGAGACCGCTTCTTTGGCAAAACACCGATTAACCATTGAATAATTGGTTGGAGTGGAAGCTTATGACAGTTGGCAGAAACAACTTATTTCTGGACATTTTCCAGTTTTTCCCAACTAGTCTTCCAACTATTATTAAGATATAGTAGTGGCTTCATGCAAACCATGGGCAGTCCACAACCTTGCAATGCCAGCAAAGTGGACAGAACACCCATTTCCTACAGCGCCAAGGAGCAGTAGTTCCCGAAAACACTGGTCTAACTTTAAGTGGAATGCTGTTATACTACTCACCCTTCATTTGACCTTCATAAATATCAAAACCTTACCATCCTGCATCCTGACATTTAATTCTTTCCTGTCATCTAATGAGGCCACATTTGGTTGGAAGGTCACTTGTCACTTACAACGTGAAAAGAGACATATCATTTTAATGAAGCTCCTAATTCAGAACAAGTCATGAAATTGCAGACAAGATTACAACACTTGCTGGCCCAGGGACAATGGCGGCCCTTGGACTTAGCCAGGCCTTTGTGGGATCACACTAAAAGAATGAAAAACAACCCGGGAGGCTGGCATTCCTGCGTAAGGAGCAGAGTCTGGCCGATGTCACTCTAAATTCAATTATCCAAAAAAAAGTGTGGATTCATGTTAATATATTTTACAAGGTCCTATAATTTATCATCCTTTGTTTTTCTTTATGAATAACAGATTTTTCCTTGGTTAAAAAGCACACCGAGGGTTGGTTGGACGGGAGTGGGACCAAGAGCCACTGTTTTTTTCTCAGTGGAATGGGAGGTCATACAAATTCTTCTCCCTAAGAGAGTTTGCGAAAAGCTCGATGAGAAGTGCTAGAAAGTACGTGGCAGAGACACGGGCTAAGGACGTGCCCACACTTCCAAGCGGGGGAAGGAAACCAGGTGAATGAACCCACTAGATTGTACTGATGGTTGAGAGTGACTCCAAGCACAGTCTTTCTGAGCAGCCAGAGTTTCTGTCCAGACCCAGAATCTAGCTCAAGTACACAAGAGCCTGTATGCAGCAGTGAGGGTTTGACGTCAAGGACATGGGGCTTAGACTTGGTCAGGGGAGGCAAACCCCTTTCGGATGACCCATTCATGACTTGCCACTGTGTTTTTTCAGTCATCATTTCAGAACTCCAGTCTCTGGCGGGGGCCAAAGTTTGCCCACAGACCCCTGACAGCAAGGCTTCCTGCCATGGCACACACCCCCTGCTCACCAACACACACCCGGGGGATGAGATTTCACACTGGCCTCTTTCATGCTCCTGAGGTCAAAATCACTCTCTGGTTTGGCCAGAAAATAGAGCACCATGGTGTAATTGATGCAAATCTGGTAAAAAGTACCTGCTGAGGACTTTGGTGTAAGATGTGAAAAAGTGCTATCGGCTCTTTTCTCTGATGGAGAACAGAGGAGAGGGAGCTCCAGAGAGAGAGGGGGATTCTCTCATTCAGCTGACAGAGGTCTGCCTGAGAAGGAGAATGGGCTATAAAAGGAAGGGCAGGGGACATCACACAGACTGAGGGCCAGCCTGGTGAGCTTTCCCCACAGTGATTGGGACAGATTGCAATTTCCAAAGATGAACACAACAGTATCTCCGACCCGCATGCTTCTCTGCAATCTGATCTGGGCACTCTCCCACCCCTTTGAATCTAAGAGGGCCCTTGCCGGCTTTGACAAGTAGACTGTGGTGGAGATGGCACTAGGCCACTTCTACTTCCCACCTTGGGCACGCTGGTTCTGGGGATGCTCCCTCTGGGAAATCAGCCACCCTACTGTGAGAAGCTCAAGCCACCTGGAGAGGCCAAATACAGCTGTTCTGCTTGAGTCAACAGCCCCACTGAGCTCCTAGCTGATGGCCAGCATCACCTACCAGCCACAGAAATGACCCATGCCAGATGTCCAGCCCAGCTGAGCCTTCAGATAACAATAGTCCTAACCATCATCTGACTGCAGTCACAGGAGAGACTCCCAGGGAGAACCATTTAGCTGAGCCTGGTCAACCCACAGAACCTTGACAAATAATGACTTACTGTTTGAAGCCACTAGGTTTCAGATTGGTTTGCTGCCTATAAATAGATAACCAAAACACATGATATGGTATGTAGGAGCACTGACCAATCAGTATGGGGGACGACTGGCAATAGGACTGGAATAGGATCCCCAGAGACCTCCTGCTGTTTACCCTTTGATTTCTGGATTGTGAGGAGGAGGAGGTCCAGCAATTACTGAAGGGGGAGGGGTCACAGTGGCAGAAAGGCTCTCAGGGAGGTTAGGGCAGCAAATGTCTCAGTATTTTCACACCAGTTATGACATACTCATGAGCTCATGGGCGGCATCCCTGGCCTTTCTCACCCTGGAATTCATGCCTACATCCTTGCTGGGATCTATCGGATACAGGAGGTCAAATATGCCCAGATCAGGACAAGTAAGTAGGTGCCACTCCTGTGATCCAAGCGTTCCCTGAGAACCCAACATTTTCACCTTTTTAGAACTCTATCTATGATTGCATCGGATCTTTACAATGGTCCTGAGAAACAGATGTTACTGGTCTTCATTTGACAGGTGAGAAAATCTGAGGCCCAGAGAAATTAAGAAACAGAGGTAATAATGGGAAATGTATTGGTCAGGACACTGTTTCAAGTTCTGGGTGTGACCCCATCTCTGCCTGAGACCTTAAGCCAATGCTGTAACTTCTTAGAGCCTCCTCATCTCAAAAGTGAGGGAAATAGAAAGATGATCCCCTAGGTAACATCTCACATCACCGCTCTTTGACTTTGTGACTTGCTTGAGGTCACCAGGAAGAGAACGACATAATCAGGATGTGGTCTCAGGGCCCCTGACTTATTGTCCGGTGCTCACGTGAATGCTCCCACAACTGCCTTCCTAAGACATCCCAGCATCATTACACAGTGGGGCAGCCAAGCCCTCTCCCCAGCTCCTGGATAGGGGGATGTCTGCTTGTGTCTCTGGCCCTGGGCCTGATACCCAAGGACCAAATCTCCACCCTCATGCTTTGTAGGGGAGTACGTATTGGGATGAGGAGAAAGGAGGATGGGGTGAGAGATGAGGTGGGGGCTCACTCAGAATCTCAGCCAGATCTGCCCAGGCTAGCTCTGAGTAAATCCTTCAGTCACCACACAGGAAGCTGCTAATCTGGGCAGACACTGTCTCATTCAGGGGTCCAGGGCCCCTGTCCTGACCTAGTCCTAAGGCAGCATCAGGAGGTGATGAATCTCTCCTGAGATTGTGTGGTTTCCAGGAAAGCATTCCAGAATCTGAAACCGGCTTCAAAGGAATGTGTATCTGCTCACTCCCACCCTGGCTGGGAACCAGCCCAGGGCACCTTATTCTTATTAGGCTGGAGATGTCTTGGACACTAAGCTTGAAAAATGCATTGAGGATTTCAACACAGATGGGGAATGGTGTGACTATGCCGAAAACCCCATTGTTGGCAGCCCTAGATTTTCTCTGAAGGATATTTTGGACAAGTAATTTAATTCCTCTCCATCTCACATTTTCCAACTTTGAAATGGAAATGAGATTTTTTTTTGTCTTATAACCTTCCTATACCTGTGAGGCTAGATGGAGCAGAGTGGGAGCTGAAGCTTCCATTACCTGCTGCTAGACGATGTAATATATCCAACACCAGAATCAAGTATGGGGGAGAATCTCCAGGTAGAGAACAAAGAAGAGTGTCGAAAATGGGGTGGCAGAAGACAGGGGGCACTGAAGGGAGAATTAGGTTAGAGAATCTGGAAAGATCAGGTAGGAAGGAGCAAATGTGATTGGATAGTAATATGGACAAATTCCTGAGAAGGGCACCCACAGCCCTGCTCCTCCACACCCTGAGTGCATGTGTGTGGTGAGCACGGTGAGAAGGAGGGGGCACCTGGGCCATTAAGGC
Organism: Eidolon dupreanum; assembly: GCA_028627145.1. NCBI lineage: Eukaryota > Metazoa > Chordata > Mammalia > Chiroptera > Pteropodidae > Eidolon > Eidolon dupreanum. Next base: position 97,125,635 of record CM053515.1, read on the forward strand.
CACCAGAAAGGGGGAGGTTATTCTTTATTTGTTATTTATTTGCCCTCATCCAGATCCGGGGGTAAAGCTCATAGTGGGCATCCCATCTTGTGATGATTAATTTTACATATCAACTTGACTAGTCCATAGTACCCAAGTATTTAGTGAAACATTAGTCTAGATGTTGCTGTGAAGGCACTTTTTGTATGACATTTAAATCAGTAGTCTTTGAATAAAGCAAATTATCCTCCAAAACATGGGTGGGCCCCATTCAATCAGTGCAGGGTCTTAAGAGAAAAAAAGATTAATGTACCCCAAGAAAGGAGGAATTCTGCCTCCAGATTGCCTTCAGACTTGAGACTGCCACATCAACTCTTCTCCAGTCTGTTGACCAGCCCTGAAGATTTTGGTCTTGCCAAGCACCATAATCACATGTGCCAATCCCTTAAAAGAAATCTCTCTCTATATATATATAAATCTATATCGACATCTATATAGTCTATATCTATATACAGTCATGTATCACTTAAAGACAGGGATACCTTTTGATAAATGTGTCGTTCGGCAATGTCATCACCATGAGAACACATAGAGTGCCCTTACACAGACCTAGGTGGTACAGCTTACTGCGCACCTGGGCTCTATGGGATAGCCTGTTGCTCCTAGGCTAATGCCTCTGTAGCACATTACTGTGCTGAATACTGCAGGCGATTGTAGCACAGTGAGAAGTATTTGTGTGTTGAAACGTAGAAAAGGTACACTAAAAATGTGGTACGAAAGATAAAAAATGGTACAGCTGTATGGGGCACTACCGCTGGCCTTGACCTCTCTGCTGAGCTCGAGAACTATGTACCCAACACCTATTGGACAACTCATCTGGAAGTACCACTGGCACCTCACACTCGACATGTATAAACTGGGCTTATCATCCTTCCTCCTCCTCAAAAAAAAAAAAACAAAAACAAAAACAAACAAAAAAAAAACACAAAAAACAAAAAAACCTGCTGCTTCTCCTGGTGAATGACGTTACCGTCTACCCAGTTTTTCAAGTCATCGGTGTGAGAGTCAAGGATAATTCCTCTCCTCCCGTCCCCCACATCCAATAACCACTGAATCCCACGGGCATTGCCTCTTAGGATTTTCCCATCGATGAAGTCACTGTCCAAATTCAGTGCTTGCCTCTGGCCTAACTATTCAAACAGCCCCCAAATGGTTTCACTAGTCACACTTGCAGTCAATCAAGAGGATGCTTCCTCATATTCCTTCATTCATTTTTCTACCTCTCAGAAGTTATACGAATATACTGGTGTGGACAAATCTGACTCCAGAATGGCTATTTCCAAGATATTTCCTAAACCAAGCTCCTCCAGACATCTTGGGGGCTCATGGTTCTTACATTCTCGGATGTACTCAGAGCCTTTAGTCAATCTTCCCACACCAATCTGGAGAGCCTAAGCTCCACCTTCCACTCTAGCCTATCAGAGAGTCCTCCTGGTCACAAGAATGGAGGCAAAGGAAGGTCCCCCAGGTGACAGGTGGGCTTCAAGGTGCATTCGCAGTGAAATGTGCCCTCCAGGGGCGTTGGCCTGAGCTGTCAGCACCTTGGAGAGCTCCAGGTCTGACCTCTGTTGGGGAGATCACTGGACCAGAGTCCTGGATTCTTCTGAGGGTGGCAGCAGGGAGAGGAAAGAGTCGATGCTGAGCACCTTCACTAGCCAGATACCCAGCCCAGCAACTTCAAGGATCTCAAAAATATAAATGGCCCTAAGGTCAGCCCAAATTTGGGTTTCAGGGGCTCCACAGCCTCTGCTCAGGTAGTCCATGAGAGGCTGCTGGTTACGATCCTGGTCACGGCCAAGCCAGTTGAACACTGAAGACCAGTGCTGCCCAGGGTTCTGTGCCCAGACTGCACAGGATTCAGCAGCTTTCATGATTTTATTTCAGGTTAATTGTCAATGAAGACACAAGCCACCTTCAAAAACTGCCACACATTTCTGAACTGCTGCCATTTGGGCTTCATTTGGTGGAGCCCACTCCTGCTATTCCACTGTGTGCATCACAGCACCCACTGCCCCAGCACCACAAGAGAACTGGGCAGCAAGGACTGCAGGGATGGGGAGGATTCAGCTGACCCCTGGTTCAATGCACAGGGCCTGACCCATTGTGGGAGGAGGTATTGCCTCTGGTCAAGTGCTCAGGGAGCTCTGAGGAGATGAATACATAGGGTTCATCTCCACAGCTGCTCTTTGATCCTATGGGACCAGAAGACGTGTAAGGCTAGAACAGCAAGGGCGAATGGACCTCCGAGCGGAGACAGCACACGTCTGGAGGCGCAGAGAATGCCTTTGCTCTCTGGTGTCGACCCATTGGTTCCTCCACTCCCTTTGCTTACTCAGTGGAGGCCTGTGTTCCCACAGTCCTCTCCAGCCTGCCTTCTCTGGTCTAGCCCCGCTGCGGTCCCGCAGCTGAGTCACCAAAGCCACGGATTTACTCACAAAGTGTTTCACATCTCCAGTGTCCTATCCAGTTTTCACAACAGCTCAGATAGAGCTTCTTTGTTACCTTTATTTATGAAGGAGGAAACCATGGATGACAGGGCAGGTGACTTGACAGGGCAGACGACCTGCCCAGACAAGCGGGGCTCCTGACCCCAGTCCGCTGCTCTTCACCATTTATTAAAAATGGCCATCAAACGAGGACCCTACCTCAGTGCCCAGAAACACTGCAGCATGGGCTTGTAATGCCACCAGTGGAAAAACAAATATAAGAAACCTACCTTTTGAAGGTTATACTCTTCTGCTTGAGGTTTGTTCAAAGCCCATCTGTTACTCTCTGCCTGCAAAACATAAACAAAAACCCAGTTTGCTGGAAGCTTGTCAAGAACTTCCTCTGAGGTTTCTGAGATTTCCTGGGGACATTTCCACTCCCTCACACACGAAGGTCAACCAAGGCTCCAAGAGAGAGAGCAATTCTTTTTTTTTTTTAAGACTCACTGGCAAACACTGTGACCTCTGTTTATTTTGTCAGGCTTGCCTTTAACTCTTCATATACAACCTCCTCAGAAAGAGGATCTGAATCCAACAAAAGGAAGAGGCATTCAGCTTTCCCTTGTCTACAAATGCCTGAGAGACTCAGCCACACAGAGACGTTCATAATTAGCCAAGGAAATTGGGGGTAGGGGGAAGGGGATAGACTTATCATCCACAGCTGTGAACAGCAGCAGCCATGCACATGTTCGTCTCAAAAGATGACACTTTCCTTTAAGTTCGATTATAGTATGTCACCCCAAGTTGTATCTTTAGCCATACCGAACCAGCTGAAACTCAAGGTCACATGGGGTACCTGTAAAGACTAACAAATTAACATTTCTCTCACCCTACAGGTCCCTGCACCTATGAGACAAATGTAACATTATTCAGATTAGCAAAGATTATTTATATGGAAGAAACACCTTATCCTCTAACAAGGAAAAAAATGTTATTTTCTTTCGATTACTCTTAAGGCCCAATGAGAATTTTGCTTGGCATAACAGATGTGATCTGGGAGGTGTGGGGTAAATCGCTTTCTGCGTTTGTGACTCAGATCCTGTCTGAAATCTACTAAGGGGGCTCAGCTCAAAGACGTTTTACAAAGGGAAGGCACCTGTGGAAAGCTGAAGAATTAACGTCACCCTTATTAGTTAAGGAGAATCTGACCCAGGGTTAACCTTGTCCCAGGAAGCAGAGAACAGCCTCACCTCAAAATGCTCCACTGCACCGAGCAATTTCTTCACCTGCTTTTTCCTGGCACAAAGTAGGCCAGGAGGCCTAGTCTGTCTGAATACCCCAAACTTCCTTTCATTATTTCCTCTCTCTTCTCAGTGATCCTGTCATGCAATTTTGGCCTCTCAGGCCTTCATGCTTTCTAAATTCTGCAGAAAGTTCTGCTCTCAAGAAAGAGACAATGCCAGCCACTTACCCCATCATGACAATCAGAACTTTAGCTCCCTCTTCTGGGGCACCAGTGACCCCAACCTCAAATCCAGCTAAGGCGGGAAAGACGCTCTTACTAGGGACCTGTTTCAAGCCCCCTGGGATGTGCAGGTGGAAGAAAAAGTGTCTGGGGATAGAGGAGTCTGATGGGGACCATTAGTCTACAGGTGCGAACAACCCCAGAAAGGGCTGCCTTCAGACAAGAGAGGTCAACCTTAAAATGCTGCCTGGAATTGGGTGCTGAGCACCTGCCAATCAGAACCTGAGGCCAGGAGTGAGGGGTTGAAGAAGAGGCTGTAGCAGCTGCGCGTGAACATCCAACACACTCCAGAACGAGGCTTTTTCTTGCTTTCCTGAGTGAGGAGCGGGAAATCTGGGGTCCCTCTGTGACACTCACTACCTCATTATGGCTTACTGGGGAGGTGCCATCCGTGAGCCGGGAATTCACGGAGGCCACCACGTGAGATCAGCCCAGCCAGGAAACGCAGGCGTTGGGAAAGGAAGCTGCACAGCCCTTGATATCCAGCTCGAACACTTGGAAAATGACCCATCATCTTTGCCTTAAACTTTTCCATACGCTCCACATTATTAGAATTTCTCCTTAACTACACCAATCATCCTCAGGATCCGGGACAGCTGTACGAAGAAACGCTTCGTTCCCCACCCTCTCCCTTGAGCTCTTATAATGAAAGAGCTTAGTCAGCACAGATTACCAGCTTTGCTTTTTACTCTTCTGACAGATGAACGAACACGAAATCATCATTACTATGTAGGCCCGGCTGACCAAGTCCACTTCAGTGAGCTAGTACCAGGGCAGAACGCTCTTGGTGAGATGGGAAGACATGGAAGACGTCCGGGCTGTCCTAGTGAGTCCAGGGAACAGCCTGCTCCGCGCTCACTGCTGGGATCTAAGAAGGCCTCGAATATAGATCCAACTACAGAGTTGGAGCATCGGACTTAAAAAACAAATAGCAACAAAAAATACTTTTTTACTAATACAAATTAGGAAAGAGAGATAGAAGATATAGTTGAAAGAGCTCTGTAGTGGGATGCAGGAGGCCGAAGTTCTCACCTCCGCCCACCACCGATTCTCTGTGTGGTCTTGACATGTCCTTGTCACATCCAGGCCTCAGTTTACTCACTCAGTGAGTTCATACCACATGCTCTGGGCCCTGGAGACCAAAGAAGTTACTTTACAGGTTTCAGAAATGTTTTATTTAAAAATTTTATATTTAAAAAAGTTTTAGCCATGATAAAAGTATAATCCTAAAACTAAGATAGATGGGCTAGCCATTTTTAACACCGTGTAGACTGACAACTTATGTGACCAGGTTAGCTTTTTCTGTGGACATCTCCAAACGGAGTACCTCCTGCCATTTGTCCAGTCAACTGAAGAGCATTGAGACTATGGGGCAAACTGCTATAAAACAGTAATCACTCTGATGTACACATCACTGTGAATTAAGGTTTTCTCCAGGCTGAGCAAAAGCATCAAAATACAAAAGTGAATTGCATTCTGAAACTGAATTAAAGATCCTAATGCCTAATTTCTAATTTTTATGTCAGTCAGAAATAATTTCATCGTGCTTTTTTGTCATAAGCTTGAAATGATAAATACATTTGTATAGGTGATTTACTTTCTTTTTTATAAGCTTAAATTATATAATAACATCTGTCAATGTGATTTATCAATATATTCATAAATAATACTTTGTCTGCTTGTGTAGCTTAAGCTTCCATATAAAATTTCATTTGAAAAAAATGGTTCCAGTCCTTTACAAATTTTGAAAACCACTGGGCTAATTATCTCTAATTTTCCTTCCAGCAAGAGGATACTTTATTCAAATCCTTCTCTAGGGATAGGAGAATTGTATGACTTCGGAAAGTTTCTGGCTCAATCAGAACATTCATGAGAAAAAACAAACAAACAAACTCGATTCCCACATCTACAAATTGCCCCGAACAGCCTCCCCCTTCTCCATGGTAAAGGAATTCTGCTGAAGCAGGTTGCCACTTATTGCGCAAGATGCGAAGGGTCCCAGAAACGTGGGATCTACTGCGGGTCTCGGAGCCGAGCTGTGGGGACTGACCTGTAAATGGCCGACAGTGAGAGAGACGGAATGCAGTCAGGCAGCGGGAAGGAGCCCAACCTTGTCTGAGCATCTGCTCCAGGCCACGCTCTGTAACAGGCATTACATACATCATTTGATATCTTCCATTTATTGCTACTCAAAACTCATTGCAATATTTTCCCCCTTTTACAGATGAGGAAATCTAAGTGGTTACCCAGACAGTGTGTGGCAGAAGCAGGTCTTAGATCTTCACCAGTCCCCACCCCCAAACTAGCTCCCAGGGGGTGGCAACAGCAACCCCAGCTTCCCAGTGTTGGGATCCGGAGGAAGGGGTAATTCACGCAGACCGTGGCAATCAGGGAAGGCTGCAAGGAGGAGCTAGCGTTGCAGCTCGATCTTGAAGAATGAGGAGAAATTTTCCAGGAGGCAAAGGGAGGAAAACTTTCCCGGTGGGACGAGACAATGTGAGAGAAGCACAGAGAGAAATGTTTTAGGAGCCTGGCGCTCAGGTGGCCGAGGACATCTCGTGCAGCAGGAACGAGAGGTACGAGTAACACGGGGCTGAAGCAGGCAGGGCAGTGACCTGGGAACAACACATGGCTCCCCAGTGTGAGAGACTTGGCACACCGGGCTTACCAGCACCCTGCCCTCTCAGCCTCATCTCCCAGCACCCTGGCACCAAGACCATGGATGCAGCAATTCAGACCGTCCTCTGTGCCTTTATGGCCCCTGTGCCGTCCACCTAGCGAGCTCTTCCTGCCCCACTTCTGCCTGGGGAACGAACTCGTCCTGTCCTTCCAGATCCTGCCCAATCCCACCTGCTATGGTCCCCTCAACCAGATGCAATCTCTCTCGACTCAGAACACCCAGAGTCCTTTTATTCCTTCAGAGTAGGCCCTCAGTGGATGAACATGCGGGGAACACATTTCTTGGCAAGAAACGTTTTCTGGGAAAGATACTGAAAGAAGTCTGGGGCATCAGCGCCAGTAACATCGAACTAAAATGAAATGTTGACTTCACATTTCGACAAGGCCAACAACCCCGTTCCCCAGGGCCTGCCCCTTGTGGCTCCCGACACGGAAGTTAAAAAGCAGGGTGTAGCCCTGGGTGTGGAGTGTTCCCACCCTTCTGTCACTGCATCTCCAGGACATTTCCTCTCCATTGGCAGAGGTCCCAGCACCCCGCTGGACTGCAGCTTGCCTCTCCCTGCTCCATCCCACTCCTATGTATCTTCTTGGATAACTCAGGATCTCCCAATAGTAACCGTATTAGTAACTTGCAGAAAACACTGTCATCTTCAGATTAGATGTAAAGTTAGTTTTTCTTACATTTCTTCAAAAAAAAGATTTTCATTGCCGCCACTGTTCCCAGTGGCTTCAGTCAGCATTCAGGGCCCGGCTCAGACCACACAGTAGGACCACGCAGCAGCGCTGTACACAGAGCTGTCCCCGCCTGTGGCCTGGGCTCCTGTGATGCCCTCAGTCCTCTCCGCACACCACCACCCACTGCCCAGCCTCCGAGCATCTGCTCTCGTGAGAAACCCACACATACACCGGAGGCCTGTTCCAGTCCTCCTAACCCAAATAAACCCAGTCTTGTCGGCCAACTGTCTTGCATGAGCTTTGTCCCTAAACGGGATACTAGGGACAGTGAGTGCCTTCTCCTTCTCTCAAATCCCCACGGCCTGGCAGAGAACTGGGCGCTCAGCAAGATCTCAAAACAAACTCATCCTCCAAGCTCTGTTTCCTGAGCAGACGTGGAGCTGGGGCCCAGAACTTTCTTCCACTGGCCCTGAGGGAAGCTTTCAGACCAACCCTCCAAAACAAAGCCTGGCCTCGGTGGCCAGCCCGGCATGCACAGAACATCAAATGGCTGCACATGAAAGGGCTGAGGAGGATGCTTGCTGGAGAGGCACTTAGCCTGGAAAACCTGAAACCATCCACTTGACTGAGGGCCGCTAACCACAGCCTCAATGAATGATTAATGATTATGGCCGGAGCTTATTGCAAACAGGCATGTGACAGCAGAGCTACTACCCAGCCGCAGGACCTTCTGCGTGATTGATGAGCCACCGAGGGCTGCAGAGGGAATGGGCTGGCTCAGGCTGCAGCTGCCAGGGAGCACCCATCCTTGGGAGGAGCTGGAAGGACGCCAGTGCCCATGTTCACGTATGCCATGCAAACCTACCTGCACTAACTACCTACCTGGGCGATGGAGGGAGAGCATGGGGGGAGGGGGTGTGGGCTAAACTCTGATGAGGAGAGAGGTGCCTAACTGAAATGGAGGTGTAGCCCCTGGCCCTGTAGGGGTCCCTACCCGGTGTGGTGCATCAAGCAATATAGAGTTCCAGAACCGCCCATGCTTCGCAAGGTGCTTTGAGAGAAACCGTGCGCTCTGTGTGGACAGAGCAGGCTGCAGAAATGAGCTGCCTGGCCTAAGACACCTCCCCCGCAGCCCTCCCCACCACCACCGCCAGCTGGAGACAAGTCCCTGAACTCCAAAGCACTTTTCAACAGGATCTGCAAGGAGAGAAGAAAGTGAAGTCCCTACCCTCATGCTATTTCTGTCCCTCACCAGAGAGGTAAGTTAGCACTGCATCCTCATGCTACCTCCCTGTGCAACCTGTATCCTCTAGACCAGCGGTCTCCAACCTGTCTGGCACCAGGGAATCTAATTAATGCCTGAGGATCTGAGGTGGAGCTGAGGCGGGATGCTGTTGAGGTGGGGAGTGGCTGCAAATACAGATGAAGCTTTGCTCCCTTGCCCACCAGCCGCTCACCTCCTGCTGTGAGGCCCGGTTCCTAACACTAACAGACTAAAGTCTGAGGTCTGAGGCCTGGGGGTCCAAGATCCCTGCTCTAGAACTCTGAGCCAGGGTGTCCGTGTCCCCTCCCAAAGCCTCGCCAGTGGGGAAGCAGGTCCTAACTGACGCATGGATTCCATGCAGACCAGCCTATTCACTGAGCACAGACGGTGGGGGCTGCGGAAGGCACAGCTCCCACCCTCAGTCTAGTCTTGTTAACGAGACAAGCTTCCCTCATGGGAAACCAGCGCACACAGAAAGAAGCACAACCCCAAGTGTGATGCCAAGAGAGAGGGAGGAGAGGGAGACGGACATTGGTTTGAGGCCACGGGGGAAGGCCAGGGAAGCTGAGAAGGGCCCTGGAGACCCCTGTAGGCTGCAGGCCTCTTCCCTAAGCAGAGCCACTGTCCAGTCTGGGCCACCAAAATGCCCAAGGCCACCACCTCCCACCTGAGTTTACAGAGGGACCTCTGAGTGGCCCTGAGGCAGAGACAGAAGCAAGCAAACTCAGCAGGGACCTGAGACTTAATGCAGGATGGGGGCTCTGAGACAACCCAGAGAGCCAGCCAGGAGCCTGGGGACGACCCTTGGCGGGGCCTGGCCATTCTGCAGACTCTGGCTCTGTTTCATCTTAATACACTCCTGCATGTACCTGACATCGGATACTCGTCCTAGAGCATGCAAATCTAATAAATTCTTGGCTCCTGCAAGTTCTTTAAAAAATATAAAAGAGGATCATATATAAAGAAGTTGATTAATATACACCCTGCTAAAACAGCCTGGAACATCTGTGTATTAAGTTCATTTATTAAATTACACCAATCTGTATTTTAATGAGTGAAAGATACAGTACTTATTCTGTCATCCATCAAAATAAACTCAGGAAATACTTAACATTATAATCATTTTTCTTGTTTGAACACGAGTTATGAAATATGAATCCCGCACTAAGAATGCTGGACTTGCCATCATGATCAAATATGTTTTCACAGGTGCAGCAAATATTCAGTTTTCATTTCTCTTTCCAACTGTTGAAAATATAAACCATGTTTTCTAGTCCT
>CM053515.1:97136020-97305751 GCA_028627145.1 Eidolon dupreanum
CCTTTAATGTTAATGTCCCAACTCTTGCCTTAGAGGGACAGAACCTACATCACCATTTCTCAGAAACCTCTCGCCCCATAGCCTAGCACAGAACAAGGAACAGGAAGATCCAGATTTCATGAGGCCTGGAGCCTCTTCAGTTGAATGGAAAGAGAGGTGTCTTTAAGAAAAATATTTTAAAATTAGAAATAAAAGATTAGATACAGGGCCTTTGAAGGAGCCTCTGTGCAAGTGAGGAACCATGATACTTAAGCATCATTAGTTTCTCGGTAAATCCTCCTCTGCCAGTTCAATCACTGTCCTTGTGGACAATGATGTTAGATGGTTCAGCGCTGATTCTTCCACTGGTAACCCCAAACTTTGCCTGCCTTTCTCAATCAGCATCATTCGTCTGAACTACAGAACACAGACATTTATTAGAGTGGCCATTTCCCTATTCTCCCAAGGATGGTGCATAACTAGTACCATTCTAAATGCATACGGGAAAAATTAGTTCATTATATACAACTGAGGCTGCTAGACCCTCAGTCAATGAATGAAAAGGCATAGACTGAGACCCACTGTGTAGCCAGCAGAGTATTAGGAAGGATGAGAGATACAGAAATATTGACACCCTGCGTGTTTACAAGCTGACTAAGAAGGCTCTAGTTTTGCACACATAACCAGTAAAAGAGAATTAACTCTGCCTCTGAAGAAATGGCTCCTGCATGGTAGAGCCACTTGATGGGCCACCACAGAAAGGGTGGCTTCTGTGGTAAGGATGATGATACTGGAGGGCAGCTCAGCTGTCATCCTGCCTCAGGTTACTCCAGGACAGAAGAAAAGAGAGAAGTGAACACTGTGTACAAAGTCATGTAGAAGGAACAGCAGTCGACCCCTTCTGAAAAGCATGACTAAGAAATTTTGGAAAATGCGAGGGTGGGTTAGATGTCAATGAAGGATTAAAATAATTTTTCACAGAAGACCCAGGGCCTGCCATGCCTTGGAAGGAACGTGTAATCAGTGCCTGGTTGTGGATTGTTTCCATGTGTTTATGTATCAACAGCCTAATGAAATAATGCAAAAGCGGTGAAGATGTCCCAGTCCGAGATCTTCCAACTTGGGGTGCTAAGCGGCCCACCAGGCTTGAGGGAACTGAGGTCTTTTTCCTTCCCTTGCTCCAGATAAACCTTCCACTCTCAGACCCAGGATGTACGGTTTCACTTCAGTGCAAACTTTGCCTTTTTCTCCATCAATCCCTTGCTCATTCTGCCTTAGCGTACTCAGAACTTGAACGCCTTCTCCCCTTTGTTGGGGCCTCCTTCTTTTGTATAGAAAATGGTCTAACTTCCCTGTCATCATAGAGTTAGCAAAGGGGCTTTTTAGAAGTATAAAAACAACTGGTGTGATAACCATGGAGGAGCTGAATGTTTGTTTTGTCCGTGAGCCAATGCCCAGATCTTTCAGGACAATGGAAGGGCTGTCACGTTGGCAGTCATTGGCAGTTCTGGGCTCTGTCTCAGATTGAGTAATGATCTGAGCCAGAAGAAGTGAACCAACCTGGCCACAATCACTGACAAAGACCTGCAACCATTTTTTAAAATATTTTTAGTGAATTTACTAGGTTATACGGATGCCTTTATCAGAGATAATCTCTTTAAGTTGATCAGTTTCTTGGGGAGAAAAAAAAAGTGGTAAAATTATTCAGAACAATACAGAACATGACAAGCACAAGCTTCCTGTCCAGCTCAAGGCTTAGGTGATTCTGGGCCATACAATGGAAAGAAGTCTTCACCCAGGGCGTGCCAGTATTTTATGTTGTGCTGATATTTCACATGGAACATTTGGTAAAATAACACGTGCTCATTCCCAGGGGCCCTGGTTACACAATCTCAATGTCTCTCTTGCTCAGCAAGATCCCAATGTTCCCTAACCATAGAAGATTCCACACACCCTACAACGTGCGTCCATTGTTGAGGAATGAGTTCCCAGTTTGGCTCTGAGAACCAGTCACCTCAAATCTTTATTAACTCATTCATTACTCATTCATTTACACAAAATTTCCCGAGGACTCTGTATATCCTAGAAACGATGGTAGGCATCAGAAATAGATGTCCTGCCCTCAGCAAGTATGCAGTCCAACGGAGGAGACAGAGAGAGTAGATGATTATGACCCATGTGAAATATATATATGGCAGAAGGGCATACAGAGGGAGCACGAAGAGGGGCTGGGCAATTCATTCTGACAGGGATGGGAACACCTCATAGAGGGGTGGAGTCTTGAAAGATAAGAAGAAGTCGTCCAGAGAGAGGAGCGGAAAGGCGATCCCTACAGAGAATTACCAATCATTCCCAGAGGTGTTGATTTTTCTGTTCTCCATGGGAACTGACCATACAACAGTTTACAATTATATCAAACCTTCAAAAATTCTCCCCTAAGATGCCAGAAGCTAGTATCAGGGCTGGCTGATTGTAGCCATGGTGTTCTGGCATTGGCTGGCCATTGCTGGTTCTGCAGCCACCAAGTCCTTGAGTCAGCCAGGTCCATCCCATTCTATAGAGGTCTTGGAGCCCCTACTGTGTGACAGGGCCTAGATATACCTACTTGGTCATTGTATGGCTGTGTTAATGTCAGTTATTGTTCAATTTAGAAAAGAAGCAAGTGGGTCCCTGTGGTTCTTTCACCAGCTCCTGCTCTTGCCCACGCCTGTCCTTAGGCCTCTTTTCTCTCCCCCTCGGGGTGTTGAAAGCCTTCGCTTTCACACTGCGCTTCCCTGAACACAGTGACTCCCTCCTCCTGTCTTCTAAATAGTGGATTACGAGACTGGCAGCTGGAGGATTGAGGCTCTGCTTATGAAAATCAGAGTCTTGAGGATGGTGCAAAGATGGGAGGATGGTATATTTCCCACATATGCAGGCCATCTGTTTCGCCTGTAGTTAGTTGGGGATTTTGTCTTTGCTTCATAAGAACTACAAAATTAACTTATCTCTTGTCTGTGCTGTCAGTCACCAGATCTCTCGACTTGCCCAGTTCTTCTACCAACCAGACACACATCAGTTACCCACAGCTACTGGGGTATGGATATCAGAGAAGCTTCTCTGAGGTGGAGGGTGTTGCACAATATCCTCTGGAGCCTTTCTCAGCTGCAATAGGCCTTGAGCTTAGGACATTCAGCTTCGGTACAGGGATATCTCATTCTGTCCTTAACTCCAGAGACCCAGCCAAAACACTAACAGATAACTGACATGTGGCATGAAGCACAGAGAGCTAGGGGTAGATTCCCAAGTTGCTGCAACGTCTAAGGCAGAGGAAGAGGACCCCGCCCGCCATGGGGAATGGGTGTAGCCAAATGGATGAAGGGAATGAGAAGCATGAAAGGCCACAATCTGAAGCAGCCATCGTTCCAAAAGGACATAATGCCTCAACAAGTGTCACATGCCTCACAGAGGTCAGTTAGACAAGATCTGGATGAGTATCCACTGGATTCGGCAGCTGCAAGAGCAGTTTAGCATGATGGTGTAGGTGACAGCCAGGTTACAGCGACCCAGAGAGGGACTGAGGGTGGCACTGGTTGCAAAACAATGGAAATTCACTTAACACCACTGAACTGTACACTTAAAATGTTTATGTTATATACATTTTGCTACACACACACACACACACACACACACACACACACACACACACACAAAAGAATAAAACAGCAAAAAATGGGGCTGGTAGAGTGTGAATGGGAAACAAGGAAAGAAGAAAGGATGGAGATAGAAGAGATATGATGCCTTGAACTTTTGTTTTAAGACAAGAGTGACTTGAGCAGGTTCAGAGGCCAAGTGGAAGGAGCTGCTAAAAATACATAACAGAAGACTGGATGATTCAAAAGAAGGAAAGATGGGGAAGCTGGAGGCAAAGTAGACTGACTCGGAAAGGAAGAGGACCCACCCCGTCCTCTAAACCCTGAGAGGAGGACAGGAGGATGTGGGGCGATGACATTCTAAGGAATGAGGGGAGGTAAGAAGGAGGCTGGGCTCTGAGGCCACAGTGAGGCAGCCGATGGCACTGCCGCCGTGGGCCTGGAGAAGGCATTCACCTAGCGACACAGAAAGGTCCCATACTTCTTGTACTGAGTTTACTAAGTAACGAAGGGACTGAGGAAAATGCTTTCTCTTGTGAGCCTTCTGTCTCCTCTTGGGCACTTGCTCTCAGTTGGGAATTAGTCGTCTCGACTCCCGCTGCCAAAGTCTCCTCAGGAAGAAACCTAGACAGATGCTCCTTAGCCCTTCAGGCCAGTGTGTCTTGGAAACTCAGGCCAACGTAGCTGAGGAGAAGTCAACAGAATTTTGCCGGGACTCTCAGGCTCAGCCTTGGGCAACCAGACCCAGGCCTAAGGATGACCTGAGCATTGGCAGTGCTTCCAGCAGAGCTGCCGGGACCAGGGGGCCCTGCAGTCACTGGGCCCCATTACCTGGGCTTCCTGTTTAATCAACAAGGGCAACACACGTGCACCAGGCAGCACCAGACAAGTGTCAGGATTCTCCCTTTGGTTTCTGCTTTTTCTCTTTTATCATCATGTGCTTGTTGTGATTGTTGTTATTACTATTCTCATCACCATTATTATTGTAGTTGAATTCAACTGAATGGGATTTGGAGTCCAACATGGAGCACCGATGCAGGGCAAAAGTCTTTTTTATCTTGCCCGCCTCATATGTTAAGTTTCGGTTTTATAGGATTAAAACCAGCTGAGGTCTGAGGGGCTCCTCGGGCCCACTTGACAACCTTCAGGCATCCTACTGTGGTTTGCCACCCACAGCAGTGAGGACCCTTCTGGGATGCAGACGGTAGGGGCTTGGAGAGGCTGGTAGGCGGGTGGCCTGGAGAAACCTCTAATTAAAGCTCTCCAGACCTGCAGCAATGGGCTCCTAACCTCTACTTCCCAGTGTCTGAACACAGTTCAAACCCCAGACCTCGAGCAAGACTCTGAGGGACAGAAAACCCAAGAAAGAAAAGTAAGAGGCTAAGGAGCCTGCCCTTGGGGAGGGTCAAGGGGCTAGTTTGGGGGAAAGCATATGTTTTGGAAACAGGGCATCTTGGGTTGGAATCCTGGCTCCAGGGACACTCATCATAGCCTCTGGAAAGCCAATGGGAAAGTTGTCGCAAACTGTCCTCTGGAGTTTGCTATAAGGTCAAAGGGATTTGCCCATGAGATGTTTGTCAAGTCTTTGAACTTGGTAGGCAAGGCCCCATCCTGTTCTGAGGTCCCTCCTGCCCACCACTCTACCACCACACACCCTTGGCTTTCTGCCTGTCAAACAGAGATCTGAAATTCATTCGCAGTTGAAAATCATCTCTAAGAGGTACTCAGAATTCAGCCTCTTGAGGGGTCTTGGGTTTTAAGCAGGTGCGTGTGAGAATTCAATAAATATATTTTACTGAGAATGAACATTTCTCAAAGGGAATTGTTCCATGAAGAGTGACTTTTAGCCCAGGAGGCCTCATTGGGGTTTCTGGGAGCATGTGGGAAGCAAAGAGGGGTGAGACTGTCCAACTCTGAACTCCAGAGCTCCAGTCACAGGGCACAATGGATCTGCCAAGGAGCCCCAGGGATGTGGCCGTAATTCCCAAGGAAAAACCTGGAGTGGGGCATTCATGTTCCCTTTCCCAGAGTTTATTGCCGCCAGTTAAACCCAGAGTGAAATGATGGCTCTTGCTCCCTTGCATTTCTTCTCCCTTTACTCCTCTCTTGGGCTAGCACAGATGTCTGCAGTCTGAAGAACTGGGGTGACCATGAGCCAGGCCCAGCCTACCTCCCCAAACTAGCCCCTGTACCCTCCCTAATGACAGAATTTTATGAAAAATATTTAAGTATTTTCCTCTTAAATCTGAATAATTTTGTTTAAAATTTCAAAAATTTCATCTGGATGAGGTTGAAATGCTTTTAAGTCTTCAAAGTCCCCCTTACTTCTATACTATCTTTCAAGCAAAGGAACTTTCTTAACAATTTAAAGACATCCCCGAATCTAGTGTTCCAGAATTAGAAGGCAGAGGCCTTGGAGTTGTTTCACTTGTATAACAGAAGGTACCCACCAGATATTTTGTGACATTAAGATAACTCCGTTAATGTGTATAATGTAAAAAAAAAAATAAGAATAAGAACAGAGCAGCTCTCTGCCACCCTCATGGTTTATGTGAAACAAAATGAAAGAGTGAAAGAAACGTTCTCACAATTCATCCACCCTAACTGGATCCAAGTGATACAGGAGGAAGCAAACACGCTTCAGTGGTTTGAGTTCAAGACTATGAACAGTGAGAATAATGTACTGCTTGCTGACTTCCTCACTTCACAGGGGTTGTATGAGGATTAAACAGTCAAAACACTTTGAAGATGATAAATACTTAAGTGCTAAGCATGATCATTATCTGAAACTATTACTACATCAATTTCTTGTATAATCAAGTATTATTATTGGAAGCTCCATAAGAAAATCTAATCTTTGGAGATTTTTGGCTCTCTTTGCAGAATAAAGAGGCATGGGTATCATTCATTCTAAGTACTTTAGAAATGGATCAAGAGTATCCAGACAGTGAGTAAGTATTTCTTGTTTGCCCATATTTCAACTATTAAGAACTTTGTATTTATTGGCACGACCCAAAAAGCAATATGGTACTTTGGGAAGAAAAAAATATAAGATTTAGAATCTAGAATAAGGTCAAGCTAATATGGAACCTACCCAAACATTTTTAGCTGATATTAAACCCCTCTTGGCTATTTAAATAAATTGCTCTTTAAGTAATTAAAACTGTAGCTATGGTCTTTAGTAAAGTCTAGTAATTTCTCTGTAGTCAGTTTCAAGTATTTTCTGGCTGGCTTCTTTCCAAAGAGTACACCTGTGTGTTAGTTGAACAATGTCTTACTGAAAGATGAAATTAACTAATTTTGTTTGATTTGGATCTTGGTTAAAACTACGAAGTTAGATATGTATATGCAAAGCTACATAAAGAATACTAGCTTAAATTATTCCCCAGGGACTATAATAGGATTTCCATTTAGCTAATAAAACATTAGAATACACTTAGCTAATGAAAACGATTCATCTCTGTTTTTCTATCAAACACAAGATTTGGAGGAGGGGCAAAGAACTATTATTTTAAGCATAGAACTTCTAGTATTTTAACTTTATTCTCTTCCATGCTACATCCTCTTCCTAAATTTATTCACTTTTGTTTCTGAATTTAGAAAAGACCTTGATCTATTTTAATTCATGAAAACCCAATAAAACATTGCTTTGACATTAAATAATGGGTCTTTAATGCCTTTGATCCCCTTTTTCCATGTAAAATAAAAGCCTAATGATTCCTATTAAATGGGAGGAATAAAGTTTATTCCAATAACTATTTTAATTTTACGAGGGCCATTTAAGTTTTCACTTTTGTCCATTAATTATATGGGATGTCACAAATGTTGCAAGATGGGACATGCTTATGTTTCCAATTTTGATCTGATTACAGTTGTCACTTTGTATAGAATTAACAAATAACTGTGTAAGGGTGCAACCTCAAGAGAGCAGATGTGTGCAGTGAGAATCTGGTGCTGCTCACGGCCATGCTGCATTTTCTGCACAATCACACTTGCCAATGAGTGTGATCGCACTAGAATGGTCTCAGAACAGACTCCAAGGAGCCCACATCTTGCTGTGGGAACATACAAGTTCTCATGGTACTTGGACATCTGCCCTTTACCAGGCCTGGATGAGAGGAGAATGCTGCTGGTTTCCCTAGCCAGGCTCTCTGGGCCCCAAAACAAGAGATGGTCAAGCTGGAAAGACAAAGTTCGGTTTAAGAAAGAAGCCTTTTAATTGCACCTAATGTGCCTCCTATGTCACATCCCAAATGTTTTGCAAATTGCCTTGGGGAAAGCAATGAATGTCTGTGATTTTTAAAAAAAAAGATTGTTCAATTCTACAATAAAAAATTTAGAGGAAGAAATAAATAAGGTAGATGAAACTTAGAAACAGGTATCATGTGAGAAACATTAGGCAAAAAAGAAGTTGAGTACACATGTTTGTGTGCTAAACATAGATTGGAATGAATGGAAGGATCGATTAGGTACTAAATATTCATGAGACATACAATACATCAAATTTTCATGAGGCACTAAACAGTTATGAGATATGTAGCCACTTGTGGGCAGTACACATTTAACCTCCACTTGTTCCCAAACTGCTACTCAGTTTGGAATGAGTATTATACAGTGGTAGTATTCACATGACACTAATGCCCCACAGAACTGATGCCCAATGAGCAGTAGTATCTGCATCTTTGACAGCCATATGTCTCTAAAACTTTAAACACGCACATACAAGAAAGGCATAGTTGTACTAATATATATAAAGAGCTCTTACAAGTCAATAAGAAAACATAAACAATTTAAAAATTGGCATAAGTTATAAATGCACAAAATCACAGTAAAAGAAATACATATTAAATCATGTTTTAGGAGAAGTGTATAAGATCGAAGACAGAGAAATGGAAAGAGTGTATAATCTGGTTTTCAGATACTCCCGGAGCCACCGTCTCCTAGCTCCTCCAGTGATGGGGTGTGAGGAGGGGGGGTATAGGTGGGTGGCTGCTGTATCCTGTTCTCTGTGGGTCATTGGGGCAGGCAAATCAATTTGGCTCTCCTGAGCAGCACACATGTGGTTCCTTGAAGGGGCATGTATTTCTCTAACACTTACCAGGTTTAACAAAAAATATTTTTCATAGGCATTCCCAGTGATGTCTTATGTATGCTCACCTATACACTTAGATTTCATGTGGCTTCTTCTGCGCCAGCCCTTTCTTTGGAACACTTATGTCTCTACTGTGACAGTTTCAATACCCTAAAGTCGTGGTGTCTCCCTCCACGAAGTGGGTCCACGAAATGGGGAGAAGGGACCACTCCAACACTCTGTGTCACCCTTTCATTCAAGAGAAGTAAATGGCTACAATTCTCACAAGAAGGAATTCTGTCACGGGCCCTACTAAGGAGAGTCTGCTGCGGGATGGAAGTGGTCCCATGGCATGACCCCTGGAAATGTATTGGGGTCATGACCCTCCATTCCGCCCCTCCTTCACTTGCCTCTGCATTCTTTTTCCACCTTATTTTCTACTTCCAGCCTTGCTACTTAAAGGGCTTTGAGCATCATCGCGCCATCTGGGAATCTGTTAGAAATGTAGAACCTCGGTCCCATCCCAGATTGACTTCATCAGAATCTACATTTTAACAAGATCCTTGGGTTTTTCTGAAGGACATTAAAGTTGGAGAAGTACCAATTTATAGAACAGAATTTCTGGATTCTTCTGCTCGGTATTCACGTCCATGTTCATTTTCAGCTGGGTGGCCCTAGGAAGAAATGCTCTATTCCCCCTCTTTCTTTCTCCTTTGTCAGACTCCACCTGCACAAAGCTGTCCTTGGCAGCACGTCTTAGTTCTGGATGCATTCTTTCCGGTTGTCTTGTTATCCTTTCTTGTGACCCTTGGCCTTCTCTTCCTATTGATAAATGCCTGCACACGCTCCTCGGCTCCATTCGGCCTCCTCCCAGGGAGGCTGGGAACGCGCCTTGAGGATCAGCTGCGGCTGGTTTCATGGGCCTCACCAGGCCTCTTCTCGTGCCAAAGGTAATTACTCCCAGAGTTCAGAGGCTTACAACTTGTTTCTTGTAGTTCCAAATGTGTGGTCAAGATGCCCTGGTGTTGAGTTGGCAGGACTAATGGCTTATTTAAATATTTTCCAATTCTGCTCTTTCAGACTACTTCTCCCACGCTGATACCATGTGCGTGGGAATATGAATGTAGTGAAATCATTAGGCTCATGTCGCGTTTGTCTTTAAACGTTTATACTGATTAAGTCACTACATCCGGAGTTTTCACAAACTAAATGTACTCTGAAAGAAAGAGTATCAGGAAGTGGCGTCTCAAACCTTTCTATAGGTTCTTGGGTGTACTTTGTGATCTTGCTTCCTAAACACAGTAAGAAATTATATTTGAAATCCAGAAATATCAAAGATGACTCTCTGTGTTTCTGGAGTACTTAGAGAATCCACCTGCAGCCACAGAGTCAAACATTTTTATCTGACTGTACACACACACACACACACACACACACACACATATGCACACACATATACACAACTGCTATACCTTATGACCCAAGCTTATTGTCCCCTTCAGAGATGGAAAAATAAAAGAAGTAAAAGTTATCTCTAGGAAGAAAAATCAACTGTAAAACTGGTGATGTATGCATCTTTAGGCATTAGAATACTGAGGACAATTCAGCTGAAAAGACATCACCGTTTTTAGAACTCAGATGATGCCCTAGTGATGACACAGAAAACAGCAGGTGTAATTGAAATTGATAAGGTTCTTAAAAGATTCAATTAATTGGTGAAAAGTAAAAGAGAAACTAGTCATTGTGCATTCTCAGTGTGTACAAGTATCTCTAAGAAGGTGAAAAGTACAGGATAAGAGGGAGTCTCAAAAGGGATTTAAAACAGGCTACAGATCACCTTCTCCCACAGTTGTGTCAGCCACTTAGATAAACTGAGGCCATTTGGGACTTACTGAAAGAATAATGGTCCCAAAGAACATTCCTTGATGAAACAAAGGTAACATCTGGTCTCCTTCCCTCCCTCCTTCTCTCTCTCTCTCTTTCTCAATTCTTCTGCCATCCAGAGTGAACATCTCTGCTGTGGGTCCATAAATACCTCCATAAATAAGTTTTTCTGGTCTGGTCTAGTCATGATCAAAATTCTAAATGTTCAGTAAAACCCACCCTGCTTACCTAACATCAACAAATAATTTCTCTAAAAATCAAAACCAATACTCATATAGACAACAAAAGGAAAAAAATAGATAAAATGGACTTCATTGAAATTAAAAACTTTTGTGCATCAAAGAATACTGTCAACAGAATGAAAAGACAACCCACAGAATGGAAGAAAATATTTTCAAATCATATATCTGATAAAAGCGTAATATCTAGAATATATAAAGAAATCCTACAACTCAACAATGAAAAGACTAACCAAAATTAAAAATGGGCACAGGACTCAAACAGACATTTTTCCAAAAAAGATATGCAAATGGCCAATAAGCACATGAAAAGACACTCACCATTACTAGTCAATAGGGAAATCAGATCAAAAGCACAATGAGATGCCTACCTGGATTGCTATAATCTAAAAATAATAAAACAGAAAATAGCAGGTGTTGGTCAGGATGCAGAGATATTGGAAACCTTGAGAATTGCTGGTGGGAATGTAAATGGTGCAGCCAGTCCAGAAAACAGGGACTCAGACAGCTACTTATATGCCAATGTTCACAGTAGCATGATTCATAATAGTCAAAAGGTATATACATACAATGAAATACTGTTCAGCAAAAACAAGAATGATGTTCTGATACATGCTACAATGTGAGTGGACCTTGACAACATTATGCTAAGTGAAATTGACCAGACATAAGAGGAAAAGCATTCTCTAACTACACTTACATGAAATATAAGAAGAGGCACATTCATGGTGACAGGAAGTAGATTAAAGTTTACCAAGGTCTGGGGAGAGGGAGGCATCGGTAGTTATTACTTAGTGAGTAGGTCACCTGGACTTACAGCGGGAAACCACAGACTCCCCTCTCCATGGAAGGAGTGTCAAAGAGTTTGGGCCACATTTTAAAACCACCACACCCTCTGAAGTGGGTTGAATTGTGTCCCCCAAAAAGATACATTTGAGTCTTAACCCCTGGTACCGTGCATGTGGCCTTATTTGGAAATGAGGTCTTTGCAGATCTGAGTAAGGTAAGGAACTCAGTACTATCCTGGCTTTAGGTGAGCCCTAAATCCAATAACTGCTGTCCT
Source organism: Eidolon dupreanum (assembly GCA_028627145.1). Classification (NCBI taxonomy): domain Eukaryota; kingdom Metazoa; phylum Chordata; class Mammalia; order Chiroptera; family Pteropodidae; genus Eidolon; species Eidolon dupreanum. Next base: position 97,147,889 of record CM053515.1, read on the forward strand.
TATTAGAGAAAGGAGAGGAAAAATTGAGACTCACAAAGACCCAAGGAAAAAAGTCATGTAAAGATGAAGGCAGAGACCAGAGATAAGACAAGCCAGGGAATACCAGGACCACCAGAAGCTAGAAGAGGCAAGGAAGGAGTCTCCCCTAGAGACTTCAGAGGGAACGTGGCACTGCTGACACCTTGATTTTGAACTTCTGACATTCAGAATGTGGTAAAATAAATTTCTGTTAAGTCGCCAAGTTCGTGGTAATTTGTTATGGTGGCCCTAGGAAACTCATACACCTCCAAAGGAATAAAGAGTGTGGGTATAAGGTTTTAGCTTTTACTTTTTCCCAGCCAGTAGAGATTGAGGGGTGCTGTTCTCAATACAGCATCTCTCTCCTCCACCCTTCTTATAATATGGCAGGGTCTCTGTGATACAGCCTGTCATCCCTGATTATTCTTGGCCTCAAATCAAGTTCAAGGTACTCTTGCTATCATTCTGCTTATGATATCCCCACTGTCCTAAGTAAGGAGTGGTTGATTTTGCCTCTCAGGATGGGTCTTTCACTTCAGAGAACTGCACCATGCCAGCTTTCTCTGAGATGTCCAGACACCAAGAATCATATCCTGTTTGACCTCCACTGCATTCCTCATAGATCATAGTTCAAGGTTATAGATGTTTCCTTTTTATCGAAGGTGGAGTTCATACATCTGATTTTGTTTTTTGTGTTGCTTTGGGGTGATCTCCAAGAGGAAAAAGTAACACCATCTTAACTTTGCCATTGAAGAATTGAAAGTCCATACCACATTAGTCAAAATTTTGATATTTTACAGCAGGCATCGGCAAACTTCTTCTGTCAAGAGCCAGACAGTAAATATTTTAGGTTTTGCATCACAACTACTCAACTCTGTCATTATAGTGCAAAAGGAGTCATAGGCAATACGGAAAGAAATGAGCACAGCTATGTTCCATCAAAGTTTGATATGGACAACAACAGAACACAGCAGAAGGGAACCAATGTGACTTTTGGGATTAGGTCACTAAAGGCATGCAGCTTCCGCTCTGTTTTCTGGACTCTGACCCCCTGAGCTGCCACGCCAGAGGTTCCAGAATCTCTGATGAGCTGTTACACATAGTGACACACGAGAGCTTCTCCTAACTGCCACGAGCACCCAAAGTCCCCCTAGCGCCGTGCTCTCCATCACCATCACCGGCCACATGTGGCCACAGAGCACTTGAAATGTGGCATGGAACAAGTGAGGAACTGAATTTTTAATTTTAGTTTAATTAATTTAACATTTACTAGTTTTTATACTGATTGCATGTTGAAATGACAATATTTGGGATATAGTGGGTTAAATATATGATTGAAATTAATTTGTTTCTTTAAATGTGGCTACTGAAAAAATTATAAATGACTTGTGGCTCACATGATATTTTTATTGGAACAAGTTCATCTGGCTTCACCTTCAAAAGGTTCTGGAGCACAGAGCTGGCGACCCTGGGCAGGGCTCTCCTATCTTGGCCAGGTCAGTCACTTGAACTAGGTGACATTCCAGGGCTCTGTTCTCCAATCAAGCATGCAACAGACCTAAAGTCCACAAAGTGATCCTTGTGGAAGTTGAAGGACATTTTGGAACAGAAAGAAAGACCTTTCTTTGCCTGATGTTCATTGCTCCTCTGGGCAGTATGACATTTTGGAAAGATTTTTTTGTTAAACGATCTTGCTTTAAATATCAGCTAGGCAATCATCAGCTGTGTGATCTTAGGAGTGTTTCTGAATCACTCTGAACGTCAGATTCTTCATGCTAAAACAATAAAGATTTATTGTGAGTCTGTTGAACCCACACTACAGAATCTGTGAGTTGCTGAAGGTGTGATGTGATCCCTGCCTGGCAGAGCTGTTGTGAGGACCAGGGATCTGAGTGCGAGTGGCCCAGCATCTAATGTAAATAAACAAATAAACAATACTTAGCACTTAAGAGTTCTGCAGGGCAGAAAGGACAAGGCCTGGAGAAGGCAGCAGTGACTAAAGAGTTTACATCTGCATGTGCATGTGTGTACACGTGTGTGCACTTGTATGTGTGTGCATGTGTGCACTTGTGCGTTTGGGAGGTACTGGGGACAGACAATAAGCAAATAAATAACTACGTAACTCAGGACAGGATGAGTACTGTGAGGAAAAACGAAGTCGGGCAAGGAGCTGTGAGTGCAGGGTGGAGAGGCTGGCTGGGGAAGGTCCTTAGCTAAGGGGTCATCCACTAAGGGTCAGCCTGGGCCCTCTCTCCACTATATCAAGTGCTAAGCCTCCAGGGTTATAATCCTGGGGCAGAAACCTGTCTTTCAACACTGCCTCATTTTGTTTTTGCTGTATCTACCTACTTTTTTCCTTTTTAGTCCAAAAACTGACCTTCTCGACCCTGAATCACCAGAGCAGTATAATTTTCTAAGAAAGCAATTCAACTAAAACCATTTGGCCTAAAATTAATCCCTGCACATAGTCAACTTGCTCAGAGGTCCACCGTATGCTACTTTCACCTACATTTTTTTGTTAATGTTTAACTTTTAGAGCATTTTCTGTGTGGTCACTTTAGTCTCTTGTCAAGTGTTATACTGTTCAAGTGCTTTGCTGTTTCAGCCTCTTGCTAAGGTACTTGTCTTATTTTCATATTCCTAATACGAACTTATGCAGTTATTCACATAGGATTCATCAAATCGATCCCTTTTGAAATTTTTTACCTCCGTTTTACTGTTTCATTTTTTCTGTTTATGTGTGTGTGTGGGGGGGGGGGTTACTGACACAAATTAGCTACCCTTGCCCCATGTTTGATGCAGTTCATGGGGTATTACTATTCTACAAACTATTCTACAGAAAGCTTCCTAATGGGAATTTTTTGCTATATGGTTTTAGGTTCATATAAAGGAAAAATTAAACGATGATACCTGTGTAGATGTACTGCACCTGACCACATAAACACACCTGGCTTTAAGGCTTCAGAGACGGTGCATTGCCATGGCTCACCCAGGTGAGCAGAGACTAGAATACAGGTTCCCTGACTCCAGACTCAGTACATCAGTTAAGCACTCTGTACTGCTTCCATTAATAGTGTCACAAAGGTGCTAATTGTGCTGCCAATTAGTTACATAAAACACGGTTCATCTACCATTGGCTCAAACAGTCTCATTTGAACTTCCAAAATGTCATTCCTCGTTATTATCACCACTTTCATGAGAAGGAAACTTGGTTGAATGAATGAACAAATTAATTATATAATGCAGGGTTTATAAACTGAGTCTAGTGATGAAAAAAGAAAGAATGAGATAAGGAAACAGTTGAACCAAGTAACAAAAAACAAAACAGCCTCCTTTAGAACATTTAAGCCAGTGATTCTCAGACAGGAGAGATTTTATACCTCCAAGGCACATCTAGAAATGTCTGGAAACATGGTCACACCAGGGACAGTGCTACTGGCATCTAATGGGTAGAGGCTGGGATGCTGCTAAACATCTTTCAGCACACAGGACAGCCCCTCATGAGAATGAGCTATCTGACCACAAAAGATGACAGTTGCTGAAGCAGAGAAACTGTTTTCGGGTCTGCTTGTTTCAGGAGGCACAAAGTGGTACACTGAAGACTAACACTGATCCTGAAAGGAACAGTCTTCTCCATAATCTATTTCCCCAGTAGGACCTTCGTGTGCTTTGCCATCATGGGCAAGCTCCTATTTCAGAAAGAAATCCATGTTCCTATGTTCATGTTCTCAGCCTGAAGTCTTAGGTGAGGCTCTGTTTTGCTTGTCTGTTTTCTCTGGCACTGTCCTGTCTCCGCCAGCTCTCTTTATGAATTAGACACTTGCTCTCAGTGGAGAGAAAGGCCATTATTGCCTCAAGTTTTGTCCCTGCTCCCAGACCTATTGCCTGGGCTGGGCTCCCAGGTCAGGCAGAGTGCCAGGTTCTCTGGCTCAATCTATCCCTTCCAGGCCAAGGCCAAGGTCAGCTCAGGAACCAAGACAAACAGTGGGGGCCTTTCTGCTCCGTTCAATGTGTCTTTCCAACAGCACCCTCCCCAGTGTCTCTAATCTTCCTCTCTGCCTTCCCTTACTCCTCTGCCCTTCAGGCAGGCAGTGGACTCCTTCCACCAGCTGCTTGACAAGCCCCACCAGGTAGCTAGGCCTCTGGACGTTTTTCTTTCCAACCTCCCTTTAAACCTTATTCTCAGGTAAGGTCACTCAGGAAACAGTAAAAAAGTTAATGACTGATAATTAATGTCTGACTCCTTCTGGGCAGAGCTGCCTTTTACCAAAGCCTCTTAGCTCAACGGAATGAAGGGCTAAAGGTGGGGTGTCAGACAAGCTGACACAAAGTGCTGTCCCTTCCTTTGTCTCTTTGGCTTTTGAATCTCCTAACACTAAGAGGGCAAGGGATTCCTAATGACCAGTAGGACAACGGAGAGACATGCTCAGAACTCCAGGTAACCCAGCGGCCTGCTAGTGGTGGCTGCATGAAACAGGGCTGGAGACACTAAGCCTGGTCTCTTCAGGAGAGGTGGAGCGCAGCGGGGTGGGGGCAGGGGTGGAACCCTTGCAGAGCACTGCAGGCTCTTCCTCACCTCTGCAGTCCCTCTTCTGCTGACACCGGAAGGCGGAAGGCGGCCAGCCCAGCAACCCAGAAGGAGAGCCCCTTTCACCGTTGTGAGCAAGGCATTTCCCTTTCTCCCCTCCAGCCTCTGGCCCTCAGAGCTGTAAGGCCTGACACAGTTCCGAGTCCTGAGCAGCTCTCTCAACGTTAAATCCTGACTTATAATCATGCAGTCAGCATCTTCCTTTCTGAGAACACGGCTGGCCCCTACCCCTTCAGGAAGGCCCTGCAAGCTTTTTTATTGTCTGATGTCTACATTCTCTCTCATTCCCTCTGGCCTGTCAGGACTCCCATTTGAAATGGATCCCATTCTTCCTGGTCCTCACTCTGCTCTCTGGCCTCACTAAGGAAAAGGAATTATAAAAAGGCAAAACAGAGAAATGCAAACATTTAAGGAATGGCCTGAGAATCCCTAAGGAGCTCTTGGGCTAGAGGGGAAACAAACAAACAAACAAACAATACTTAAATACAGTCTGGGACACTGTAACTGATCCATGCTGCCCAGAGGAGGGAGAGACTACCTGGGTGGGGTGGCAGGGGGAGGTAGGGACGTCTTCACAGAGCAGACATGGCCCACCCTCCTCTGTCACTCAATAACAAAATGTCCCCAGGGGAGAAACATTTGCCTGTTTCAATGGCACCACTAGTTTAGTGGATGGTTTTATCTTCCAGCATATAAATAACTTCAAATATCAGTATTACATAGTATACAGCATTACTTTACCAGAAAATCAAAGTTTTGAAGTGATTTTCCATGTAATTCAAGAGGTAAGATATAATTGAGAAAAATGTAAAATTTTTGTTGTTATTATTTTCATCCAAATTACGCTCTACTTTCTTGTTCAGTCTGTTGAACTTTGCCCTGGATTAAATGTCCTCTGATTTCACATAAAGTTCTACTGCCACCTATTACCACTATTATCTCCATGCCATCCTGTTTTTGCACAGAAATCTTGGCCAAGTTATTTTACTTCACACTAGCTGTGGCAAAGTAGAAAGATTACCTAATGTGCCCCAATGAATGATGTGACAATTGCTTAGGGATCTGCCTTGATGTTATCACTGCTGTAGTCATCTCATTTTATTACCTGCTCCAGCTAAACCTCCTTAACCTAGTTAGCCACTTCCTGGCCTTTCCTTTTAAATTCCCATAATGATCTTACCATACTTGGTCCAAGGTTTTGCTTTAGTTTTCACAAGACATTTATGTGTTCCAAATAACTTTTTCCCTTTTAGCTAAGTCAAGCAGCAAAGCTCCCTGTGGTACATTGGTTTGGGATTCTCTCCATCCACAGGTTCAGAGCATAATAATCCAAGATCATAGGAATTATGATCAATGATGTACTGCCCTATATTAAATTAAAAGTGGAACCCGATAGACTCTAGATAGAGCCTGTCCATCCATCCCCAGAACTTCACACTAAGTTTTTCTGGGGTGGCTGTGATCATCAGAATACAAAGCAAACACTCAAGAAGCACAGGAGAGGCAGAGATGATTATGATCCAAGGAGATACTGGAAGACTAGAAAGATAGAGGGTAAAGCTGGACCCTTAAGGCTGGGATGGATTTCAAAAACTTTAGAAGAAGACAAAGGCCCTCCAAGGAAATGGAACACCTTGAGCAAGACAGCATTATAAAGAAGGGCATATTTAAAAAGAATAAGTCCGTTAGTGTTACTGGAGATTGAGATTCTTGGGTGGGGCACAGATGAAGGGAAAGCTAAATAATTGGGCCAGAGCCAGATCATGTAGGACTTGAGGTGGCAGGCTGGGCATGGACTTTATTTTGGGTGGATTCCAATGAGAAAAGGGAGAGGATTCGAAGACTTTAATTAGGATGTCAGCTGCTGAGAGGAAGAGGAAGGTGGAAAGAAACTTTATGGCAATCAAATCGATCAGACAGGCTGCTATGAAGAAGAAAAAGCCAAAGATTAGACAATGTATGTCAAGATATTCTCCCAGTTCAAGGTCCAAGGGAAGCACTTAACAAATACTCACTGAAATTAATTAGTGGTTCCAGAATTTGAAGTATAAGTGGCTGGTAATGACATTCAGTAAAGCCAGGAAAAGAAAACTGGGCATTTAGAGGAAGATAATGGAGTAGATTGTGGACTTGCTGTACTTGAGGTGCTTTGGAGATGTACCTAACTGGCACTGGACATACAAATCTGGAGCTCAGGAGAGAGATCTGGGATAGAGGTGAAATCATCAGTTTTTAGAGAATAGGTGATATCTTCTAAGAGGCAAAGGTGGATCCTTGGGGAACACTGGTATTTGCTGCTGGCTAGTATGCTTTGTGAAGTCAACTCACTGTGCCCACCATTATTCCCACTGTATTTCCAGAGCCTAGCACAGTCCTGGCAAAAGAGCAGATGCTCGATAAATGAAGTAGAGTAACAATTTAAGGAGCAGGTAGATGGCACTTCATCAGAGGAACAGACAGAGATGGGACTTTACCTTTGTTGAGCATCAACTATCTGCCAGATACATACTGGCTTTACTTGTGGTTGTTCCTTTGAAAAAATAAAATGATGTCTCCCAAAGCTGCACAAAGCTTAAAAGTCCAGCTTTAGATTGACCTCAGCTTTTGAAGTATCTGCAACTCCCATGCCTTCCCACTGACTCTCCCCTACCCTCAACATTTTTCTGTTTAATCTCCACTTAGGGAGTCAGGGAAAACTGAAACTCCTTGGGACTTGGGACACTCTTAACATTCTCTTCCATAAAAAGAACTCTCAGATAACTAGAAACCTCGTGGTTCTCCTGGGACAGTTGCATTGTCCATTTAATTGACTGAGTCATCATTTTCTAAGAGCCGGCATGGTAAGACATACGAGAAGAAGATATGGCTTAACCCATAAGAAGCTAAACATACAGTTAAAATATGTGTGTGTGTATGTATGTGTGTGAATATTTAGCTGTAACATAATCTGTATGTAAGCACTGTGTTCTGTGGGCATATACCGAAGAGCAAGACTAATTCTGTCTCACAAGTAGAGGAATAAGTGAGAGATTGTGGAACTCTCCACAAAAGGAAAGATATAAAAACAGAGACTTGAAAGCTAAATAGGTTTGGTGGTTTTTTGTTTTTTGTTTTGTTTTGTTTTTCGGGCAGAAACAGCCACATAAGCAAAGATTATAAGACCAAGTTTGAAAGGATGGCAGATTAAGCTGGAAATGGTAGCCCAGAAGGGTTTTTAAAGAAGGTGACATGCCTGGATTTGTGTTTGGGGAAGATGTGTCTCAGTTAGTGTGGATATTGGATGAGAGCCTGGAAAGATGCCTGAACAGAGAGCTTTATGGCAAGATGCCTTCCTTTCCATCCTCTTGTCTACCTTACAAAAAGCCTCAGGAGGGCTGGAGTTTGAAGACTGACACTTGTAAATGGATTGAAATATTAGACTAGGTTGTAGACGTAAGTGCATGCACAAATGCCTTTGCAGCCAGCAGAGTGCAGGAAGGGTACAGATATGGGGTCAAAGGGAATGAAAGTAAGGCTATTCAAGAAAGTAGCTCAATAATTTATTCTAATTTGTACTTACAAGTCTTGATTTATCATAAATAAGATTTCTTCCAATCATTATTAGGGTTACACTTAACTTCCTAAAACCCCTTCTGTGTTCTAAAAGAATTTGCTTTATGTGTCAACACTGGCCCTGGCTCCAGCCCCAGCCTCAGCCCCAGTCCCAGACCCAGCTACTTGGCAAATGCAAAGCTCTAACTTTGGGACACCCAAGGACGAGTGCCTCAACTTGGCAGAGCTTTTCTTACCAGGCTTTACTCTTAGTAACTTGCATTTTAACAACTCTGTTAACACAGCCCATCATACTATGAAATTCAAGTGAGATTTGCAAAGAATGCTTACGGCCTAATACAATCCCTAAATTGTATCTTGGAATACAGCTTAATCACCTCATCAAGATTCAAGAGATTTAACTTTCCAAAACCATTTTTTAAAGTGCTGATTTAATTGCTATTGTATTTAACTGACTTTCACACATGTGTTGTAAGCATTTCGCACATATGTAACCAAGTGAACTAGAGACTGAATTTCTAGAGTAATTTCTTAAAGGCCCAAAATTAAGAATGGGGATTTTATTTTACAGTCAAGATGCACAAGCCCTAGCTTGTCTGGCAACAAACAGACGCACAGCCACATAAAGAACTGTCATTTGCAGCCCTGGAAAACTTTTTCTACCTGTTCATTTTCTCTCCAAGAATGAAAATGCATACTCGATCTGGACCTTGGAAAGTGATTTCTATGCCGCAGCGGATGATGGTGTTAGGCCAGGACCTGCCGTCAGGAAACTTTCAAACAATGATGACAGCCAATGGTGCCTTCTGAGTCCCTTCTATTCCTCCGTGTATTCTCATCATCTCCTCTCCCCTGGTCTACAACCAAAGCCTCAGAGGGAAGTTTCTGAAATGTACTGGTAAGCAGAAACCCACACTGGCTATCCAGAGCACTGCCACCAAGCCACGTGGTGCAAAGCGAGGAAGACAGATGCTGCCTCTAGGAAAACTACCAGCAGAGCCTGAACAATCAGTGATCTCACTGCATGAGGTGAAAATAGACCCATCTTACTAGCAAGGCCAGTATGACCAGTTATTTCCCCTAAGGGCTTTATTATTCCACAAAGTTTATTTTCATCTTATATCTGAAATAAAAAAAAAAAAATCAAGACATTCTCACCCCCTGGAAATCTATTCCAATGTTCATGAAATTTATTACATTTAAAAAGATTTTAATATAAACTTATCATGTGTCACAATCTATGAAATTAAACTCATTTTCCTTTTTCTTTCTTCCTCTGCTTTATTTTCTCCTGATGTTATAACAGGAAAGAGCACTGGGTGAAATGTCCAGAGGTCTGGTACTGCCAATAATGCTGGAATTCTTAGAAGGTCACCGCTCAAAGGCCACAGATGCTTTCTGAGCTACTTGCCCCACAAGGCTGCCATGAGCTTCAGACAAGAACCACGTCTGTGAAGGCAATCAAAAACCCACCACAAGCAAGAACAAAGGAAGGGAACTTCAAATGTTCCACAGGTATTTCACATGAAACATCACGTAGTTCTGATAAACTTAGTTACCTTTGACATTAACCATAACTTTGTCCCTCGAACAGTTCACATTATTTTGGAATTAATTGCTGTATGTGCTTCCTGCAGTATTTATAGCCAATTGCAAACACAATAACTTTCTCACCTAGGAATGAAAGACTTCCATGGGTATTATTCCACATTAAAATAGATTTAAACTATATGGGATCAGATCATCATTGAACCATTTCAGATCTAAGAAATCTGCCAGCATGTCCTTGTGTCCTGTCTTCTACTCTTGGACTATTCTTCCAGCCCAGCTCTGCTGAGGCTGTGCTGGCTGCAGAGACCATGCAGCTACTGAGATCCAGAAGTGCACGGGCAAGGAAATTAAGAACGAGCACACTTTAGGGACTGTGAGTTTTCTGAGGACGTTGTGGGGAAATTTTTCTTTCTTTTTTCTTTTTTTTAAGCAAAGCTTCTTTTCAGATTTCCACACTTCATCATTAAAAATTATAATGATTTTCAAAATGTGTCTTTGGCAAAGAAGGTTATGTTTGGTCTGGTAAAAATCCTAGCAGCTTTCTCTTTTAACCAACAGCTCATCTAAAACCTTTGACTTAATCCAGAACATGAGAGAACTTACAATGAAGTTTAGAGGGTAGGAAACCCAAAATCAACTGATAGAAAACTAAGCTTTTCTTGGTTGGAGCCTGCATAATATCTTTTGCACTTATGTATATAACTACTCAGAGCAATGTCTGTAGAGTTGAATTCAAAATCTTCAAGTGCCAGGAACAACAATTGCGCTAGATTTGGTCCGAGAACATATATTGAGACTAGAAAGAAGGATTTTCCAAAAATCTGAGTTTTGTTTACTTTCTTAATATTGCTAATAAATGGAAATGCTACTGTGTAAAATCCTGGTACTTTTTTTCATATATACAATGAATATGAATGACTATGTCTTGTTAATTCTACATCACAGAGTAAGCAGTATAGCTACCATCGTATAGTTAAAAATCACCTAATAAAATACATTTGTGCATTGATAAGGACTATTTAAATACTTCTAACTTATTAATAATATTATTTGGATTTCACTTCTCTTAAACAAATATCTCTAATCCTGAATATTATGCTTCTGTTTGGGTTCATATCTTGAGAACATTTTGAATTGTCTTAATATTTGCTAATCATGTAAAGAATTCAAGCACCATATTTTCAAATTAAGTTTGCTTTTGTTTAAAGTCTTTCTTTTAAAAATATATGGACTCAGCTGAGCAATCTAGATTTTATTGTATTGTAAGCAAATACAGAAAGAAGCTTTTAGAAAAATTTACCATATATCATTTTCTTTTGCAATAACTTTAAAAGAAAAAGGTATAACCAGCCAAAAGCAAATTATCAAAAAGATTGACATGTTGTAAGACTATGAATTTAGGAACTGGGTAGGCTAAATCATATTATCCTCTTCAAGGGCTGCAGAGAAAAGATTAGCTTACTTCAATTTTCAGCAGCATGGTAGACTAAATCCTCTGAAAGACCCTCCTGATAAACACCGCGATAGCTGGCTAAAATATGTTCAACTCTTTTTTAAAATGAATGACTGGCCTGAAAGAAAGGCCAAGATCTTCAGAAGAAGAAAAAAATGGGAATTAAATGAATACCAAAGTCAGTTCAATGAAACCACATAAGTACTGGAAGAACCCCTGGGTGAGTTCCACTTTAACTTCAATGTATAAAAGTCTTTATTACTGTAACTCAAAATCTAGAAGCAATAAAACTGGGAGAAAGTATTTGTAACAGGTATCACAGATAAAGGACTGATATCTCTAATTCTAACGAACTTTTAAATTTGAGGAGAAAAAAAGACCAAAAATTCTTAGAAAAATGGGCAAAACACAGACAATTCACAAAAGAGATATAAAAATGGCTCTAAAGCATATGGAAAGATTTTTACCTTCACTCATAATAAGAAAAACACAAATTAACACTACACTGAAATGCAAGCACGACAACGTACTCTGTTGGCAAGACTGTGGGAAATAGTTTCAGACATTGCTGGTGGAACTACAAAATGGGAAAAACCCCATACAGAGGGGAATTTGGCAATATCTAACAAAACTGTATATGTATTTATCCTCCAACCCTGAAATCCCCTTGCTAGAGATTTACCTAGAGGATACACTTCCAACAATACAAAAATTAATATGCACAAACTATTCATGGTAGCATCATTTTTAATTTAAAAATTTTGGAAACTACCTAAATATTCAAGCATAGGGGATTGTTTGAATAAGCTAATATACACAATGGAGTACTATGCAGGTATAAAAAAGAATGAAGGTAATCTCTATGGATTGCTGTGGAGTTATTTCTAGGAAATATTATTAAGCAGGGAAAAAACAAAGTACTAAAGAGTGTGTATGTTATGCTACCTTTTGTTAAAGAATGAAAGAAAAGGAAAATAAGAAAACATAGTACTTACCATTACAAAAAAAAAAAAAAAAAAAGAGGAACAGGATAGATTAACCAGAAAACAATAAAGTCTGTTATCAGTTAGGAGTAAGGAGAATGAGAGGGATTGAAACTTTCACTTTTGAAAGCAAATCATTATCCTACATATTAAAAAAGGAAATTAAACCAATAAGAAGAGGAACCAGGTGGAGAAGGGAGGGGGAACACCTAAAGCAGAAAGAAAAAAAAAAAAAACAAATTTCAAAGGCCTTCATTTATCTTGCTTGCTGCTGCTCCCCTATATAATTTTCTAGCCAAACAGTTAAATCTTTCCTCAGGTCTTTAGCATTTCAATGCTCATAATCACCAATATTTTGCTTATTACTATTTTTCTATGCTGGATGATCCTTGTTTTACCCCATTCTTATAAAAACTCTAATGTGGTTTATGGCGCTCAGCTCAGCAATAATCATTACAGGAAGGGCGTGATGGGTTTTGTCTGTTCTCGGGATAATGCTAGTTCTGTCAGCATTTGATATTGTCCAGCCACTCTGTACATAAGAATCGGGACAAAATGTTTGATTTGCTTTAAAAGTACACATTGTCTTCCAAGACTAAGCCAACGAGGGTAGAGTCATTTTATTGAACAAGTGTCGCATGGTTAAGAAAAATTAGTACTCCCAGCAGTGAGCCACATTCCTCTTTGTTTACATCGAATGTTATGACTACTTAGAGCACGAGAAAAAAATTCTGTGTTCTAGAACAGAAAGCAACTTTTAAAAGTAGCACAAAGTAAACAAGGAGAAAACTGTCAGAGAATCATCTCAAGAAGTCAGCTTCAACTCAAGAAGTTATCCCCTTAAAGTGTAAGCTCAGAAAGTTAAAAGAAGGCCCATGCAAATACAAAATAAACATAAGTCCAAGATTTAATTCGTTTATTCTACTCAAGTTATTAATTCATAATGGAACAATCAGATATTAAGACTAGCTCAAAGGAAAATTAGAATACACATGTTTATATATATATGTGTATACATAAATACATATACACAGAATTTATATTTCTGAAATATCTTTGGAAGGTTGAAACTGATTTGCTAATAGATGTAAAACTGATTAATATTCTAAAGCTCAATAAGCTACTAATGTTTAGGCTTTTCTTTTTAATTGACAGAAAACCATGCTACCTCTTCCAAACAAAACTTATTTGCATTAGTTACTATGGACAATAATCATATGTGCTACATCAGTTTTTTATGTTACCTTCTACCCCTGCAGAAAGTCCACAGAAAACCAGTGAAAAGAGTACACCTGTTTACAATCAGACAACCTCCCAAATGTACCCTAGGTAACATATAGCACTCCACAGAAGGGACATACATCAATCCCCTTTGCCCATTTCAATATCTTGGACAACGTTTCCTGAGTAACACTCCATAGACACATATAAGAGGGTAAAAGGAAGCTGGAGTGGTCCCCAGTTAGATTATGGCCACAGAATGGAAAAAGAAAAAGGGCAAAGTTAAAGCTGATGCCCTTCCCTTTCACTGAGGCTTCAGAGTCGACGCACAAAAGCAAGGATTGCCTTCTTTCCGTTTTCTGCTGTCTTTCCTACCTTGCTGACTGGAATGCAGAATGCCCACTTGACTGGGTGGGAGAAGAGCCAAAAGGACACACCAGGAACCAAAGTGGATCAGCTATTATTTCAATAGCATCATAAACGTTACTTTAAAATCATGGAGTGGATTTGCGACACCAATGACCCAGTCCAGATGAGTGGCAACGTAGCTGACTCCATCTGCAGCTGCACTTAGAGCTAATGCTTTCTTTTAAAACGCTGTTTTTTTATTCATTCATCTGTTCGCTTAATGATGTTAACATTTGGAAATTTTATTTTGCTAATTACTTTGAGTAGAAGAAGCATGATGCATAAAACATCAAATAGAAAAATGTATTACTTTGGAAATGAATATGATATTCAGAGTCAGCATAGGTAAGAAATGATAGTGAGTGAGAGAGTTTCCAAGTTCGAATCATCACTTTGATCTGAACTTACGAAGAACAACAAAAACATATCAGAACTGACTGAAGAGCACTGGGCCCTTCAGTGCAATCAATGGTGATAAAAACAAACCTTCATCTGTGAGCAGGTAGAATCAGATTCAGAAAAATCCATGTGTCTCTGAATTAGCACCTGCGGTAGTAAAGGTATTTTCTCATCAAAACCTCAAGTACAAGTAAGGTGACAAAGCAAAGGAAGAAGTTTTCAGTGAGAATCAAAGCTATTTTCCTTCAAGAGAAAACCACTGGGTAGATGGAGTTGTTGGGGAGGGAGACTTACTCACTGGAGTCTCATTCACAGGAGCTTGGGAAAACAGGTGAAGTTGTCATGGAAACTGCCATCCTCCCAACATTTACTATTTATGCATAGCTTATAGATGCCCTTGCAAATTTTATTTAAAAAACAACAACAACAACAAAAATGTGAATTTCTTCTCCATAAAAATGCACAAATGCAATTTTTAAAATTTATTTTATTTCATTGAAAACTTATTTGTTCAATAACCTGGTATTGATATTGCATAGTGGAGAGAATGTTGAATTGGCTCTGCCACTGTCATAGGTGAGTTTACAAAACCTCTGTGGGTCTCAGTTCCTTACCTGTAAAGTGAGAGGGTTGGACTAAATGACCTCTATGTGCCCTTCCAGAACTACTATTGTATGTGTTCATGACTGAAGGAAAATTCAGCATTCCTTAATGAGGATCTTGCATTGGAAGCAAGCAATCTTGGTGCAAGGGGTGGCTGGCCACTTGACTCACTCTTTCTTCACTCTTTCCTCCTGCGTTCTCCCTTACGCCTGTGGTCCTTGGTTCATTCTTGCAGTTACCATTACGCTAACTTCAGAAGGACTCTGCATATCCTCAGGTCCACAATGGACACAGTCTCTGACCTTGGCTCTCCTGAATAATACTTAGATGTGGCTGAAATGCTTAAAATATACAAAGAGAGCATCACACCTTTAGAATAAGCTATGACTTACTCATTCTCACTTTGTGATCCACTATGTTCCACTCAGTTTAGGTCTCATCCAGAGATAACAAGGCAACCTTGAACACTCTTTACTCATAAATGTCCTTATGGAAACATAGACTTCTCATAATTCAGGCTCAGAGAAGGTGGGAAAGGTCCAGTTATTTCTTTTATCAACTGAATTTCTCTTTACAGTTGTTCTGACCTTACGTTTGCCTCTTATCTATATGATTGACACCAAGAATAAACTTTTGAAAAGACCCTACCCTACCCTCATCCAATCGCCAATCCAAGAGTCATGCCTTGGAAGGACTTAGTATGATATTTATATTATATTAGAACAAAACACAGAAACCCCAGCGCTTCTATTGAGAAATAATACAGTGGAAAAAATATGTATGGAAATAGACCAATACTATAGATTTTGGTAATTGCTATAGTACAGATATATTAATCAACATTAGAGTTGGTATATATAAGGGCAGATTAAGCACAAAAAATAAACCTCTCTCAAGTGAAAGAAATTTAGAGATACATAGTCCAGGGCTGTTAAGGCAGGCTTACAGCATCAATCTCTAATTCTTTCTTCATTCTGCCTCACCATCTCTGATGTGTGGTGTTCATGTTCAAGGAAGCCTCGTGGTCCAAGATGGATGCTAGAGCTCCAGTCAATACATCCACATTCCAGTCAGCATATAAAGATAGAAAGAGACAGTGCGGGCTGTCTCCTTCTTTCAAGGAGATTTGGCAGTCCCACTCAGCATCTATTTGTATTTCATTGGCCAGAGATTGATTAGTCGGTCACAGTAAGTTTGGGAACTGGACATATTGTCACTCCAAATAAAATCAAGTTCTTTCATGAAGGAAGGAGGAGAGAATGGATATTGGATTGACAGTAAATTAGCCATCTCTGCTTCATCAGGTGCATACAAAGTACAGTGGAAACTCTGGAGGAGGATGACTGAGGCAGGCAGGAAAGGTTTCACAGAATAGGTTTGGAATTTGAGCTAAAACAAAAGAAACAAAGGGTATTAACTAGCCTCCCAGTTGGTGAAAAACATTCTAGGCCACACAAGTAGGACGCATAAAGACAGAGGAATCAGAATACAGCTTGTAAAGAATCTCTAGATAGTTTAGACTCCTGGAGGGGGAAGAAGAGGCCAGAATGGAATATTAGGGCCAGCTCATGAAGACCTTGTATGCTGGATAGAGGAGTGCGGGTTTTAAGATGAAGCCCATGAGCATTTTAAGCATGAAAGTGACACAGTCTGATTTTCACAGCAGAAAGATCATTCGGCACTTACATTAGGAAATGTTCATCAGTGAGCTGTGCAAGGAGAATTCTGTCTCACCCTAAGTGGCTCATCCCAATAGTCACTAACAGATGCTAAGGACAGCTCTGGTGATAGGAGGGAAAGGAGGAGGAGCAAAGCAAATAACTGGGCTCAAATCACTTTCTAAAACTTTGCAAAGACAAAACACACATACAGTATAAACACATTCCGAATCTGTGTAAGTTTCAGGGAATTCTGGGGCTTGAATACACATAAAAACTATATTCGAGCCCCCAAAATTAAGGTGGATAAAAAAGTAACATTTAATTTTCATCTATTCTTTTGTTATGCCTTTTATAGATCAGTCTCCCCCAGCACCACTTAAATCCCATCTCACTCTTAACATAATGGAGAGCCAATTTTTTAATCAAAAGTCATTTTTAGGATCAAAGAGAAACATATTTCTAGGTGGATAGTATGTTAGTTATATCCCGAAGCATCATGTGGTGCGGGGTATTCAGCTAAAATCAGAGATGATATTCACTGAAATTCTCAAAAAAAAAAAAAAAAAAAAAAATCAAATGCCTCCAAATCTGGGGAGGAAAATTGAATCTTTTTTCTTCCAGGATATTTTTCTCAAGTACTAGCGGAAGTGCTAATGAGAGGCAGGCCTCCTTGCCATTCAGTGACAAATGTAATAGGTTACATGAAACCACAGAAAATGAGTCTATTTAAAAATGTCAGATACAACACTAAAGGAAAACTCAGTCTTGTATTTTTTCCTCTTGATCATGGCCTAATGGAGACAATTCAGAAATGATTTCTTCTGAACTTGGTGATATTCATGATTGAAATAGTGTTGCTAATGATAACAATGTGTAGAATTATTACATGGAAAGTACTAATAATGCAAATCATATGGTCTGTAGCTACAGTTTCCTGGCAAATTATTTTTGCCTAGGCATATTTGATTACTCAGAGATTAGCATACTAAAATTCAGATTTGTTCTAACATATAGAGAATTGGGGATTTAAGAACAAAAGTAGACAATTAACCAAATTTTCACTTATGCCAGCATTGCCACACAAAATAATGACAGTGTATGGCAAGGGGTACTGAACCAAAAATACTATTTTCAAATATTTTTGGCATCTTATGTTTCTTATGCTTAGACCCACCAATAGTGTTTAATAAAACATATATTAAAATAATTGCAAAATTATATGAACACATGTTAAAACAAAGACACAATTCTTAAGATGCATATTTTAAAATATCTCATAAATACTACCCGACATCTTGATTATACTTTTGAAAAAAAATTAGAATATTTCCTTTTTCTTATTTAGAAGGATTTTTAAAACTATCTTCATATCATACTGTTTGTACATCTGATGGTTACAGGAGACTATTTTTTTTTTCTTCTGTAAGCAACAACATTTATAAAGATATATTATGCTGCTATGATTACAGGTCATTTCCACTGGTTTTAAGGAGTAATTAAGTTAAGATTAATTTCTTGCTCCCATTACATGTCCTTCACTGGTTGGTTCCACTCTACTCCATGTCTTTTTCATTCTGAAACCCTGGACAAAGAAATAGCCTCAATATGGATCTTGGGGCAGAGAGAAAAGGGGGATGACAGAATTCCACAATGGCTGAATCCCACAATAGGTCACCTGTTAACATTCCATTGTCCAAAACAAAATACATGGCCAAGCTTGATATCAATGAAGCACAAAATACAATCTCTCAGTGGGAAGGGCAGAAAATTATTGGAAATAATTTTATTCCTTAAAAGACTCCCTGAAAACATATTTATCCAAACAATAGATCATTCAACTACCTTCACAGAACAATAGATTTCTCAACTGGGCAAATCTGCTTGCTTATTATTGAATGACTTTACTCATCAGTATATCAGACATGACACACACAAAGGGAAAGAGGAAATTTCATAGCTGAAAAATTTCTATTTACAAATAAGACTCAAGTTGGAAAAAAGAAAAAAGAATGCCAAGGAAAGCAGAAGGGAAGAATCATATATTAAAAAACATTCAATAATAAATTTAAAAAAAAAAAAAGAAAAACTATTATGTTAATCCAAGAACTCCTTCTTTGAAGAAAACTTTAAAGTATATAATCATTAACCTTTAGGTCATCTTATCAAGTGGGGAAACGAGAGATACCACAAGAGTACAAATTTGGAAATAATGGAATAATCACAGATATAGAGGAAACTGAAATATTCATAAGTGACTAGTTTGTTCAACTCTAAGCAAATAAACTTGAGAACCCGAATTAAGAAGATGGTTTTTAGAAAAATATAAATTATTGATAGTTCTAATACTATTTAAATTATTCCAGAGCATAGAAAATAAAAAGAAGTTAAACTTATAAATTCTTTTTATGAAGCTAGTCTATTATTGGCAACAAAAACTTTAAAAGAAAGTCACAAATTAATCCTACTTATGAATATCAATATAAAAGTCTATGTAAAATATTAGTCAATAGAGTATAGCAGCATATTAACATAATATTTTATGATTATTTATATCTTGAGGAAACTCCCAAAATAGTGCCCTTATCTACAACTTGGTTCTGAAACAACAGAGAAGTAAAACTAGGAATAGAGCACATGGAAACCAAAACATCATCTTGATGTTTGATAAAGGCTATAATAGGGTCCATAGGTAGTATGCAAGTCAAAAGGGCCTGCAAAGTGAACTGCTAAGACTTACCCACTTAGATGCAGTGTTCTACAGGGGTTAAGACTTGTCCAGGTTACATCATAGAGGAGCAAAGACCTCCTACTCCCTGTGGGAGCCTAGCTCCAAGCAAAAGAAAGACAGAAGTTAAACATGCATAGTGTATTCTTCTAAAATTAAATATCGACTAAGTCACTCTACTCCACCCCTACCTCCCCCCAAGGCAGAGTAAGAAAAGGATTGTTGAGTTGAGTCCAGGAGTGAGAAATGTATTCCCACTTGTTGCTTTTGTTGGTTTTTTAAAAAATTCACTTGGTTTGACCATTAATGTCTATAGTCTATATGCTTCGAGAAAGAGACCCGTTGGGAGAGTCTTGCTCCTACCCTCTGGAGCCTGATCCACCAACAACTGCTCTCTAGCTGTCCTTCTCAGACCACTGATAGACAAGATGGATTTGCCCCGAAGAAATGGCTCAAAAGAGTACACTATTTAACAGATCCAAGACTATGCTATGATTCATGCTCAAGGCTGAAATTTTATTTTATATAAATTGTATTTTCTGTTTTAAATTTTGTCTTTGCTGTGCTGTCTAAGACTATCAGAGGTTCTGCAATGAGATTAAATGGCAGCAGTAAGGTACTCCAATGGTAAAATGCTATAACATGGATTGTTGCCTTAGAAGCCTCACATGAGGATACAGTCAGCTAAATCTATTTTAAAGAAATTGAATATAGATTGGATATTAAGATATTAAAGTTATTGTTAATTTTGTGAGGTGTGATAATGGTATTGTTCTTTTTCATAAAGTTCTTATCTGTTAAGAAATTCATACTGAATTGAGTTAAAATAACATGATATACCTGAAATTGTAAATATTCCAGCAGAAAAACAAACAAAAATTGGTTATGGGAACATCTGTAGAGGTAATAAGTGTTAGTTTATAGATATGTTTAGGTTATCTCAAAAACCCAGGAGTCTAATCCTGCCTAGGAAAGTTAGAACAGTGATATTTGAGTGTTGAAACATACAGAAATTTTCTGAGCTAATGAGGCAGGATTACCAGGGAAAATAACAACATTCTAGGCAGAGAGCATGAGATACATAAGGGCACAGAGGTTTGAAATAGACCTGAAGAAGCTTGGAGCAATTCTTCAGTAGGAACTGTACACACCATAGTGATAACACCTGAGGTGAAAGCATTATTAGTCCTGATTGTGCAGAGTTGAGACTAGAGTCAGCTTTTCTCCACTGGGTCATACCATTTCAGACCATTTTACATACTTTGTTAAATTAATCTACTCATTTAGAATGCCTTTTTTTTTTTCTCTTTTATGCAGACACTAGCCATCTTTTAAGGCAGGACTCAAGAACTCCTTTCAGTGAAAAACTCTCCTTACTCAATTTATGGGTCATTAAATCTCCCCTCTTATGACCTTTAAGACCATGCAATTCAATAGAGCACTTGAAGATGAGCTTTCTACAAGATCCAGACAGTTTTCTGTGGGCTGATCTCATTCCCTCAGCTACAAGGGATTATCTTGAACCAAGCTTAGTGCAATGCTTAGAGTGTTATAAGACTCACCATGTGGGATATGTCCCCAAACATAGGGAGAGTACTAGATGGGGATAGCCAAAAGTTCACACATCTTTGGGGTTGATACCTCAGTTTTACCATCAGGCGGGGGGAGGTCCAAAAAAAGAAAACTGAATGTGGTTCCCTGACTTCTCTGAAATGTTACAAAAATGGATGATGCCAAAAAAGTTGAGATATTGTAATAATACTGGAAATTCAATATTTCTTTTACATTTTTCATTAACCCTGTCAACTTCAATTAAGGATTCTAAAGAAAACCATGAATGAAAGTGGGATCTAAGAATAGATTTGAACTCTATGCCACTGATGTGACTACATTTTGAGTTTTAAGAATTAAACTATGAAAAGACAGGCAAGCATAAGACTCTTTTAAAGATATCTAAATCCAAGAAAACAAAAGTCAAACACAAAAATTATGTCAGAGAAACAAAATAGCAAACATTTTAGAACCTCTACTATGTGGTACCCAGCACTGTGGAGAGCAACCTCTCTATTGGATAATCCACAGAGAGCGAAGTCATAGGCTGGGGCCTTATTAAGACTTCTCGTGAAAATACAAAACAAATATGTTACTCTGGTTGGTTTGGGCTGAGAATAGAATTTCTTTGCAATCTTTAAGGTCACAACATAATGCATTTTTAAACTTTAAATTTGAAAAACTAATACACATGGCTAAGCACAAAGAAAGCCAAACATCAGAGGAAAACATAAATTCATTGAGTCAATTAGCTTTCTCTCTGCCAAGACTGCTTGTCAAAAAGTCACATCAAACAGGAATAGTCAGCAAACAGTGGTGCAGTGAACAGAGGTGCAGTGAAGGGGGAAATAGGCTTCTGCCATTGTTGGTAGAAATAAGAGAAATCATTGTATTTTGGCAACAGCTAGAATTCTGAAGCTTGAAACCTCCCTAGCTAATATTATTCACTTGTTTGCAAAAGAGATATATGGTCTAAGCTTTAATTTAGTTGGCATGTTAGTTTTCTATTGCTGCTGCAACAATTTACCAAAAATTTAGCCACTTAAAACAACACAAGTTGGTTATTTTATAGTTCTAGAGGTAAGAACTTCAAAATCAGCTTCAGTGGGCTAACGTCAAGGTGGTGGCAGGCCTGTGTTCCTTCTGCAAAGTCTAGGGGATAATCTGTTTCCTTGCTTTTTCTAGCAATAGCCTGGCTGCCACATTTTTAGTTTGTGGCCCCTTCCTCTATCTTCAAGACAGAAGCATAGCATCTTCTGATATCTTTCTCTCTCTTATTTTCTCTCTCTCCTCTCTCTCTCTCTCTCTCTCTCTCTCTCTGTCTCTCTCTCTGTCTCTCTGTCTCTCTGTCTCTCTCTCTCTCTCTTTCTCTCCCCTTCCCTCCCTCGCTCTCCCTTGCTCTCTCTCTCCTACCATTGCTTCCATCAGCATTTTTCTCTCTCTCTCTCTCTACTTCCATTGTCATATTATTGTCTCTTACTCTGGCCCTCCTGCTTCCCTCTTATACAGACTCATGTGATTATATTGGGCCCACCTGGATGATTCAGGAAAATCTTCCCATCTCAAGATCCTTAGCACATCCACAAAGTCCTTTTTGTCATGTAATGTAGCATATTCACAGTTTCCAAAAATTAGGACATGGACCTCTTTGGAGGGTCATTATTTAGTCTACAAGAGTTGGATACATAGATGACAAGGAAAGAGTTTATGAAAAATTCCATTCTTATTTTATTGGAGAATACAAAGTCTCCATTAAAAAAAAATAAGAGGGAATGATTTGTAAAAGTACTGTAGCACTATACTTATCCCACAAAAACCTTGCTAAAAAGAGTAATTATTTTCTAAGTAACCCAATAAAATGGGAACATACTGTACTCTAACGGAATATTTGTCTGTAGCTAGTCCCAATCTCTACTTTGTTTTTAATTTATAGAGATAGTTGAACAACATCTCCCATATTTTTCTCATCCTCAATGTACCCTGCAATGCCACTAAAAGTTTCTTTATGGTGTGGTTTTATTGAGGAGGACTAATGGATCACGTTGATGTATTAAAACAAAAACATTTGAAGTTGCAGTTACATTATATGTGGTGAATGACCTTGAAAGTCTTAAAAGAATTTTTTCTTATATCTTTGCCCTTTTTTTGTCTTTTTCTTCCTCTTGTTCCTTTTTATATAATCTTCAATCTACATATCCTAGTTCAAAGGGTGTCTAAACCAAGAGTTTCAACTTTCTATTTAATGGAATAATAAAGAAAATGGGAACATATTTTACTAATATGCAGGTCTTTCTAACATTCTCATAACATCCACTAGAAATATTTTTTTCTATCGTGAAAATCTAAGCATTACCTATTTCTCTGTCTCACTCTCATTGCTACTGTGGGTTCTCCATCTCTCCTGCAAAGTGTCCCCAACTACTCTCTTACCTCCACTAAATGGTCCCTAATAACTGTAGCAGTTTCTAGGACTTGTCTTCAAGGGTCCCTGCATAGTTGATCCAGGCCACAGCAAAAATGCAACCATCTTTCCTCTCTTCCTCTTCAATGATGTTCTCATGAAATGGCAGAAGGCTCTAACACTATCTCCACCGCAACTTCCTCTCTATACGTGCGCATGTGGTTGACAGTCCCCTGAAATCATTTCATATCCATGGGACACTGCACGGAGGCTTCTCTTCTCAACGAGAGGCAGATTTCCTTGGTACCATACTCTGTCACAGTGGTTCCTGAGGAGCACTGCCTTGGGATTCAAAAACTTCTCATGGATTTTGTGGGAAAGTGACTTCTTTCTGCTTCCTGCTGTAATCCTTCTCTCCCTGGGACTCAGAGATGAGTCCATATGAATTGGGCAAAAAGGGGCCATTTATCTGAGACCATCATCTTTAACAGTCCTCAAGCTTCTCTTTGCCTTCTATGCCTACGTAAAACATTTAGCACAAAACTCGGCACATAGTAAATGTCTGATAAATATTAGCTGTTACTATTATCTGACAAAACTCTCTCTGGTCATTTACATTCCTTAGAGTTCCATAATTAGCCTGTTCTATATAAGCTTCAACTTATATTTTGAAGCTTTCTTTCCACACATTATTCCTTGCCATCCAGTCATGAAGTTAAATAATCAGAAAACCCTGCATTACATTTTTTGTGCGTGCGGACATCGCTAGATCAGTGACACGTGTTGTCAGCCCCTGAATGCTTTTATAATAAATCCTGATACCTCTGAAATAGGTCAGCCTCTGGCCAACAGCAAGTGAGGAAATGTGGCTGGCCCAACAATCACGTGATTGAGCTCAGGAGTGGATTCTTCACCCTCAGTGGATCTTGGAGATGTCTGCAGCCCTGACCAACCAGCTTGGCTGCAACCTCATGAAAGACTATGAACTAGATCCTCTCAGCTAGGTTGAACCCCCAAGATTGAACTTCCTTGGTTAATTTTTCTGGCACAAGCTTATTTAATGAAATCAGAGACATAAATCACTTGAGACAATCCATCATAAATGCATATATGAGAATTGGAAGAACTGCTGCATTAGTGAACCACAGTCATTGGAATTTTTGCACACACTGAACTGTGCATTAGTAATGAGGGACACCACCTTGAACACATCATGTAATGTCACTGTAATCACTCATTTATTTTGTCTATTTGTTTATGTTTCCAGATTCTGTGGTCACATATTAATTCTGACCTCACTGGATTGCTGTGAGGTTTAAAAATGAGTTACTTAATGAAAATCTCTTAGCACAGTGCGTAGTTTTTCTAAATTCATCGTGTTACCTATTATATGTAGGAAATAAAACTGAAAAGGGGGAGAAGTTATAACAAGAGGAACAGTGTACTTCTGACAACTGGTTCAATGGTGGTGCCTAGCACTGGAATGTTAAATACAAAAAGAGTAAGGCTACTTTTCTATGTGTAAAAGAGATCCACTGATGATTTGCTGGTCTATTCGTCTACTTCTCTCCCTGGCTATAGAACTATGTCATATTCACGGGTGCATTTTTGGACAGATATATACCGATCGCTTGATCTGTGTCAGGGGTGAGAATGCAACAGTTCACCAGACATTGTGACCTTTGTCTTCATGTCGTCTGGGTGTGGCAATTTCAAAACATCTCCAGAAGAGAACTAGTCAGCATTTTGCTAAAGTTCCCAGTAGCAGCGGCTGGCTATATTAATACTAATAAACAAAGTCAATTGAGAATCAACTTTCCTATGAATGTGGCGAAGAAATACAAACAGTAAAGGAGAAAGAGAAAAATTAGCAGAAGTTAAACAAAAAGGGGAGAAATGGAGAGTAGGGGGAGGGAGGGACCTGAAAGTATATCAAAGATGACTGAAATTAGAGGGGGGTGAAATTCAAATTGAAGGATAGAGAAAGTTCCTGCACCGCTACACCCTCCCGGCGGTACAGCCGGATCCAGACCACACTCCACCAACCTGGGTCGAGCATCTTCGGCGCCGCGCGTCCTAAAGGCGTCGGCTACTCCGAGCGGCGCGCGGCGCGGCCCTGTGACGTCAGAGGGTCCGGGACTTTCGGACTGGGGGAAGCCATTCGAGGACCGTCACGTTAGAGCCCGCTGCCTTCTTGGCGGACAGGTGAGGATCTTCCTGCAGCACTCGGGGTTACTTTACAAGGGGAAGGATGGCCGGGCAGGCACGTGGGAGCCGGAGCCCTTCCTCTCTCTGGATCCTCGCCGAGCCGGTGCCGACCATGCGCAGACGAGGCGTAAATAACAGTGCTGCGACCACCTCGGTTCCACCTCGGAGCCACTTTGGCCAGTCCCCGCTTTGGCTGCTGGCCCAGCGATCGCTCCTCTGAGCGGAGGAACGCACCATTTGTACTAAATGCAGCTCACCTGTGTGGGGTCTTATGATGTCCGGACTGGGGGAGTTGGGGCCAGGATGGCCGGGACAATGGCTGGGAAGAAGTGACAGCGTTTGAGCCGGTGACTCCAAAGGGCTGAGTTTTTACCAGTTAAGCCTCTCATTAGCCCTGGGGACGTCAGCCTTTCTTCGTGGGTCCCCCTTTCCCCACTTGTCCGTCAGCGGAGTCATTAAGCGCTCTTTTGGTTCTCAGAAGGATCAGCCCCCTCCCTCACACCTCTCCCAAATTTATTACAACAAGCACACTTGAAAATTGACCTTTGAGCCAATCTCTGAACTTCACAGTCCTCTAACCATATATTGGAGGTTCATCATTAGTTGCTGTAGTAATTTTCTATGGCTCCAGAATCAAAACGGCTCTGGCTCCCCTGAATTTAGAGTGCAGCATTTTGGGGTAACTATTGAGGCTTTCTGTTACCTCTATCACTTGCCATACGTCTTGGCATTTTACGGAAGTAGTCTGTGCCTCAGTGTTTCTCATCTGTAAAATGGGGGTACATTAGTATCAACTTGGTAAGATTCTTTTATTAACCGAGATAATTCATCTAGCATTTAAAACAGTGGTTTACACACGATAAGCTTTGAAAGGTCGACTGTTGTAAAATGATCCACCCACACCCACTTCACAGCTTTCCTGATGTTCTTTGCAGTAGGCATTTAGTGCTCACACTGCTTTTCATTTACCCTCGTGCCTTAACTGAACTCTTACCCTTGGGTTTCCCCCTCCCCCCCACACACACACAAGACAGGATGCAAATTGGACCACTTTATTCCTTGATTCACATGCTTAGAAGCAGCAAAGGAGTTAAGAAAAAAAATTCCCTTTTTAAGGTAAAGATAATTTAGCAGGTTCATCATGAGTATAGGACGTGCTTTTCTTTTGATATTTCCTAACATCAGTGGTGGTGGATTTTATATTCACATATAAACTTACTCTTCTGACCCAATTGCACAGGTTTGAGAAGAATCTCTCTAGGGGTTACTATGTTGTCATTAAAAGGACAAAGTTAGACAAAATATGAAAATTGTAAAATTACTAGTCTCATGACCACTATCAAGCAGGAGCAAGAGACTTTCACAGAATCTTAGCATAAATTGCATCATACTCATTCCCACTCTACAATATTATGCTATTAATTTTTTAGATTCTATAGTATTGTATAATATTTCAGAGAAGTCTGTGACTGGAAAATACTAGAGTAGAAGTCAGAAGATGATAGAATTGCCATATATGATTATATGATTTTTCTTATAGTATCTTGATATGGTAGATTTCATTGATTGATTTTCAAATGTTGAACATATTTGGACGAGATCCCACTTGATTGTGGTATATAATTCTTTTTAGTACATTGCTAGATTCTATTTGCTAATATTTTGTTAAGGTGTGGATATGACAGATATTGATGTATAGTTTTCTTTTTTGTACTGTCTTTGATTTTGGTATTAGAATAATATTTTCTACAGTCTTTAGTGATAACCGCTATTTCATTCCTAATATTAGTCATTATGTCTTATCTCTTTTTGTCTTTTTCTTTGAAAAAGACAAATGGAGGGTTATTGATTTTATTAATCTTTTTCAAAGAAAGTTTTAATTGATTTTTCTCTATTTTCAATTTTATTGAATTTTGCTCTGATATTTATCATTTTCTTCCTTGTACTTGCTTTAAGTTTATTTTACTCTTCTCTTTCTAGTTTCTTGATTATTGAT
This sequence comes from Eidolon dupreanum, assembly GCA_028627145.1. NCBI lineage: Eukaryota > Metazoa > Chordata > Mammalia > Chiroptera > Pteropodidae > Eidolon > Eidolon dupreanum. The sequence continues at coordinate 97,175,207 of CM053515.1, forward strand.
TTGAGACCTGTTCTCATTTCTAATGTAAGCATATAAATTTCTCTTTCAGCACTGTTCGTGTTGCATCTCACAAGTTTTGATATTTTGATATTTTCATTTTTGTTGAGTTCTATGTATTCTTAAAATTCCCTCTGAAACATCCTCTTTGGTCCATGGATTACTTAGAAGTGTGTACTTTAGTTTCCATGTGTTTGGAGATTTTTACTTGTTGTTTTTATAATATTGATTGCTACTTTTTCCATAATGGTCAGAAGAAATAAGCTATATGATTTTAATTCTTTTACATATACATTTGTTTCATAACCCAGAATATGGTGTATCTTGGTGAATATTCCATGAGTACTTGAAAAGACTGTCTATTCCGCTGCTGTTGAGAGGAGTGTTCCATACATGTCAGTTACATCTTGTTGATTAATGGTATTCTTCAGTTCTTCCTTATGTTGTTGATAGTTTGTCTAGTAGTTCTTTTCATTGCTGGGAGTCTCCAACTATAATTCTAGATTTTTCTCCTTTCAGCCCAGTGGGTTTTGTTTCATGTATTTTGAGTCTCTGTTTGGTATATGTACCTTTAGAATGTCCTCTTGGTGGATTAATCCTTTTATCATTATAAAGTGTACTCATTGTATGGTAATTATTTTTGTTCTAAAGTCTATTTTATCTGACAGTAATATAGCCAACCTTTCTTTTTTAAAAAAATACTATTAGCATGTTATACTTTTTCCATTCTTTTATCTTAAACCTATCAATATTGTTCTGAAGTGACATTCTTATAGACAACATGTAGTTGGGTTATGTTTCTTTTTAAATCCACTCTATCAATCTCTCCTTTTAACTAGTGTATTTAGACTATATTTAAAGTAATTATTCATATGTTAGGGCTTAAGTCAGCCATTTTATTGTTTTCTGTTTGTTTTCTCAGTTTTTCACTTTTCTGTTCTTCTCTTGCCCTCTCACAGGTTACTTGAATATTTTTCAGAAACCCATTTAATATATTTATAGTCTTTTTGAGTGTATCGTTCAGTTTACTTTTTTTAGTGGTTGCCATACGTAAAACAGTGTACATACATTACCATATAGCCTACCTATGTTGACATTTTACTCTCTGAAATCTAGAAAATTTACTTATATTACATCCTTTTACATTCTCCACTTTTTAAATATAATTATCATATTTCTTCTACATACATTGAGTACCGCATGAAGTGATGCTGTAACTTTTGCTTCAACCATCAAATATAATTTAAGAAACTCATGAGGAGAAGGATAGTCTATTATATATTTACCACTACTATTACCCATTCCATTGTTCCTCCTTTACTGAAGTTTAACCTGTTTACTTTCTAAATTTCTGTTTGGAGAACTGTCTCTGGGAGAACTTTGCTTCCCCTTCGTGTCCAAAGGATAGTTTTTTCTGATATGAAATTCAAGGTTGACAGTTATATTCCTTCAGCACTTGAAAAATATGCCACTTCTTTCTGGCTTCCATGATTTCTGATGAGAAATCTGCTGACATTTGAATTATTGTATTCCCTATAAGTAATATGTCATTTCCCTCTGGCTGCTTTCAAGATGTTTTTCTTTGTTATTAGTTTTCAGATGTTTAACTATGATGTGTTTTGTATTTCTTTGGGTTTTCCTTTTGGAGATAACTCAGCTTCTCAATTCTGTAGGTTTATGTCTTTTGCCAAATTTGAGTTTTCATTTATTATTATTTTATTAATATTTTTCAGCTTCATACTCTTCCCTGTTCCTCTGGGACTCTCATCATAAGAATGTTAAATCATTTGTTACTTTCCTACAAATCCCTGAGATTCTCTCTTTTTTAAAAAAGTTTATTTTCCTCTTGTTCAGATTGAATAAATTCTGTTCTGTCTTCAAGTTCACCGATCCTATTCTGTCAATTTAACTCTACTATAAAGTGCATCAGCAAGCTTTTTTTTTTTTTTTAATTTATTGTATTTTTCAATCCTATGACTACATTTGGTTCTTACTTTTGGAAAGAATTTTATCCTTCAAGGAGAGATACTTTGAATACCCATTAATACCTGGGCAAAATTAATGATAGCTCTTGATTACATGTGTATATAAACTAATCATTTGCTCAAGATTTTAAACCTTCTCTGTAAAATTCTCTTTGTAATTAGCAGAAGCTCTACGTACAGATGTAAGTTTTCTCTCCTTGCTTCAGGTAGTTCCTTGTTAGAAACCCTAATAAAAAGGAAATGGGGAAGGAAACAAAGAGGGTATTTTAGGCCTTGGTAAATGGCAAATTGTAGTATAGTATCTCATGACCAGGTGGAATGGGAATTTTGAAACTCTGGAAAAAAGAAACCAGGAATCAAAGATGAAATTAAAAATTTATATTTGCTCATTAAAACTTTTCATGTAGTTTTGTGACATACTTCCAGATTCAGAAAGCTCACTACTTTCCACCTTTTTCACTTGAATAGCACTGATGATTTTAAGTAGACAGGCAATTTTCAGTGGCCATACTTGAGATTTAGGTAATATTGACTCTAATCGATTTGATTGCTGCCCATTCCAAATAATTAATAATTAACCATGGACCCAGTTGCCAAATTCACTGACAGTATGGCTGTGGTTAAGAAGCTCTTTCCCAATAAGTATGAAAATTTAACATATGAAACAGATTTTTTTAATTCGGTGGGCAGAGATGATTATTTTAATTAAATGGTTTTAGCACAAGTAGCTCTCTACCTGAAAGAAGACAAAGTTGGGTCCTTATCTGCATGGAATAAAAGTTTAAATGTAAAATCTAGAATAATAAAAATTAAACATCTAGGGAGCTATATGTAAAGTATAGGAGCCCAGAAAAGGGTTAATAGCAGTATAAGAAGTTCTCTTACAAACCAATAAGAGAAAGATAAATAACCCACATGGAATCCAGTCAAAGGATATGAGTAGACAATTCACAGAAAAGAAAGTCCAGAAGACCAGTAAACATGAAAAGATGTTCAAATACACTACTAGTCAAAGAAATGCAAATTAACAAGTGAGGGTGTTTATACCTGAACACTACAAGAATTAAAAATAAAGGAACCACTTTTGATGATAGGATTGTAGGGGAAAAGATACCTTCCTGGATTGCTAGAGGAATTTTTACACTCTTTTTGGAATGCAATCTGGCAATAGCTATGAAAATTCAACCCAATAATTCCACACTTGGGAAGCTAGCCATTAGAAACAAAAAAAACTGGTATATATGGATAATATGTAAGAACATGGGGATTTAAGAATACTTATTGCAACATCGTTCCAAAACACTGGGAAATAATTGAATGCCTTTCAACAGGAAGATGGCCATATGAATTATGATGTATCCACATTATAGAATCATTAAAAATTAGAGTTACACTATTTGACTTGGCAGGATTTTCATGCGTTACTAAGTATAAATGCAAAATGTATAGAAGTGTATATAATATGTTCCTATTTATCAAATACTGACAACTCATTTTTTAAAATATATGTAAATGTTTATATGCATTTGTATGTGATTATGGAAAAGTATGAAAGACTTGATACTGAGTTAATAACATGAATTTAGAAGTGATATGCATGGAGGGGGGGAGACGTAGAGATGAAATATGCAAAAGATTTAAAAAATAGTAGACCATTTTTTAAAATTCCAGCATATATTTTATCTCATTTATTCATTTAAATGAAATTACGTGTGTGTGTGTGTATAAGTACAAAATTTAAAACAAAGAACATTGAGCTCTGTTGTCCTTCAGACATCTGGGTTCAGACACCACAGTCCAACTTACTAGTTAGTTGTGTGACCTTACGCAGATTCCTTAATGTCTTTCAATCAAGTTTCTCCTCACATGTTTTGCTGGGTTAATGGTAGTATACAGAGATAGAGGGAGAAGATAATAGTACCCGTCTCATAGGATTGTTGTCAAAACTAAGTGATAGGACATTTATAATCTGTTTGGCACAGTTCCTGGCTTATAAAAAGTACGCCTAAAATGTTGAGTCCTTACTAATGCTTCAGTTCTCTTGCTCATTGACATTTATCTATTTAAAAACTTTCATTATCAGCCCCTTTCTCAAAACATTCCCCTCTAGCTTACATGACATTATATATCTTAGTTCATGCCCATTTCTCATTGTTTCTTTTCATTCTTTTGCTGATGTCTTTTTCTTGTCTATGGGTATTCCCCCAAAATACAGCAGGAGCTGTCAAAGAAGCTTTTGATTTTGGTGACTGAGAAAATAATGATGCTCCAAATGGCGACAGAGAAGTCAGCCTGTAGGGTTGATTTTTAAAACAAGATGATTTTGAGTTTGTTATTCAGATTTTCTAGAGTTTTGTTGACTTTTTTCCTTTCTTATCCTATCAGATACTAAGAGGTGTGTTAGAATCTTCCACTATGATTGTGGTTTTATTTATTTCTCCTTTTGCTTCTGTCAGTTTTTAATTTGTATCTTTAAAGGCTAAAATATTAGATGCATGCTCGTTTAGAATTTTTACAGTCTCCTGGTAGACTGACTTCTTGTCATTATGAAATGTCCCTTTTTATTTCTTGTATACCTCTTGCTTTAAAGTTTAGTTTTTAAATCTGATTTTAGGATAGCTATTCCTCTGTTATATAACAAACATTTAATATACAGAGATCACCAGCATGTTAATGTTTGCCAGTAGGCCAATTAAAAAAAAAAATAACTTGAAATAAAGCTTCCACTGCCATTTTTGTATATGTTTGTACTTGTATTTTGATAGCAATTACAAATTTTGCATCTGTTCCTTGGGCCTTTAAAAATTTAACCTTCACTTGTGCAGTCACCAAATATTTTACGAGTAGGTTTGGTACTAGCCCAGGAATAGCACTAATTGATTACCAGTCAAGGCTCCGACACATGCATACGTATGCTCTGCTCTCCGTATTTTGGAACAATAGCACAGCCCACAACTTACATTTGATAATGTTATGTATAAAGTTTTCATCATTTGAAGAAGTTTAAGGAGCTTCTTATTCACCTTATATGATAAATAATACAAGTTAGATATTGTTAGTGCTTTAACTTTGAAAGAAAACTATCTCACCAACTCCCTGTCGAGTGTAATGTAGTTAAAGGTTATCTGGACATTGCAATACAAGTTTTTAAAAACTTCTATTATTTGCAGTTCTTACATGAATGGATAAAGCAGAATTCTTACTGAGAAACCAAAATAAAATACAGGCATTATTTGAATGCTAAAGCTGAATAAGACTCATTTGTAACTTCACTTTCATATATTTTTGTTCATTTGTACAGCTTCATTGTTCTCATTGGCTGACTTTATAATAAATAATTATAAATTTGAGCCTCTAAAATTTATACTGATCAAATTCTGCTTTTATGTTTTATATATTGTCTAGGTTTATATAAGATTTAATTGGAAAAAAATTATTTTACTAAATAAAATTAGAAACTTATTAATATAAGCACCTGAACACCTATATTTAGGTAGATAAGGCTTGCGTAATTGTATGAATTGTATCTACACTTGGTTTTCATCCAGCCTAAACTTTGCTGCTTGTCAAAACTGATTTCTTTAAAGATTGCTTGTTGGCTGTGGCTGAAGGCAGGACTATCAGCCTTTAATATTATGTAATTAAGACACATTGTCCCATGTTGATCTGACACTTGTGGCAGACTGAATTACCTTGGATCCCTAGGTGAGGAATCTTTTGAATTCTCATACCTTAAGTTTTCTTTTGCTTTTTTATTTGGCTGTGTGGGATTCAGAAGCATCAGAATGAAGTAAAATAAAAAGCTGTTTTATAAATACATTAACTCCATGTCTTTTAGTTGTATTTAATTGAGATGTTTTAGATTGTAGTTATTTTTTGTTTATTTTTCCATTTTTATACACTGTGCTTGAGTTCATATCTGCTTGATTTCTCATTAATTTTCTGTCTAATCAAACTCCCAAGATGTTTTCTTAAAGTTCAGTATTTATGAATTGAATATTGTTAATAACTTTTATTCTCTTCTGGTACAAGTATTAAGTTGAGCCAGCATCCTCTCTATCAATTCTCTAAGTTTTTAATTTAATTTAATACTGTGTATAACAGCTGAGTGTTTCTAACACTTAAATGTCATGTGATCTTTATAAATATACTGTATTTTGTGACAGTTTTAGAGATTGGGCTATAGTGACATTTTTTAGTGAACTCAAAATCAACCCATAAGAAAAACATGAGATGATACTTTTATTTATTTAGTCAATATATTTTGAATAGAGAGGGGTCTAAGTAGTTTTATTTAAGAAAATCAGTTTTGGACTTTAGGTTACACATAGAGATTGAAATATATATGCTTAATTCTTCTCTCTTCATAAGTCTACAAAAGGACAATAAAAGTAATAAAGAAAATGGAAGAGGTAACATAACATAGACTAGAGAAGTGAGATTTTAGAAATGTTAGAAAGCACTTGGATAGATTATAACCAATTTAGCAGAACTGAGCAGTTTTGATGGAACATAATAGTTGATCATAAGATTGAACTATAATTTATGTAATCATTTCGTTAATGTTGAGTGATATGTATCATTTTTAGTGGCTGAGTATTGATATATCATCATTTACTTAACCATTCCATTAATGATCATTAGGGTCTTCAGTTTTTTAGTATTATAAGTAGCATTCTATAAGTAGCATTTATTCTTTTAAAATACACATATATTTCCTGTTCAGAATTGATTCCTTAAAATTACTAAATCAAAGTTAATGCCTCATGGATATTATCTCATTCTGCCAGATTGCTTTCTAAAGACCATTTTCATTATTACCAAAAATATATAGAATCTTTCATTTCTCTACACCCTAGCCACCATTGCATTTACCTTAGGGCTGAAGTTCAATCAGGGCAAGGATAGGTGGTGTTTGCAGTGAGTTCTTGACTATCATGCTGTGAGAGTGTGGCATGGCATGAATAAACAAGGAATGCTTACCTGGCTACCTTTACTGCTGCCGGCTTATGATAAAGATAGGTGCTATGAATTTAGAGAAAGAAATTTCCTTACGTGGGGTGCTCAGAGAAGACTTCAGGTGGGAAGTAGGATTTGAAGTGAGTCTAGGATGCAAAGGATTAGAAGACAAGTATTTAGATAGGCACATGGGGGTATATCAATTTAGATTTAACAAAGAGAAACCACACAGTAAACTTAAATAGTTAGTTGAACGTAAATAATTATTAAGCTATGGTAGGAGAGAAACTATAAAGAGAACTCTAAAAGGTATCCTAGGGCTGAAAGAAAGTAACCTGGGAACATGGGTTTAAATCTCATTGCAGAAGGCAGGGTTACAACCCACTTGATGATAGAGAAGTCTGGTGGGTTACCTGGGCCAAAGCTGGTCCCAGTCATTTTGTCAGCAGGTGAACTAACACTGATGAGAGGGTGTGCAGAGTAAATCATGGTGCTGCTGCATACGTGAGGCCTGGAGCATGTGGTGTCTGTGTTGGAAAGGCCACAGTAATAACGCTTAACCCTTGGGGCACAGGTGAGTTGAGGCATAACCCCTCATGACCCTTTTTACAGTTCTATCTGAGAGAGTACAAGGGCAAGCCATAACCCCTGTGTTTTCACTACCCTTACCTGATGAGTACAGAGGAAGTTGGGACACTGCTTTGAGTACTGCTCCAGTGGATAGTTGGAGAGACCTCTCTCTGTAGCAACCTAGAGCTCTAATGGGCCAGGCGGTTCCAGGCTGCTGTATGGGACCAAGTTCAGGTGGCTGGCTCTTTAGAAGACCATCTTGGCAGTGCTTCCAGTACATATATGTGCTGAGAGGGTTCAGGTTGTAGCCACCTGGTCTGAGGCACAAGCCTCCACTCTCTGGGACTCTTGCTACATTGCTGCTGCTGCCTGAGTAGAGAGCTGGAGAAAGGAAGCGTGTAGCAGCTGGCCAAATGCTGAAAGGTGGCTGTACCCTATAGACACGTAGTACTAGAGCAGGGTTTTTGTTTGTTGTTTGTTTTTAATCTGGCACTGTTAACCTTTTGGGCTAAATGTTTGTTGTGAGGGGCTATCCTGTGCACTTAGGATGTTTAGCAGCATCCTGGCTTCTACTCACTAGATGCCAGTAGTACCCTGTCCCCTAGTTGTGACAGTAAAACCTATTTCCAGGTATTGCCATGTTTTCTGGGGGCAAAATTATCTCCACTTGGAAATCACTGCACTAGAAAGACTTCACAGCCTGAGCAGCGGAGGTGGAGAAAAAAGGAAGTACTCCAGAAACCCAGAAAGAACACCCCTTCCTCTGCAGTGTCTCCAGGGCACTCTTCTGACAAAGCTTAACATCATGTCAGCTGGCAGAGAAAAAAAATTTAAAACACCCAGAGCTGGTTTTCCAGAAAAGGCAATGAAGAATGAGTTTGCAGCTGAGGCAATAAATTGATAACTGCATAAGCGCAGCATGCATTCAAGAAGTGGTTGGGGAATGAAAGATTTGCAAAATTATAGGAGCAGAAAAGCATGGGGACACTGAGGAAGTGCAAGGACAGGGCAGACTAGAGTGCAAGGTCGATGTAAAGCGATAGGAAGAGAAAAAGCTCTAAAGATATTTGGACTCTGGACTCTGGAGGGCTATGAATGAATGGAGGATAATTGAAGAGGAGGATAGAAAGACCACTGAACGTTGAGACATGGTCCTAATCATAGACATAGGGGAGGCGGAGGCAGAGATGGAGGACTGATACCAGTCATTTGGGACTGCATTTTTCCACATACCTTGATTCAGGAAATTTTTCATGATGCTATCTCATCCTGTTGTTTTCCACCTACTCATTTCATAATTTAATAATGCACTGCTTTAATAACGTATAAAATATGCTTACACAACTCGAGATGAGAGGATTAATACAGGAAAAACCTGAGATCGTCAAGTTCACTGACCCTTTTTACAGTTCTATCTGGGAGAGTACAAGGGCAAGCCATAACCCCTGTATTTTCACCATCTTTACCTGATGAAGGAGGGCAGAGGGCAGGGGGCAGCAGGGGCGGGGGTGAGGGGAAGACGGGATTGTCTCACTGGTAAAGCACATAGCTCTAAGAGAATTCCAGCATAGGGCAAATGGAAGTTATACATGGTTAATTGTCAGTTTAGACTGGAGAGGAGAGTTATACGAAAACCTAATCTCATTTTGATTCACATTCCTCTGTAGTTTTTTATTTCACCAGAGACCCATCTGCCTGTCCAGCCCGTTCTTATGGTTTGTTTTGTTTTGTTTTGTTTTGTTTTGCTTTGTTTTGTTTTTTGCAATCTTATAATCCAAAATAGCTGAATAATTTTGTATCTCCCATATGTCCTTGTGGCATTCTTTCTAGGTATGTTGAAATTTGCCTTTTTTGATTCTTGAATATTTTCTTTAGCTCAAGGCTTTACATTTTGGTGACTCTTGCTATTGTTCTTCTCCCCTTCCTTAGAAATGGACTCAGAAATCAAGGAAGAAATTCCCGTGCATGATGAATACATTTTATGTGGCGGAGCTGAAACCCGGGTTCTGAAGTGTGGGCCGTGGACTGACCTGCTTAACGACCGGAGCGCCAGCAGACCTCAGCTGCTCATTTTCATTATTCCTGGTGAGTTCACAAATCTGGATGATACTTATATAACTATTTCTCATTTTAAAGAGAATTTGCCAAATACAAAAAACCCTATGGAAGGAAATCAAATCACTCAAACTATCGATAATAACCACCCTTAATAGTTTGGTGGTTAGACTTTTTGGGGGTTTTTTTCAGTGCATTTATGTGTAGACATTGTTATATGTATTGTTTATTACATATATTTTTTACTCATAATTGGGAATATACCCTACATACAATTTTTTTAATCTGCTTTCTTAAATTTTATGATTTTTACAATAATCAGAACTTTTATCAAGTATTTTTTTAAAGTTTTCTACATTTTTTTTTTGTCTCATTTCAAGATGATTCTCAGTTTACTGTAGAATGTTTATTCTGGAAATTGGCAACTGGGTCATTTGTGACCTTTGCTGGGTCACTATCAGTAGAATGTTGGGGTAGATGCTTAATTATAGGTATTCAAAACTTTTTAAATTATAAGTGAATTGAACATATATGCATCAGTCTTACAGATTAAGAATGAAACTGTCAGTATGTATCATAGCATTATATTATATTTTATGTAGTTAAGCTTATATGGAGTTTTATGATTACATTTCTTGTGTATTTTTATCTGTTTTAAGATTATCTCTTTTATTTTTTTAGTTTTCCATTTTAATCACTAATTTATCTTAAAATTATTCTCTAGAAGAGAAAAAAATCCTCTCAATGCATCTGAGTAATCAGGCAGCTTTGGGTTTTTTCTTGTTGATCTCCCTCCCAGAACTCTGTTCTTTGACCCCAGTCTGGACTGACTGCTCTCCAGGCCTGCTGTACAGGCTGTCCGGGGCGTTCCTTTCACTTTTCTCTGCATTGAATTCCCTCTTTCCTGGATCCCATATTTTCTTCTGTCTTGGTTTATTCCCTTATATTTCATAGAGAACATCTTCTAGTAGTTTCCTGAGAAGAGGTTCATGGCAAATAATCTTTTAAAGATCTAGCATGCCAGAAAATGTCTTAGACTTCTAGGTTGGAGATAATGTTTCTTCGAATTTGGAGGGCATTTCTATTGTTTTCTGGGGTTCAGAGCTGCTTCTGAGAAGTCTTATCATTCTGATTTTTGATCTTTTGTATGCAAAGCTCTCCCCCCCCCCAAAAAAAAAAATGTTAGATTTTTCTTTATTCTAAGATTCTGAAATTTTTCAGTGAAAAACCATGATATGGGTGTTTTCTTCATGCATTGTATTTGGATTTAAGTGGACCAGAAACTCATATACGTCAGTTCATTCTAAGAGTTCTGTTCTCTCTTTTCCTGTTTAATAGTCTTCTGTTTCATGGGTGTATTTTCATTTTCTTTGGCTTCTTACATTTGTTAGAGTTTTTTCTGTGTTCTTCCTTTTTCTGTTTGTTTGCATTAGTGTTTGTTGTTCTTCAAATGTTTGATAATCCTTGACTGCTCTTTCATTTTCAAGAGGAAGACCCCCAAAACTAATTAGAAGCTTTCTGTCAGAGGTGGAGCTTATCTGCAGGTGTGCCTAGGGTGACTCCCCATCCTGGAAATGTGACTTTTGGTACTAAAACCACCATCATCCTGGGCAAAACAGGGTTGGTTACCCTCGGTATTCCAGCTTAGGGTGGTTGGGTAGGGACCCAGCATTTCATTGAAGTACCTTCCGTTTTCAGTATCTGTAGCTTTTTTTTTTGGACTTTTCAGTTTTCTCAGGAACGCATCTTCCATGTCTGAGTTGTGGAAGGCTGTCTGCTAATATTTAAGCTGAACAAGGGAAGGGAGGTTGAGAGTCATAGCGTTTCGTAACTCTTAATCCAACCCTTTCTCAGTACAGTGCTTCTGTTCTCAGTTGGACTGATTCCTGATCCAAAATCTCTCTTTGGTTTAACCTCTTCTGGAAATAAATTTCCAGTCTTCGGCCACACTGTAACAGTCTTTTTGGAAAGCACTGTGTTGATATCTACAGAAATTAAAAATACATGTGCTCTGCCAGTAGTGAGGGAGAGTTTGAAATTAGAGGCGTGACAAGTGCTATTTGATGGAGCAGAGATTTAGAGGCCATGGTGGAGTACAGGATTGAGAAAATAAGTAGGAACATTATCTTGGACTGGAGAAGAGATATCCTTCTGAGGCTAAAACGGAGGAGGTGAGGCTGATATCTGAAATGGAGAAGAGTGAAGTTGTGTCAGAGGGAATGAAGTAGTTCTGCCTCTTGACCTCTGTTTTCTCTGTTAATTAAGAGTTAAGGTGATCTGTTGAGAGTAAGGATGGCAGAGGGTAGATTGGGGCCTTGAGGAAAGTGGTCAGCATTGAGAATAGCAGATATGCAGGATGAGAGGAATTATCAACCAAAAAGCAAATAGATGATAGATTTTGAGCAGCGCTGTGATCGAATAGCAAGTATATCGGGAGTGAGATCTCAAAGGGCAGAAGACTGAGCTGGAGAAGAGCTAGGAGAGTTAGGATGTTTTGGATGTTAACCATTTCTGAGCAATGAAAAGATCTAGACCTGTGGTTCTTAAAGTTGGTGTTGGGACCAGCAGTGTTATCTGAGAACTTGTTAGAAATGCAAGTCCTTGGACCCCGTCCCAGACCTTCTGAACCAGAAACTCTGGGGGTGGGGCAATCTCTTTAACAAGCCCAAGGGGATTGCGATATGCATACCACCAATTTAGGGTGTGGCTTTCTGAATTAGTAGGATTATGAGACAAAGGTGTTGGCTCAGTCAGTCCACCCAGATTGTGAAATCTCCTAAATGATGGAATGGCAAGCAAAACTGTGATTTAAGGGTAAAGGTTTTCAGGGCATGTGTAAGAATGACTAAAAAGTTGATAGATGGAAGTAAAAGGCCTCAGTCTTAGAGGTGAGGAGGTGGTGGTAGTAAGATGAACTAGCTAAGTGGAGCAGACAGCTCACTCTACTTCCCATCAGAGGTGTTCACTCACTTATTTCTACTCGGTGCTGCTGGGAAAACTGTGTTGCAAAAGTCCTTGCTCTCACTGAGGTATGCGAGGTGTTAGAGATTAGTGAGGTCTCTATTGCAGAGGTTTCAAAGGAAGAGAGAGGCCACCGTGAGGTTTAAGATATGGAGAAAGGGAAGCTTAAAACATTTGTTGTTTATGCTTTGACATTTTCAGATAACATTTAGTGTCCTAGTGTTCTTTATGTTTGCTCTTCTGTTTTCATTGATGCCCTTGGCCCTTTTTCTTGGTATTCGTGCTGGTTTCTGAGATTCAGAATTGTATTTTCTTTTAGGGCCTAGTCTATTTATACTGTGGGAAAAATTAAGATGACAGAGTTTCAAGGATTGTTAAACCACTGTAGACATCATGTTTAGTCCATCTCTGATAGACTGACATAGCATTTTGTTTTAAATCACTTTGCTTCTGCAGCTAGCAAAATTAATTCATCACTTTAAATTATAATGATAATCAGGAGTGATTTATTGGAACCCACAGATTGAGGAACTTTTAATTGGTTTCATTTTTCCCAGTGAGCCTTTGTTGTAGAATTTTTGTGAAGTAGCAATATCCTTGAACATTCTTTAGTGAAATGAGCAAAGGGAAGCAATTTGAGAACTCACTATAGAACATATTTAGTCAATATAATTCTTGGATGGTCATACGGGAATAATAGAGCCATGTGATGTGTCTTGTGTTGTGAGTACAGTGATTAGAGGTGGAGTAGACAGGGCTCCATGGACAAGCCCAAAGTTCTGCCCACATGACACCTTCCATATGCTATGCCACATTCCCTTGATATTTGGAAGTTTTTGTCTCCTACAAGATTAATTGGAAGGCACACATGTACAGTTGCAGTGTCGAGTAGTTAAGAGTTTGTTGGTAATCGGGGTCTAGAGATGATCACCACATCCTCTGTGGTACATTTCTTGGGTGTTTTACTATGCATATGTTCAAATGTGTTTACAACGTATTTTGATATCCTTTCATAAAATGTTTTACTCGCAGTACTGTATTGGAACGTCTTCAAACATTCCCACACCTGGAGTTATATACATATATATGTGATTTTAGTTGTATAAACAAGACCCTTTTAAATTTTCTTTGTGGTTTCCCAGCCAGGAAGTTTAGTTCATGGTTCATAAAGTGTAACATAAGCCATAATATTTAAGTGATGAAGTATGCAATGACATTTAAACATTTTGCATTATGTTTTCCACTTCTGTCTCTGTTACAAGTTGGAAATTCCTGTTACTGCCTATTGTGGACACTTCTTTTTCTTCAGGAGCCAAGCTCTTTATTGGTTAAGGGCCTTTATACCTGTTCATCTCCCATCCTAGTATGCTCTTCCCTCAAATCTTTACAAAGTTGATTTCTTCTCACCTTTTTGGGTCTTAGCTAAATGCTACCTCCACAGACATTTTTTTCAGGCCTCCCCAATCTCTTTCCTTTTCTATCACATGATACTATTAATTTCCTTCATAGAAGTTATCACATTCTTGCATTATCTTACTTACTTAGTTATGCATATATATCCTCCTCCTAGAATATAAATTGCAAAAAGATCCTTTCTACTTTGTGCCTAACATAGTGACTTGCACATAGACATGGTCAATAAATAATTGATAACTGGAAGAATATGCAACAGAAGCTGTAAGTACTGACTAGAATGAATGAATATGGAGTAGTTGGCTTTATCGTTTACTTGATGATGACAAAGTAGTAAATCAGAAAGCTTAAGTGGTTTGTTTAAGATCTTATAGTCATTAAGGGAGGGACTCAGACTTAAACCCAGAGGTATAGAGAAAATTTTGTTTTATAGCAGTTCCATTATCTAGTACTCATTGCTTTTATATAGCATGTCATTGTAATTATTGCATCTCAATTATGTAGTTGTTATCTTTGGATTCTCCTTAATGTTAGACCAGTTTTAGTATGTTGCACATCTTAAACTTACAGCATGTTACGTGTCAAATTCAATAAAAAATTAAAAATATTATTATAATAATGATAGCTGCCATTTATTCAATACCTACAAGAGGCCATCCATTCATTATCCCTAATGATAATGCCAACTGCTTTATGGAGCTGTTTTAAGATTAGCTAAAACCAAGTATACAAAAGATCTTAGACCAGGTAATTCATGTTCTTTTTTAAATTAGTATCATTATTTTCTTTTGTATATTCTTTCAGTCATCCAATATTTATTGAGCACTTATCATGTGTTATCACGTTGGGCAAATTACTTAACCTCTCTATATTTCAGTTTCTTCATCCATAAAATGGAAATAATAATACTACCTCATGCGAGGACAAAATGAGTTAATATATGTAAAGCACATAAATGCTGCCTGGTATGTAATAAGTTATAGCACTTAAAATGTTGACTGTTACTATTTTCTAGCTATATGAAGAAAACTAGGGAAGTTTGCTGAGAGACAAAACATTTGAATTTGAAACATAATACATTCTAAGAAAGTTATACTCAGTAATGTAAAAAATATCGAATCTTTTTAAATTAATGTATAAATGAGATGAAATGTCACTCTGAATTCCAAATAGATTTTTAAAAATTGAAACTGGTGAAAATAATTCTAAAAGTAATGAGACCTGCCTAGAAAATTTAGGAAAAAAAAAAATAAAGAGAAGGTATTTGCCCTAGCAGTTAAAAACACAATATAGTAGTCAAGACCACAATATGATGCTGACAGAGGAGAAGGGAAAAAAATCAGAATTAGTGGGCTAATGCAAGAATTCAGTATTGAGTCAGAAGACATTTCAAATTAATGCAAAAAGAATGGATTATATAATAAATGGATGTGGAACAGTTGGCTAATCACTTGGAAAGAAATCAGATTGCTGCTTTGTTCCTTATACTCAAAAACATTCCACACTTAACTGAAGATTTAAATATAAAACATGAAACATTGCCATCTGCATCCACCATAGATGGGACAACCTCTGTGCTGATGCAGCCCTCCTGCCTTCTTTCTCCTCTAGCTGCGTGGTGGTCATTCAGCTGAGCAAAGAGCATATTATTGCACTGGAGAAAGTTTTCACCCTATTCAACAAAGATGACACCAGCACCATCACAAAAAGAAATTTGGACCTAGGGTCACTAGGTCAGAATGCAACAGAAACAAAATAAAAATATGGATGATAAGGCCATCATATATTATTATCATCATGACTAGACAGTGATCACAAGTTTAAATAGCTAACATTTATACAGCACTTATGTACCAGACAGTATTTAAGCACTTTATGCACTTAATTCTCACATAAGGTAGTGTGATTATTATCCTCAAATTTTGGACAAGGAAACCAAGGCCCAGAAAGATTACATAACTTGCCAAGGTCACACACATAGTAAAGGAAACAGCCAGAATTTCACCCTAGGCTGTCTGACTCCAGAGTCTATGCCCTAATCCCCTTTGCTGCATAACTAAAAGATGTGGACGATGAAGAAGAAATCGGTGAGACATTCCTCTCTGGTGTAGCCGTTTCTCTCTTGAAGTATACTTCAATAAATCTTACTTTTCCTAATCTTCAAAAAAGAAAAAGAAAAAGAAGAAATCGGTGAAATTTGACAAGGATGGCAGAGGTTACATCAGAGTAGGAAAATCATGCCATGTAACTGCAAAGAGGGGAAACCTAATAGTATGAAGAAACAAATAAATTTATTAGAGAAATAGATAGTGATAGAAACGGACTAGCGTCTATGAAAACATTATACAAATGATGATCTCAAGATGAAAACCCCATTTCACTGTCTTTTCCCCCTAAAGATATATCAGATTGACTTTTTTAAAAAGGTCATTTATTTGTTCTGTTTATAGCAAACCCATGTCAAAAATACCTTTGTATATACACAAGAAAAATCCACTTGTATTACTTGGTGGTTTTTTTCCCCAAAAGTATTTATATTGTAAACAGATGTTTACTTGTGATAAATGACAAGGAAACACTTAATAGAAGTGGACAAAGTCGAGATGTATTTTGAGTGCAAAGTTGACAGGACTTGTTGGTGAACTGGATGTGAAAAATGGAGAGAAACTGAGAATGACTCCTGGTGTTAGAACTTGAGTATTTGGTTTATGATTGGTGGTTTTATTTATTAAGTTGAGGAATGAGGAGGAAGAACTTATTTGAAACAATTGGAGAACAAAGCAGAAGCAGAATTTTCCTGATCACTACCAGACTTCAGGTGTGAAGGATATTAAAATTGAGGTGTATGTGTAAGTGTTACTAGATTTGTTGAGGAGAAATAAATCCTTTCCAGTCTGCACATCATCTTCATCATCTTATGTGAGTTTATTGCTTTGATTAACCTAAGGTCTTTGTTTCTTTTCTTAGGTAACCCAGGTTTTGCTACCTTTTATGTGCCATTTGCAAAGGCTTTGTACTCTTCAGTAAACAAACGCTTTCCAGTTTGGATTATCAGTCATGCTGGGCATTCTTTGGCTCCCAAAGACAAGAAGATCCTTACAACCTCAGATGGTATGTCTTATCAACATCTACTCTCCTTTACAGTGAGTGAGTCCCTAGAAAGCCTGCTAAGGTTAGGAGTGACATCAGTGGAAACCTCTGCTTGTGACATTGAGCCCGTCATGCCACATTTTGGTGATTTTAGGATTATAAGAGTCATTTTCATTCTTCTGCACATAATTTTCTATAAAAATTTGGGCAGATCAAACAATTTGCTTAGGACTTGCCTTCTCTATTTACCTACTGGTAATAAACTATATTTATTGATCATGTACTACATTTACAGGGTTGTACTAAGAAGAGTGACAGAGGAAAAGTATTCTAAGCCATGGTCCTTAGCCATGGTTCTTACTTAAAAGAAGTTCTCACTTTCATGTTTAGAGAATGATTAAGTGATAAACAGGCCGGCTGATCGTATGGGTTCTCATAGAGTAAACAAAGACAAGAACACAGTATGGGTTTCAAAAGACCGTGGAGTAGATGAGTTATGACAGTTGAGTAGAATTTGGATTTGAGTGGTGGAGGTGGGTGCAGAGGTGTGACACGCAGCAGAAGCAATGTAGCAGGAGAAGGGATTCAGTGGGTATGCGACTGCTAGGCACAGCGGGTTGGGAGGAACCTTGAACGCTGGGGAGAGAGCTAAGGCCCATGGGTTAGACTGCCGGAAGCTTTAAATGGAAGAAGTAGTATCATGGAGATGCAAATTATCTGCTTATAACTTGTGAGAATTTTAGCATGTTCACTCTTCTAAAAAATAAAAATTGAAAGGAAAAGTATGTATATAATTTCTCTGTAGGCATTCCATTCGAGGGCCATTTGTCCTACAGGTGCCCCTTGGTTAATTTGAGGTGGGAGACCGGTGGCTATGGCTTCATTGCCTCTACTTCTGGTATGCCTCTTCTGTGATGTGAGCATCTTCTTATACCGTTGAGCATCTGATGATAAGGGAAACTATGTGTGGGTAGGGAGGGAGAAAGAGGTAGATGATACAGGAACTCTACTAATCTGTTCAGATCTTCTGTACATATGCAACCATTCTAAAAAATAAAATGTTAATTAAAAACAAATACTAGAATTTAAAAGTAATTTAATTTACATGTTACTTTTTATTATTATATTAGCTCAGACCACCATAACAAAAACCATAGAATAGGTGGCTTAAATAACAGAAATATGTTTCTCACAGTCTGGAGGCTGTGAGTCCAAGGTCGGCGTTTCAGCATGGTTAGGTTCTGGTGAGAGCCCACCTCCTGGCCTGCAGAGTGCCACCTTCTCTTTGTGTCCTCACATGACGCAGAGAAATCCAGCCAGCTCCCTGGTGTGTCTGCTTGTAAGGACACAAATCCTATCACGACGACCCCATCTTCATGACCTCCTCCACCTCAGTTATCTCCCAAAGGCTCCATCCCCATCTACTATGACATCGGGCTTGGGGGCTTCAACATAAGAATTTTAGGGAACACAAACATTCAGTCCATAACAATCATGAGTGGGAACGCGCGCACCGACATGACAAATCTGATTACAGCATAGGTTGGCATATACACGCGATATTTGCACATGAGCAACTTTATAAAACATATACGTTACCTCTTAAAACATATTTACTAAATATTTGTTCTTCCATACCTGCTTTTGGTCCATTCTCAAAAGTGTTACCTGACAGTTTTTAGAAGCTGGTTCCTTAAAGCTTGATCTTATTGAATAGGAGAGGAAAAGTTTCTGTTCTAAGTAGAATTTCTTTCCACATTTAAGAACATCTGCAGCTATGCTAAATTTGTAAGAATTCCTTTATTTGAAGAAGTGGGTGACAAGAAGTGATTCCTATCTTTATCCACATCCTATTTCTGGCTATTAACTAGAACATGGTCAAGACACAATATATGGTTATTGCAGGAAACAAAATCACACAGAGTAGATACTCTGGTTCTATACTTAGTATGGAATTTGGTTCTCTTTTCTTTTCCCTCCTGAAGCCATAGATCAGACTCTTCGTGTGTCATCTTACTGTGAACATCTTAACTTCCTCACTCTTGACCTCTCCTCTTAATTCTCACCTATATATACAGTGAAATATTATTCAGCCATAAAGGGAAGGAAATCCTGCCATTTGCAACAACATGAATGAAACTGGAGGAGGATATTAAGTGAAATAAGCCAAATACAGAAAGACAAATATCGTATGAGCTCACTTATATGTGGAATCTAAAAAAGTCCAGCTCATAGAACTGGATTACGGGGCTGTGGTTACCAGGAGCTGAGGGGTGAGGGAATAAGATGTTAGTCAAAGGTACAAATTTCCGGTTGTAAGATGAATGAGCTCTAGGGATCTAATGTACAGCATGGTGATTATAGTTAATAAGACTGTATTCTGTAATTGAAATTTGCTAAGGGAGTAGATCTTAAGTGTCTTCACCATAACAACAGCAACAAAAGGTAGCTGTGTTCTCTGGGTCCCAAGCCTGTAGATGGTAGCGCTCTGAGTTAGGAAGGCCTGCAGTGCTCACCT
The DNA here is from genome assembly GCA_028627145.1 of Eidolon dupreanum. Taxonomy (NCBI): domain Eukaryota; kingdom Metazoa; phylum Chordata; class Mammalia; order Chiroptera; family Pteropodidae; genus Eidolon; species Eidolon dupreanum. The sequence continues at coordinate 97,194,755 of CM053515.1, forward strand.
GGGCACACCTCACTGGTGGGGAGCTCAGCAGACATTTCCCCCACCAGGGCCCTTATTTATGGCCGGCCTGGCTCTCGTGGTTCTTGTTATGTATTTCAGGATGTACTTCAGCAAGAAGCTATCAGGAAACTTTGAAGAACAAGATTGATTATGATTTCTGGAGGGAACATGGAGGTGGGGGAGGAATAAAGAGAGAGCGAGCAGACCTGGGCTCTGCCTTTATTAGGGTCAAGGCAGGGTGTTGAAGGTTTCAAGGGTTCACTCTTTATTGACTAATTTGAAGCCTAATATTATTGGGAGACAGGAAGGGAGAAGTGGGTCACTCAAGCAGTCAGTTATCTTGGTTACCGAAGTCTCTCTGAATGGGACCTTCATGGTGGGGGTGGCCGAGTCCTTTATCTGGTCATTTTGCTAGTGGCTGTGACATACAGCAAGCAGTTTATTTATTCAAGATGGATGTCTTTTGAGATGGTTGCCTTGCTAACTAAAAACTTAATGTCAGGCACTGCACTATGTGAGGTGATGGGTGTGTTAATCAACTTGATTAGGGTGATCATCTTAGAGTGTGTGTGTTTGTTAAATCATCACATTGTACACTTTGAAAAACAATCACATTGTAAAACCTAAATATATACAATTTTTATATGTTAGTCATACTTCAATAAAGCTGGAGAAAAAGAAAAAAATAATTGTAGAAAGTGGATAACGGGTACATGGGGGCTTTTTATGCTGTTCTTTGTACTTTTGTATCTATTGGAAAGATTCCACTATTGAAAAAAAAGTTTTAAAGAAAGTAAAAAGAATTATGGAATCTTAGACCTAAAAATGTCTATATCAAATTCCACTGTGAACTCTTATATTTCAAGGAAGGAAAAAGTAAGGTCCAATAGGGCTAAATGACCCTCCACTCGTGAATGGCAGAACCTAGACAAGAAGCCAGCCCTTTTAATATTCAGTTCAGTGAGTGCTCTAATGCTGTTGGTAGGTCATCCCAGTTGGCTAGTGCAAAGTGCTAATGAGACCAAGTTTTTCAGATTTAGTTCCTCTATGAGCTCATTCTCAAATTAGCCCTTCCACAGTCGCAGGTTATACCCTAGGCATGACCCCTTTCCTGCTATGACTCATAAGTGGGACAGGGTAAATGAAGTAAGTGTACATGAAACAATGCAACTCATTGCAAATGCTTGCATAAATTTTTCTCTCTGTTTACATATGTGTGTGTGTGTAGTGTGTGTGTAGCTCTCTATGAATGCAATTTACTTGAGAGCCTTTCACACTTAAGAACTAGGATATACTTTGAAAAGTAAGTAAATATTGATTACCTAGCAGTGAATGATTTTAAGAGCAGTAATGACATGAAGCTGAATATTCATATTTTATTGCATTGATTAAAAACATCTATTTCAACAACCATTATATTAAAATGTGACTGAAAGTGAATAAAATGTATATAGCAAATACTTGCTCTGCTGTGAAATATTTTAAAAGATACATTTTTATTATTCTAAGTTACTTCTTCGTATATGCCCAAAGAAAATTTTAGGTTCAGTAAAACAAACATTTGAACAGAACACAAATAGCAGTTGTGAAAGTAGAAGATAGACTCTGAAGGGTAACCCTTGATCAGGGGTCTTCAGTCTTGGGCATGCCTCAGAATCCTCTGGGGGTGATTTATTAAAACACAGGTTACTGGGCACAGCGCCCTGAGTGGTTGGTTCAGCCAGTGTGAAGTAGGACCTGTCAATTTGCATTTCTAACCAGTAATGTAGACGCTGCTGGTCCTAGGACCACATTTTCAGAACCAGTGCCATATATCTTCACCAGTAAACACCGGTGAGGAAAACCAGTAGGAAGTATCTGTTATGTGTCTGAATTTCTGGGAAATGTCTATAATTCTCATTTTAAATTGACATCTTGTTGTTTATAACTTTATTTTGAATATGCCTATTGCTTAGGCTACTTAATTTTGAGTGTGCTTATTGCTTAGGCTACTTTTGTACTATTGAGTTAATAATTTAGTAATTAGTGCCTGGGTTCTTTGCTACCTAATGAGAACAGTGCCATCTAGAGGCATTAGCTCAAAGGGCCACCAAAGGGCCAAAGGAAGCTCTGGTTTCTAAAGGGGGTGAAAGGGCAGCTCGACTTCTTACAGGACTCACTGACAACCTACGAGATTATTACGTGTGGTGCTGCAGAGGTGTACAAAGAAATAGAAATGCCGCCTTATTTAGGTCAGTGACTCTCCATCTGTGTTCTGAGTAGCCCAAAAGTTCTATGAAGGGCAGGAGGGGCTGTGGGCCTCACTAGCAACCCTGTTCAGCCAGAACAGTTCCACTTTCATCTGGTTTACATATTGGAGGTTACATTTGTAAATGCATGCTATAATAGATTGCTTTGGATAGGCAGGACAGATAGAGTATTCATTATCCAAGATTATTATTCTAAAGTACAGGCTTTCTGACGTGCAAAATATGGTGTGAAAAATATGTAATCATTTGAGAGAAAGAACTTAAGCTATAACCACACATCAAATGTTAAAAGCATGTTTTGCTTCATATTAGCACATGTTAAAATTATGAACAGTTGGAAATAATATTCGCATTGCACCATATTATCACAGTCATAAATTGAATATAATTGGGAGAACAGATGTTCACCAGTGTCACAAGGAGGTGATTCAAAAAAAAAGTGTGAAAAGAAAATTTGAGGAATTAGAAGTCTAAACTCTTTCTGGCTTTGATTTAGTATAGAGTTAGCTTCTTTGATGGCAGATTCATTATCAACTATTTTAAGTTATTTGTTCAAAAAGGATAACATAAAAGCTGGGAATCAAAGTAGTTTAGTTTCAGCTGATAAAACATTATCTAAAAAGTTACACAGTTTTTCAACTAATGATGGATTTGAGTTATGCTTATCCAAAGAAACAATAAACAACTCCCATTCCAGTACCCAAAACTGAAAGAAAGAGAAAACCCAGCAGAGCTTTCTCTCTTGTCGGGTCTGTGATTGGCAGGGGGCGTGGGGGTTAAGATGGAATGACTAGCCCATGGATAGGTAAGCCCAGGGCAAGAACAATCAGTCAAGTCTTGGGGCTCAAAGTCACTGGAAATAAACAACGAGTTCTCTAAGTAGGTGGGAGGAGACACAAAACCTAAGGGCAGAGCAAGGAAGTGAAGAATTAAATTGTTAGAGTCTGGAAGACTCTGTTAGAACAGGAAGCACAGCAGAACTAGGGAGAGTAGCGTTGCAGTTACTGTCCTAGGACACCGACCAGATCAGGTTATTGCCCCTCCCCTCACGATCCTAAGATGTCCTTCACTGCTCACACAATGGAGTCCAGATGCCTTGGCGATGTTCATTGTCCTCCTTGATCTAGTCTCAGCCTTCCTTTCTAGCCTGTTTGTTCCACCTCTCCCTATAACCGCAAACAGCCACAAAATCATAGCTGTGTCCAAAATTACACCTGACATTTTTATGTCTTTTGCTCTTAGTATTTGCTAAGTCTATAAAATTATGTTCTCCTTGCTGAATCAGTCTCTCTCTCTGTCTCTCTCTTTCTCTTTCTCTCTCTCTCCCTCCCTCTTTCCCCACCCCTACTGCCCCCATATTTTTCCCATTGAAATTTTTAGCCCCATCATTGATTTTATTCAGGTGGAAAGCATAATTTGATTACCTTGGTTTCACCATCTGTTTGGAGGATAATAATTAAAAACTATTTTATAAAACATGTTTGGGGTTTATAAGGTTTTCTGTTTGTCTTTAAAGTAAGGTAGCAGTTTTAAATAGAGTGCCTACCTACCATCCCCTCACACTGTGCATCCTCTGAAAGCAAAGAGTCGCACCAGTGTTTAGACACAGGGAGCTGACGAAATACTTATGCAGGGGACAGTCGAGGCCTAAATTATGAGTGTACTTTCACATCAGCTTAGTTATGTCAGGGAACAATTGAGGAAGGAAGACCTTGGGTTGGTGAGTTAAGTGAGTAAGGAGCTGGGGACAGGTTTCATCCATGGCTTTGCTGGTGTTTAACATGAACCTAGATAAAGTTCTATGGAGCTTTCATATTCCACTGGGAGTAATTAAGACGTGAGTGGTAGTTTTTTCCTACAAAAGTGATACAGGATAGCTAAGGACAGCATGTCAAAGCATTCTTAATTAAAACTTTATCTTTTATGTTGAAAAATGTTTAAAAATCCATAAAAGTACAAACAATTATATAACAGTCCAGGATTCTGTTATTTACTACTCTGTTGATAATTAACACTTTGCCATAATTGTATATCTTTTTTGTTAATAAAATAAATGAAATAAAACAATACAGAAAAAGTTTCATCTTTTTTGCATCCTGTCTTCAATTCTACTATCATGAATTCAGAGTAAATTACATGTCTCTTTGTGTATTTTTAGCTACATGTATATAATGATGCACAACATAGGGTACTGTTTTGTGTATTTTTGAAACTTTACCTAAAGAGTAAACTGTATATTTGTCTTACTCAAAGCATTCTTTAAAATATGAAGCACTATTTTTAGCCATTTAATCTCCTCATGCAAATCGTTTATTTAAAGTTATTAAGATATAGCTTTGGAGGAATGAGAGGGGCAGAATGGGAAAGTTTACTAGTTGAGAAAATTCTGGTTTGAGATTTAGAGAGTTTCTGTCTACCATACCAACTCAGTCTTAGCACAAGGCTCATACAGTGCTAATCTTTAGGCTTGTTGGGTCTGTGGTTATAGGTGACTTGTAAATACTGCTTGTGTGACAATATATAGCAAAACTTATGCATTTATATTTAATGTGTAGCTAGACATATGTATGTGTGTATAGTTAAATATATCGTTAATTTTAGACCATTATGATTGCATTCAAATATGTAAAGTTATATATTTATAGTAACGCTCATGTAGTAATGACTGTTTCCTAGGAATTTATCTTGAGTTACTTGGAGAAAAGCACAATACTTTTTATGAATACAAAGGGACATTATCTTTCTATCATAATGCAATAAAACCCTGTTCTTTTCTCAAGGAAATGCTTGAGATATTCTTACTTCAGTATTTTATTATTGTGTTTCTATCTATTTATGTTTCCTCCTATTAGACTGTAAACTCCTTGAACACAAGGGGAATATATTTTTTTATATCTGTATTTTTAATATTACCATGGGCCAATTAGTCAGTTTCCTGTCAGAGTTAACAACTTAGTTCAGGTGAAATGGAAGAAAATAGTTATCGGATTAACCTGTGTCCTGAAGCTATAAGGAATATATAATATTTCAATCCAAAATTGACAAAATTTTAATAACTGGATCAATCAGATTGAACAACTAAATGAAAAGTAAATATGAAGTAATATGAAGTACCGATAGTCCTTAATTTCTCTATGAACTATTTAGGAGCAGATTATACATATCTTTTGGAATAAGCTCCAGAACCAGCAAGTGAGCTGTAAAGGGAGTTCCACAGAGATGAGTCTGAGGGTCAGGTCCTGGAAAGGAATCGTCAGTATCATATGGTCAGGACCCTATCTCGGTATGGTGAATATGGTGAATTGCATTAACATCTATCAATTCAAGCAGTTCTGAATTTAGAAACAGATAATTTTCCAAATGTACTTAGTTGATTGTAACTCGGAGTACATTTTCCCTATAGAAAGAATGGTATAAATCATTTCCATGTTAAGATTCTTCTGATTTTGATCCATACAAATGTGATTTTTTACTGTATTTTATGAAAAGTTAATGATTCCTAGCAGTTTTTAAGACTATATTGAAATAATAATAGGCATGAAAATATATAGTTAAGTATATAGTCTTTTAACCTTTAGTTTTTACTAGTAAAATAATATCCAGATAGTACATTTTAATTTTCTGTTAATCTCATTACTTCAGCAAACACTAACAAAGTAGTGTATTTATCTTGGAAATCTACTGAGCAGTCCCCAGAGGTAAAAGCCAGATTTATCTCTGAATAGTCATTTGAATAACCAGTTGAATGATAATGTTTATTAAAATTCATCTGAAATATAATATTTTAGGACCTTATTTCCAGTGTCAGTGAAGTTTTAAAATGTTTATTATATTTAGCTCATTTTCTTTCTCTTTGCTCTCACCATATTGGGATTCTTGACATATATTTGAGGGAAGACTTCTTGATATATATTTGAGGCCGAAGCCAGGCTAAAGAATTTGCCCAAATCCTAGTAACTAAGGTGCTCAGTTGGGATTTAGACCCAGGTTTATCTTGTCTCCAGTGCCCATGATCTTGGTACTACACCATGCCGTTTCAATGCAAGGAAGACTTTGACATTTTCACACATTGTATGTTGTAAAAAATAAAGAACTAGGCTTGCAGGTACTGTAGGTGTTGTGTTTGGGTATCAGAGAACAATATGATCCCTTCTGGGTGGAGTGATCAGAAAAGGTACACTGAGAGTAGGCGAGTATAAACTACTCAAAGTTAAAAATAATATTAAATAAATATTCAGATTTGGAGTCATCGGGGGCCCTACTAAAGTCAGATTTCCAGATTCTCTCCCTTCCTAATTCTGATTTATGCTGAACTTCCTCATTAAGTGGAGAATGAATTCTAGGCTGACGCGGAAGAAGGACTAGAGCAGAGCATGTCTTACCTCGGAGATTAGTAGTCACAAAAGTAGAGAATTCATCCTCATTGACTCAATTGGGGATGGGGGGAAAACTCTTTAATATAGGCATTGGGGGACAGAGATAAGCAAGACATGAATTATACATTAGGCGTAAATTAGGAGTAGTGGGGTCAGCTAAACATGAGATGTTGTGGAACTCAAAGGAAAGCTACCTTACTCCTCACCTGCTGAAGAGATGACACTTGTTGAGAATTGGAAAGGTGAAAAGGAATTATCCAGACTCAGAAGGGGAGCCAATCACTAAAAGAAAGAAAAACAACAGGTACAGATAAAACCGAAGAGCAGTCCCTTCTCATGAGTTTTGGGCACCTTTTGAATAAGCCACATTAAAGCTCTTTATAGTTGGCATCATTCAAGTTGTAGGAAGCAATTGACTACTCTGGTTGATATAATTTAAATCGCCCAACACTGTAGCTGGTGCATCATAGCCTTAAATGCTATTATTGTTACTATTATATTTTCAAAATAGTTTTTTCTGTGAATTCATTTACTTTCACTTATGGAGTGAAAACATGTTCATATTTTTGCTTTTAGATCCAAACGCTCAAGAAATTAAGGACGTCTATGGACTCCGTGGTCAAATAGAACACAAGATAGCTTTCCTGAGAACTCATGTGCCAAAGGAAACAAAACTGGTGGTCATTGGCCATTCCATAGGCTGTTATATGTCCCTTCAGATTTTGAAGCATGCCCCTGAGCTGCCAGTAAGTATGCCTCAGGAGGAGACTGGAGGTGCTGGGTTGTGCTCTTACACAAGGCCCCCTCCACTTTCCTTTGCTCTTTTGTCTCCTGTTTAATAAATAGAACAGAGAGAAGATACTTGAAAGCTGCCTTTATCCCTTTATCCAGATTACTGTGTGCCTGTGTGAGTGTATGTTCATGCAATTTCCTTAATGTTTCAAAAGTAATGCTGAAGGAGGTAGGAATTTTCCAACTTTTAGTCAAGGGTTATTTGAAATTCTTAAGTTATATGTAACGTGTTATCTTTTGTAAAAGAATATTTAAGAGCAGTCACTAGCTAAGACCTCGGCAAGAATCTGTCTTTATTGGGAGAGTATTTTGCAGATGTTCATGCCTCTTTTCAAAAGGAAGGAAAGTTATCATCGTCATCATTATTGATGGGCAAATAGCTGTGTTTATAGAACACGAACTATTTAGTCATAAGTACGGATTCTTATCAGTTCTATAACTTGACAGCCTTTTTGAGACATTCATTCATTCACTCACTCACAAATACTTAGTAGGTGCCACTATGTGCCAGAGACACTGGAGACACAGAGACCTGTTTAAAATGCCCAAAAAAGCCACCACGAGAAACTTCAAAACAAAACAAAAACTCATACTTTCACTAACGTGCCATTGAAATAACCCATGGAATGGATGCGAGTCGGAACATAAATTATTTCTTCACTTGGCAAACATATATTAAACACTTGCAATATACCAAGCCCTGTGCTGTATTTTGAGGACAGTCGTTGAGGTTCGAGAGTCTGAAGTCTAATGGGGGAGACGGACTAAGCCATAGATGTGATAGCTGCTGTCTTACATAAGGACGGGGTGTCTCAGAGGATGAAGGGGTGCTGTTGAACTTGGTAATCTGATGCAAGATAAGAGGTGATTCCTTCATAGAACGCTTCTGTCCTAGAAGTTTGTCTCTTCTCACTCCATGTGATGATATCTCCAGCGGAGTGTCCCTTTCCACCAACTTGGCACACTTTTTACTCCTAATTGCCCTTGGGAAAAAGTACAGCTGTGGCCTCCCTGGGTGTGGCTTTTAATACCAAATAGAGATTGCTAATTTTCTCTTATTGGGTATGAAAAAATGTATTTTTCATTTTTAAGTGCAAATTCAATAAATTCAAGATTGCACTCTATTCGCTATAATATTGCTTCTACTCTTTTTTTTTTTTTGCCCGGATAAGGCATCTTAATCAGAAAGTAGGCTTTACTTTTGTTTTTAGCATTTTGCATGGCTTCTAATCTCTCTCGTGCCTTCTGAATCTTCTCTAGTACTATGTTATGAGGTTGCTATCTTTAGCATCCAGCCCTGCCACACAGTGGTTCTGTTGGCACAGTTGCTGTGAGCCCTGGCTCTAGAACCAGGCCACCGAGGTTCGAATACTTGCTGTCATATTTTGTCAGTGTGACCTTGAATAAGTTATCGAGTCACCCTTTTCCTCTATTTCTTCATCTGTAAAATGGGGATAATAATATGTTCTTTGAACGGGTTTTTAAGGAATTATATAAAGAATTAAGAATGGCCCCTAGAACTTAGAAGTTTGCTATAGGTATTAGCAACTATTATGGAAATGAAAGTGGAACTATTGCCTCAGTCATTAGGTTAACTACCGTGTTAATTTTCTACGGCTGTGAAACAAATTGCTTCAAAACTTAGCAGCATAAAACAACGCACATTTATTCTCACAGTTTCTTTGGGTCTAGGATGTGGCTACAAACTTAGCTGGATCCTCTGCTTCAGGGTCTTTCATAAGACTGTAATCAAGATTTCTTATCTGAAGATCTGAATTAAGAAGCATCTGGTTGTAAGCTCATTCACGTGGGTTTTGGCAGGACTCAGTTCCCTGAGGGTTGTGGCACTGAGGGGTCTTGGTTCATCACTGGAAGTCGAGTGGAGACCACCCTCAGTTCCTTGACCCGTGAGCCTTTCTAACTTGCCTCGTGGGAGCAAGTGTGGGAGAGGAGCCAGAGAAAGAGTCTGTAGGCAAGGTGGAAGTCACCAAAGGTGGACTGTAACCTATCTACAGAAATGACGGTCCATTTCTTTTCCAGTGTTCGGTTTGTTAGAAGGAAGTGACTAGGCACAGCCCCCACTGACGAGGAGCAGCTTACACTAGGGCGTGAATATTAGAAGGTGAGGATCGCTGGGGGCCATGTAAGAAGCTGCCTGTCCCACCACTGTGACAGTTAGGATTTCTCCTATGTGCAATCACGCATGTAGAGAGAAATATGTATAATTTATTTCCAGTGTAGGAAGTGAATATTGCACTGATATGAAATATAATTTGAGTTATTAGTTGTTCCAAGTATTTAAAAAGCTTTAAAAACATTTAAACAAAGAGTACTTGCATATTTGAAGTAATAGCATTACTGTTTGTGATGGTTAATTTTATGTGTCAGCCGACTTGGCTAAAGGATGCCCGAATAGCTGGTAAAACATTAACTTCTGAACGTATATGTGAGAATGTTTCCAGAAGAGATGAGCGTTTATATCAGCCGACCAAGAAGAAAACATCTGCCCTCCCCACTGTGGTCTGGCACCACCCCATCCGTCGAGGACCCAAATAGAATGAAAACTCTGAGTCAGGGTGGATTCTTTTTCTCTTCTTGAGCTGAGACATCCACCTTCTCTTGCCCTCAAACACTGGAGCTCTGGAACTACACCAGTGGCACCCCCTGATTCTCAGGCCTTCAGCTTTGAGCCGAATTATACTCCTGGTTTTCCTACTTCCCAGCTGGCAGACGGCATATCGTGAGACTTCTCAGCCTCCATAATTGCATGAGTCAACACTTCTAATAAATCTCCTTTCATATATGTTCATTTCTGAGTCCATCAAAGTTTGTTAACTTAATCACAAATCTGTTCTTGGGATTTTTGTTTGCTCCACATCCATCCTGCCTGTGATGTATTGTTTCTCTTGTGCATCTTTGAAAACAGTTGTTCAGCATGTTTGTTTTGAACCCATCTCTCTCTTTTTGGCTCGTGTTCACGATGCCTGTTGGGAAAGAAGCACAATGCACTGTATGGTTTACATAGCTCCTTCCAGCTTCTTTAGCTTCATAACTTTCTAATTATTGCTCTACTTTCAGGTGCTCTTGTCCTTGCAAGAATAGTGGTAAAAAGGGAAAAGAAAGATAAAACATGAGCTTAATATAGTCTGTTTGTGGAGACATAACTCATATGGTGATTATAAAGTTTTCAGAGAGACACGTGAAACTGTGTTTACTTTAAAAGGGTGAATTTTAGAAAATAACGTGTGCAATAAATTGTCCATAAAGGTCGCCCGGGGAGGAGAGTGAACATCTGTATGATTTTTTTTTTATGATTCAAAAGCTTTATCTGGTTTCAATTAACTACATTGTTGAAGGCCCCCCGCCCCCGCCCCTCTTTAAACACCTGGCCCAGTTAATATTGGTGGGATGACCCCTGCCGAAGTGCTGAAATCCCGGTGTCTCTAGGCTGCTCTCAGACGGCACAGTGCCTGCATGCCTGAAGTTAGCGTGACACGCTCCATTTAAGATGCAGTTGACAATCAAATAAGTTTGTGTAAGCCAGAGTGTTGCAATCCCTAATCATTTTGCCAAAAATAAGTTAGCTGTTATGTTTTATAACATATGAAGTGTGATAATAAGAAACTTGTGTTTCCATCTCTTCTGTTATTTTTACTGGAATATTTGACTCCCATAAGATTTTAAGGACATATGTGTAGTTTAGTAGCTGGTTTGTTTGGTTTTATTTTGGTTCAGTTCTTTACAATATTGTTATAACTAATTGTAGGAAGCATTGGTCTTAAAATCATTTTAAGAGACATTGCATATTTTAGACATGTTGTCTGACCTATATTTTAATATACTAAAAAAATGCCTCTTTTAAAAAGCTGGTATTAAATTTTGTTCTTTAAACAAGCATAGAATTATAGAAATTCTTCATATATTTTGACAGTAATGTCCAGAAGAAAGAATTTTGAAAGAAACCTGAAGAAATAGGTAATTGGACAATAGTAGCTGTCTTAATTTATACTAATAAATACAATTTTAGACTCATAGGACCTTAGAACTGAGATGGGCTATAGAGATAATCTAGTCCCATCTTTCATTTTATAGATGAGAACTAAGAGAAAAGTGCCTTGCCGGCATTCAGCCTTGGCTCTGTCTGAATCCAGGGATGGAATACAGTTATATTAGCTGTGGTTATAAAGAGAGTCTAAGAAGATATTTGATGGCTCTTTCAACCTCTGAATAAAGCAGAGCCTACAGATGTTTCTGGAGTATACTCATGAGACTCATTATGTTTCAACTCAAGAAATAAGAGACCGCAGGAATACTGCTCTAACAATGTGGGCTGGAGGGGGCAGATAACATGGGAACAAAAAAGTAGTAGTCTTACCCCAACTATCTAGAATCTTCTTTCTCTCAACGTCAATCCTCTGTGTGTTAAAAATGTACCATCTGACTTTGCCAGTAAATTGTTCGCATGAAGTTCAAAATTGGGAGTTGAAAGCCCTTGATTCTTGACTGGGCTCTGCACTGACTCATGAGGTGAACTTCAGTTAATTTAACTTTTATTTTCCTCTAAGAATTGATATAATAGGTAACGATAACACTTCCTCTTCTTCCTTCAAAACTTAGTTTTTTATATTATTTGGCTTTCTTTTGGGGACAATGCACAATAACATAGAGCTTCCTTTGTCCGCTTGGCAACAGTGCCCTCTCTAAATGAAATTTCCAGATTGCTTAAACTCCTCTAAGCACCAGACTATTGTATCCAGTTGGATAAAAATTTGTCTAAAATATATCCCTTACTTATCTGCCTTTTTCAACAATGTTTATTACTTATCGAGGAATTAGTGATTCAAGAATATCATTTTGATAGTGTTATTAGAGGACAGTACAATACAATTAAAGGGATTGTGCCTATGTCCTGAAATTTCTTAGATGATTGTGCTTTCTTAAAAAAAAAATCCTTGCCTGTTTTTATAGTTTTTCTGTCTCCTCCCTCAGTGTCAGGTGCCACTTCTTTTTCCTACTTATAATTCATTGCTACTAATTCGCTGTAAGTAGAGAAAACAGATAATTGTCAGAATTTTGTCTCAAGTAAGAATGAACAAGTCTTAAATGAAGACATAAGAGTAAAATTAACAAGATTGAGTGCATGGATTTGTTATTGTTCAGAGTCTTATTATCTTTTGTTTCTTTTGGGATCCCCAGTGTGTTTTTAGATACTCAAAATTTGAGAAACTCGAAGTATGCCGCAGGTATACCTGAGAACCTTGAAAAACTGTACTGAGAGGGTTAGAATAGCATGTTAGATCATGCAGCTGTTGATCCAGGAGTCTGCCTCATGTACATTAGGGAAAATTATAAATTCAAATATTTTGCAAACAGTGAGATTATTGACTGTTGCACTCGCACTATTCTGATGAACCTACATGTCTACAAAGTTAGACATGCTTTTGAGAAACATTCATATAACATCACTAAGTCATTTTCAACAGTCGAGGTAGTCTGGAGGAAAGGAGAATAAAAGATAATACTCGTGTCAAAATAGCTGTCGTTAGAGTGCTGTCCCCAGATCAAGTGATAAGAAACTGAAGACAAATGAAGTACCATAGGCTCTGAGCATTTTGAGGAGGGAGGTGGCCTCTAAATGGGAAGATCAAAAAAAGCTTCATGGAAAGGCTGGTATTTGAACAGGAAGAGGAGGAGTCAGTATTAGAAGAGAATTTGATGTTTTGGTGGTAGGAGGCTGCTATGCTTTGTGAGCAGTGGAAACAACATGAAAAGAGGAGAAATGGTTTTCATCACTGGGCATGTGGAGAGAGCCGCGCATGGTCTGATTTGAATGCATAGTGTCATGAAGGGAGTGGGGGGATATGAGCATTAGACAGAATGCAGGGACAGGAAAGTTTGGACTAGGGGTTTGGACTCTATTTTAGACAACAAGGAGCTACTAAAAGGTCTCTGATGATAATAGTCCTCATCAGGTAATTAATCTCTCCATGAAGAGTGAAATGGGGAGAGAGTATAGAATAAAAAGTAGACAGCCAAGTGATAGGCACACTTACTAGTCCAGATGAGAAATAATGAAGACAGTATATGGGATTTGCCAAGGGAAATTGTTAAGAGAGAAAAGAAACAGGTCATAGGTGTTTATTGGGGAACGACTTTGGTGGAAAGGAGGATGAAGAATAGGAAGAGGCAAAAGGTATAATAATTTTCCAGACTGTTAGCTGCAGTCCACTAGTGGACCCTGCAATCACTTCAGTGGGTTGTAACCAGTGGCTCAGTCTACCGTTAACACAGTGTCAGTGGCTTTTAACAACAAAGATTTGTTCATCGTTCATGATACAAGTCCCATGTCATTCTGTCCATGCACTCTTCTTCCAGAATCCAAATTTATGGAGTAACTTCTATCTGGAATATTCCAGTCTCGTGGCAGAGGATAAAAAAGAAATAGTGAACCACGCACTGCATTCTAAAACCTCTGCCCGGAAGTAACATTGTTACTCCTTATACTGCATTGGGCAGAGTACGTCACATGATGGGCAGAGTACCTCACATGACCAAGTCTGCCATGAATAAGGCTATAACATATAGCCTCAGAGAAGGGAAGCATACATTGATGAACAATAAAACAGTATTTGAAAAAAAAACAGAGTAAAATAGATTAGAAAATATTTGTGTATTGTATAGTAATAAAGGTATGTATTGTGAAATATTTATTTCACTTTTATGAGTGTGTGTGGATGTCCTAGATTACAATGTTGAATTTATATCCTTCTGTGGATCAAGGTAAAAAAAATCGAAAGACATTAACCTATAATAGAATATATTACAGAAGCTAAGAGAAGAGGAAGGAAATATCAAGAAAGGTGTAGACATGTGGTATATTAAAGATGGCCACAGATTCTTTACCATTCCTCTCTCCAGAGGTGAAGTCCTTTTCTGTTCACTTTTGAACCTGGGCTGGGCATGTGACTAGGTTTCACCAATGGGATACAGCGGAAGCAATATCCTGATAGTTCCCCACCAAGGCCTTAGGGGTCCTGGGAGCTTCTCCTCCCACTGGCAAGCCAGCTGCCATGTAAGAAGCCCAACTACCTGAGGCTGCAATGCTGTGGGAAAGCCCAAGCTGTCCACATAGGAGGATTGTGAAGCGCCAGATGTGCATGAGAGCTTCTTGGACCTTCCAGCCCATTCCGTCTACTACTGAATGCAGCCAAGGGAATGACCCAGCTAATGCTGTATGCAGCAGAAGTCCGGCTGAGACCCATGTGAATTCTGGATCCCACAGAATCAGATGTAATCCCTGCAGTTTTAAAAATAAGTTTGTGGATGATATGTTATGTAGCAGCAGAGAACCGAAACAGGTTAACAGAGTTAAGTATAACAACGGTTGAAGAGAAAGGGAATTTAAGGCTTCTGGTGTTAGTAATGGGAAGGTCATTGATGGCATCGAAGACAACAGTTTTAGTGAAATGAGAGGAAGTGGCAGGGCGTTAGGTGATAAATGGATAGTGACCCAGGACTTGGCCAGTGAAGGGGTGAAGACAAGGTGATAACTTAAGAAACTAATCAAGAGAACATTTTTGTCCTGTAAGTGGGAGAGAATTTAACATATGCCGAGGGGAATAGCCCATGCAGAGAGAGATGCTGAAAGTGAAAGAGGAATAGAATCGTTTGTCTGTTTCCTTCTGTTTTGTCTAAGCCCGCACATTTGAAAACTAGGAAAATGGAATTTTTCTTAATCCTCGACTACACCCTTCCTTGCAGAAGTGTTTTTGTGCTTTATACTTGGTTCTTCATATAAATCTAGAAACCTAAAACAACTTTTTAAATTGATGTTTTGTCATTACTAACAGTTATACCCAACATTCATTTGAAATTTACAAAATGTGTTCATGTGTAACAAGGTCATTTAACAACATAAGTTTCCCCATTTTCCAGATAAGGAGACTGAAGTTCTGAGTATTTATGTGTCTAACCCATGTCAGTTAGCTAGTAAGCGGCAGGACTAGCACTCTGTATTGTTTTCTAACTTTCCTATTATCTGCTGCCCAGGTGAACTAGTTAGAAAGATTATGATTATATAGATGGCTGCAGTAAGTTACCTTGACAATCACCAAAATCTATTTGACCTAAACGTAAGATTTCTTCTGTTGTTTCTTTAACACATGAGTTCTCCAAATACACAAGGCGGGGGTGGCGGGGCAGTTAGTGGGAAGCAGGTGAATGCTTTCGGGTGAGCTCAGAGGGAATTAGGAGAAATGAGAAGATGCACATGTTCTGGAGCAGAGAAGATGCAGGGAGCTGGTACTGAGGCCTGGGCCAGGGGCAGAAGCTAAACTCAGAAGACAGTGATCAGAGTCCTAGAATTGAGCTGGGGCAGAGGGGACCTCAGAGTGAAGGGAGCTGGAGGATTCTGCCAACACAGTGCTTGGTAGTTCCACAGTTGTGTCCATGTGACCCATTGGTGAACCCTGGTGTGTGAAAACCACCAGGGTCAGGCAGTCAGCAGCTAACTACATACTCTGGTTTGTGAAAGACTTTCCTTTTCAGAAAACAATAAATCCCCTACTCTGAGGAAGGTTCGTATCAAGTATAATAAAATGCTATTTTTTTTCAATCATTTATGCATTTATTTAAATATATATTTGTCTGTTTATCTACATGCACACACATTGTCTTTCCTGAACTACCCAGGAGACTACCTTGCTGAAAACTAGACACATGGAAAGTTTCAACTTTTCAACTTCAGCCATTTTTAGTTATCTGCCTGTTTTTAAAAATCCTAAAATTGCTTTCAAAGTGGAAAAATTGTGTGGGCTTTTTTCATCTTTTCATAACTCAAAAACGATTTAATATATTTTTCTCAAACTTTGCAAAAAAAAAAGTCATCTTTGGGCTGAAACCAAGCATGGAAAATTTCACCACAAAGGGCTAATTTTTTGGAAAGCTGCAAGAAAGTGAAAACAGGGGTTTATAATACAACATTCTTCATGCATGTTAATACTTAGTGCTTTATCTAATGCATTTCATCTGAGAATTTCTGAACACTCTTCAGATTTAAATATTGAACCGTTTTAATATTTGTGTATCCATCCATGAGACTGTCAGATATGGAAAATTCTCCTCATCCTCTCAAAGGTCCAGTATATTGAGAGTTAGTGAGATATGTTTAAAGGGACAGGTATGGCAAATGAAGTGAAGTGGCTGCTAGCCAGAGAAAACCTTCCACTTACTGCCTAAACACATTTTATCATCACCTCTTCATGGCCCAGGAGTAGTTGTGGGTAGAAAATAGTAGATGACACTAGGCACTCATTCAGATACCTAAGCCAGTAGTTCTCAAAGCAGCATCAGCATCACTTGAGATCTTATTAGAAATTATTGGGTCCCACCCAGACCTACTGAATCCAGAACTTTAGGGCTGGAACCACCGATCAGTGTTTTAATGAGTGCTGCCAGTGATACTGGTGCATGCTCAGTTTTGAGAGCCACCAACCTACCTAAACTTTCCAAAAGCTTGGAACACTGAATGTATTGAGATGCTATGGACAATTAAATCTGTCCTTGGTCCTTCTGTAACATGTCAGCTCTGTCTTTTCATATCATCCCTTGGAAGGAGGAGAAATATTCAGTTCTCTAAAGGAAAGATCTTTTTCATGTGTAATAATATATTCTAGCTCTTTCCACCTATGACCTTATCCACAAGAACAAGCGACCCCCTTGAGTAAAGGTGCTGACATTCAGCTTGTTCAGGGAAACAGCACTACCTAGATGTATTTTTTTATTTTCTTGAATTATAGTAGTCAAACCTGGGATGGGACCATATGTTTCATTTCAATTTCTTTGAAGTCTTTAGTTCCAAGATTTAAGTGGCAAGGTGCTGAGATCTGTCAGTGGAAGCGATTTAAGCCCTGCTCTTCTGTGTGCAGCTTCTCAAGCTTATATTTTGCGGTGGCCTTCTGCATTCCAGCAAACTCCAGTGTCTACATTACTGTCTCTTTAGGCACTCTAGTAGTTGTATATGTGGCATTGTAAGAAATTTTGAGAGTATTCTCCTGATAATTGAAGTTACCAGTCTGTCGTATGTGGTGTTTTAGCTAATCACTGGTGCCGCAGCTTGTTGTAAGGATGCAACACAAGCAGAGCCTGGGAAAGATGTTTAAAGCAGTTTAAAGTTGTACCTAGTTGCAGCCCATCTCACGGAAGTATGAATGTTGCTATCTAAGCTAATATAGATGGAAAGGAAAAAGAAGCCTCTTTTTTAATTGATCATTTAAAATTTTTATTATGAAAAATTTCAAATGGAAAAATTAAGATAATTGTATAATGAGTCTTCAACTATGTATTATCCAGATTTATATAGCTACAAATTTTTTGATATCTTTACCTCATTTTTTCTTAAATACTTTAGGTAAATTACAGCCCTTGGGATATTTCGCCCTTAAATACTTCATTGTAAATTTTTTTAAAAGAACCTTTTCTTATATAACTGTCATGTCATTATCGCACCTAACAAAATTAATGGTAATTCTTTGATATCATCTAAGACAGTCTATATCAGATTTTCTTTGTCCCCCAAATTTTTTACAGTTGGTTTGTAAGATCTTTTGTTAAAGGTTTTTCTTTCCAGTTATAAAAGTTAATGTAACTGCATATTTCAGGAACATAGGAAAAAAAGTAAAACTAAATGTACCACAAATTGCTTTTATCACTCAACAAGTAGCTTCTTACAACAGAATGGGAAAATGTTTAAAGAAGGGTATTTGCTGTTGAGAAATCTGATTTAAGAGTTCCTGATTTTATAGAGGTCATTTTAACACTAATTAACTTGTCTCTTGAGTTTCCATGCTTAGGCCAGAGAGGATAGTGCAGCACTCGCCTCTCAATTTTGTTTTGTTTTTATTTTTATTTTTTAAATAAAAATTTGGACTATTTTGCACTAAAATTTATTTAAGATGTCTAATTGGACATTTAAAGTGATGGAAGATTAAATTATTCACTGATTTTTTTTTTACTATGATCATTACTTATTATACTGCTATAATTATAATGTATGAATATTATTTAATCCTTTCAACAACTCTGAGAGAGCTATTATTTTCTCATATTATACATTAGAGAACTGAGCCTGAGAAGGGACAAAATTAATTCACTCAGAGTTAGACAGCTAAGTGTCTGCGCTAGTGTTTGACTCCAAAGTCCATGTTCTTAGCCGCTAGACTAAAAGGTTAACATATTATAAAAGCTTCTCAGATAAAGGTACAAAGGACAAGCACAGTGAACTCACTAAAAAACTAGCAAAAAAAAGTCTTTTTTAAAAAGTGTTAGTATTGTACAATGACATAATGCTTAATAAATTAGTATGTGGTAGTATTTATTTAGTATTGTAGTACTTAAGTGTTTGATGAACGTACCTTGACAGTTATCAAAATGAGCTGCTACTATTGCAATATTTAAAAGAAAGAGTCAGTGTTGTTTGTGTATACTTCTGTATATGTATTTAGGAAGTCTGAACGAGTAGGTACTAGATGGCTTATAGTGGTGATCTTTGAGGTTAGAGGTATGGGAGAAACTATGTTGTTTCTACTTTTTTTTTACAATGATCACGTGTCATCAGAAAAAAATAATTCCTATAAGCAGTGCTCATAATCTTTAAATATGCTAATTCTTTCCTTTGAAATCTGTATTAAGAAAATAATCTCAAAGATAGAGAAAACACTCTTATCTAACACTAAAGGAAAGGTCGAGTATAGAACATGTAACTATTAGAATTATATTTTCAAAGGAATGTAATATATAAAAGTTAATTATAGAATATTTAGAAGGATGTTAAAATATAGAGAAAACATATGAGTACAACTATATCAAAAGAAAACATACATTAAAAAGCTTGGAAATAAAATAACCAAAATGAATATAGTCATCATATTTGAGTGGTGAGTTTTGGGGTAATTTTTTTTCTTTTTTCTTTCTAAAATTTTCTTTAATGGCATATATTTCTCCACTACTATAATCATTTAATGGTTATACATTTTCTTGTTTTAAAACAATTTAATTGAATGACTTCACAGCAGAAAGTTGGTTGAGGAGAGAGAAAATTGGGGGTAATTTGTTACACAACAAGAGATAACAAATACAAGGGGAAATAAAAGAGTAATGTCATCTTGGTTTCTCTGCAGAAAACCCACCCCTAAGACCAGCAGTGGCACTAAGTCGGTAGCAGCCTCTTTAGTAGTAGTGGCTGTCCTAATCTCTCACCCTATCTCACCTACTCTTCCTAGACTGCTCAGTTCACTAGGCTTTTGACTTTCCTTGTGACCTTTCACTAATCCTGCCTTTTCCCCCACTCCCAAAATAATTTGAGTTGTTGATTGATATACCTTTCAGTGACATGCGTCATGATCGTTACTTCAATGTAATGACAAAACCAGAGATTGGGATTAGCATCGTCATCTGTCCTACTGCTAGAGCAAAGCATACCTTATTCAAAAAAGTGCAGCCATACTCAAATCTCATCAGACCGTGAGGTTCATAGTGGCTAGGACTTTAAGAGGCTCTGGGTGTGAGCGAGTGGCCCATGCTAAGGCAAAGGTGTTGCCTTTTTGAATACCCTTGTGGTGGGGCGTACACAGGTCTGAAAAACATAGCTTGTACCTTGCTACATTTAGACCTTGTTATGCTAATGAACTGAGTGTTCACAGAAGAGTAAATTCATAGTCTCAGTGGATGAAACACAGCAGTCATAGAAGAGATAATATGGAACAGACTAGAAACAGATGCATAAAATTCTGTGAAATTGTTGTTTTGTGTGTGGCTATTGGTTATTCCAGCCAGAAGATTCTTTCTCAGTCAATCAGTCTGTGGAGATGAGAACTATGAATGTGAACTTTAAGGAAGGAAAGGCTCTCTAATTTGGTTACCCAGTGTGTATGAAGCTGTTTTGCCCTCCCTTCTTACACATATGGAAAATCTGTGAACAATATGCAACGTAAGCCACAAAAAAATTCCTCAAAGTGGAAAAAGCCTAGCAGGCACTAAATGAAAGATGCTTCACAAGAATAAAATGTCATTGCTTTGAGATCTTGCATTCCAAGCCAGTTCAGACTAATTGTATTTGGTTGGGAAGAAGCCAGGTTATCAGGTATCAGGGAGGTATATTGATGAATGGATAAAGACCGAAGCCAGCATCATTTCTGGCAACATGTCCCTAGGAAACCAGACAGTAAATCGTTTCCCAGTATCAGCCATACAGATGCCAGAGAGAGCACGTATGAATGAAGTCTGTCGACAGGCCAGAAGCTCCATTTTGACAAAACTTTTTATTTATCTCCTCACCAGTATAGTTATGGGAGGTTCTGTAGTAAGGCAAATTGAGTGTTAGAGATTCAGCCTTTTCCTCTTTCATAACCTACCACTCTCAGGAAAATGCTAGGAGCTTCTTGTGTCCCTCTGAAGAGGAAAAAGGCCCTCAGGGCTTCAGTAATATATGAACGTTGACTGACACTGACTCAGAAGAGATTTCTTGAAAACTTAGAGTCAGATTCTGGTTATCTGGGTGCCCAGGGAATTCTCCTTAAGGCCCTCGGAGAGAGATGGCCTTACCTTGTCTCCTTCAGTCATAGTCTGCGTTCACCTGCCCTGTACATACCTGGTGCTGCCTCCTAAGTATTACTATCTCTTGTTGTCCACTTCCTTTCTACTTTTGCCTGCCATCCCCTAACAGATGACTTCTGTCCATTTTTTTAAATCATCCCAAATGTGAACTCCTATGTGAAGTCTTTTCTGATTCTTTCCAGTCATTTTTATCATCCTTGCTTTGTCATCCTTTTCCTCATAATTCTTATACATTCCACCTTGTATTATAGGCATTGCATATTTATTTGATTCTCCCTATGAAATTTTTGAGCATCTCTTTTTTTAAATTGAGGTATAATTTACACACAGTTACTCTTGTCTCTCCCTGCTTCAGTCTAGATATTCTCTTCAGACCTGTTTCCAGTTCACTCAACCTCCTTCAGCTATGTATAAACTGCTTTTAAACCCACCTGTTGCATTCTCAATTTCAGTTTCTCTGTTTTTTGCTTATAGAATTTCCATTTTATTTCTATAGTTACCAGTTTCTGAAATTCTGCATCTTGTCACTTAATTTTATTATATTAACCACAGTTACTTTAAAGTTTACGTGTGACTTTATTCTCCTTTACACTGTCAATAATTTTTAAGTATCATTACTTTTATTCTTAAAATATAAAAATGCAGAGATGACATATTTGAAATAAAAATAAAGATTGTGTCTGATAATTCCGGTATCTAAGTCTCGTGTATTTGCATTTCTTTCCTGCTTTTTCCTTGTGTTTAGTCATGTTTCCTTGTGCCTTTGTTTATGTATTAGTCATGGTTCTCCAGAGAAACAGAACCAATAAGATGTGTGTATATATACGTAGAAAGAGATTAACTATAAGGAATTGGCTAACATGATTATGGAGACTGACAAGTGCCAAGATCTGCAGCCGGTAAACGGGAGACCCGGCAGAGCTGACGATGTAAGCTCTAGTCCAAAAGCAGGCACGCTCGAGACCCAGGAAGAGCCAAAGTTTCAGTTTGAGTCCAAAGGCAGGAAAAACCCAGTTTCCCACCCTAAAAGCAGTCAGCTGAGGGAATTCCCTCTCTTGGCCTGTTTTATTCAGGCCTTCAGGTGATTGGATGAGACTCACTAACATTGGGGAGCACAATCTACTTACTCAGTCTCCCTATTCAAATGTTTGTCTCATTCAAAACACACCCAAAATAATGTTTGACCAAATATCTGATTACCCCATGGCCTGTCAAATTGACATAGGAAGTTAACCATCACAGCTTAGTAAAGTTTATTTAAATCGAATTACTGTCATTTATATAGAGAAAATTGTTAAGACAATATGAGCCTCCTGTCTTCTTCCAGGGAGGAGTTACATTTTGCATTTGCCGGCAGGTATAGTAAAGACCAGTGACTTTAATGCCATCAGGGGTTGGGCTGGGGCCGCCTCTGTGAGGGCTGGTTTGTTTCCAGTTGACCTTTAGTAGTTCCAACTGAAAGCCTAGGGTACTTTCTCTTCAGTGGGTGCCAAACACCCAAGCTTTGACACTTGAGCCACAGATTTCCAGAAACTGTTCAGCTTCTTTCCCTCTTAGCTGCTGCTCGCAAATTGGTAAATAACAAAGAAGAGCTATTTCAACACACCTCTCTGAGTACCCTTTTCCTCTAGAATTTTAGCTCTTTAAATCTCTTCTGCTTTTGATGCTTTCAAAGACACTTTTAAAAAGTACTTTTTTCATCTTTTCTAATTGTTCTTGGCAGGAAGATTGCCCTGCAGTGAGCTGGTCTACCCTCCCCACCGCTGCCCTCCTCCACTGTTATTGCCTAGCTTCCAGACAGACCTTCGCGCTTTGCTATTGAGACGTGTACCATTTCGAGTTTTTTATTCTTTATGTGACCTGTTTTTCCTCTGGACAGTTTTAGAATTTTTATCTCCATTATTATATTTTATGGTGATAAACCTTGGACTGTTTATCTTTTTTCATCTGGAAACTGGCATTCTTATGTACTGAAAACTTCTCATATTTTTTTCTCCTTGTTTCTCAATATTCATGTTTTAAACCTTCAGAAATGATTTTCTTGATTTATTTTATTTTTCATTGTCCATCTCTCTCTTTTTGTTGTATACAATGAGAAACATAGGATATTTTTCCAACTTTGAGATTCATCTAATTAAACTTTGGATTTCAGCCTTCATGCAAACAATTTACGAGATGATTTCTTATTTTTCGTTCCCTTTCTGTGGTATCCTTTCTGCTTCATGACTCCTCTCTGTGAGGAAAGCACATTTTTGGAGTTTTGTTGTACTCTTGCATTGTTTCCATTCATCTGATTTCCTTTTTTCAAGTTTTGTTTATGTTGATCTGACTACTATAACTGAAGCTTTCCTCAAATGTCTGACATTCCTTTGTTATCTATTCATATTTTAAAAAAAAAGAAGAAGAAGAAGCACTGAAAATACTAGGAGGTTTTGTGTGGAAGAGCTTTGTCAGCTAGTCAGCTTCACTGCAGGGTGATTGGACATGCGTCCTTGACATTTTTCTGTGGTATTCCCCAGTGTCATTTCCTGTATGTTTTTCTCTATGGCCAGCCATTTGGTTTCTCAAAAAAAAAAAAAAAAAAAAAACCAACATATAACAACAACAAAAAAACTTCAGCTCTCCTGCCTAAGAGCAGCATCATTAAAGAGAAACAACACTAGAGGCTGGTGTTTGCATGTGAGAGTATCAGCATTTAGTGTTTGGGCTTTCACTTAATCCCCCTTTTCATGATGGCCCTTTTCCCCTGCCTTTCCCCCTGACCTGTGCACCCAAGTCAGAAAGCCCTCTCCTTCTGTTTCCAAACAGAATGAACCTCCAGTCCTGAGCTAGGGTTGGGGAGAAGGAGTCACTTTGGGGAATGGGATGAGGCAGTCTTCCCGGGGGTTGGGGCTCACTGCCCCTCAGCGGAACTTGCATTCATTCAGTCTGGTATGTGCCATGCACTATCGCTGAGCACCTCTTACAGACTTGAAGGCACGAAAGATGCTCTGCCCTCTCAGTTCAGTCTGCTAAGAGAAGATGCTAATAAACATAAAAATATGCAAAAATTAATATGTTCAAAGGAGATACTATGTTAATAAAAAGAGGAGCATGATAAAGGGGATTGGAAGTGCCTTGTCCGAGGGATAGAGGGCAGTGGTGGACTGTATTTTATTTTTTTAACATTTTATTTAGAAATAATTTCAAACTTACAGAGAGTTGCAACACCATATACACTTAACTCAGATTTACTATTGTTAATATTTTACCTCATTTGCTTTTTTATTTGCTCTCTCTCCCCCACACTTCCCTCCCTTCTTCCCATTCTCCCTCCCTCCTTCCTTTTCTCTCTCTCTCTTTCTCTCCTTTATTTTTTCCTGAACTAAAAGGAGGAGAGATCCTCACCTGTTTTATTATCAAAGCGGTTTTGGGTTCATGCACTTCCTTCAGTTATTTGGGCCTCATCTTTTGCCATGAGTTAACTGCTTGCTTCTCAAATTTTAATCTCTGTCTCATGGGGTCTTACCTGCCCAAAGTGTTGGATTTGCTTTTTGCCAGATGAAGTGGAATAAGAAAGCCATTTTGACTTCTCAGACGCTAGGAGTGTTATTAAGACAGCTGCTGTGGCAGAAGTCCCTTGTTATCTGTGTGCCTCTGTCCGTGGGCCATTCCATTGTACCATTCTCCCTTGGTCTTAAAATGTCTGGTAGATACCTTTGCCTCATCTTAATATGATGAATAAGAAGTCTCTAGTGCCCATTTTATATATTTCTATTGTACTCTTTATTTCCCATAACATGGTACCTGTCATATATTATTATAAATGTCTCTCCCATTAGACTTTAAGTTCTCTAAAAGCAGAGACTCTTGGTGTTGTTCACCATTTTATCTCCAGTGCTCACCATAGCATCTTGTGGACTGTAGGTGCCAATATATCTTTAATGAATGAACAAATGAACAGACCAAAGAATGAATAGACCCAGCGAATGACTCTAGCCTCTCGGTCGTTCTTCTTGGCTTGAGTTTTCAGAGGCTGAAATTCCTAATCTAGAAAAGTCTCAATACCGTTGTCAGACAATTGGGATGTTTTGCTTCCTGCCCACAGAGAGTCTTTCAGCTCCCAAGTTTAGGGAATTGCCAAACAGCAGTGTCTTTAGTCACAAAGTCATCCTTATAGTTTCTGGGTAGCTTTGCCATTGGAAACCAAGAGAAAGCTGATATTGCTCAAGGTCATCATAGTCATGTGAGGATTTTGTAGCTGTAGGCAGGAGGATGGATTTGTTGTTGTCACCAGTCACTGAATTCTGAGGCTACCTGGGGAACACTGTTCAATTCGGAGTAACAGGCCACCTAAAGTTGATTGTTGTGCTACAGAGCAGCTTTTAAAGAGTAATCTGCACGGGCCTTGAGCATCATTATTTTCTGCTTCAGTTCTTACTGGTTCTGAATCTGAAAGACTCAAAGGGAAGTGGATTCCAAGAGATTTTAAGCTGAGAAGAGCATTATGCATTAAAAATAAAATAAATATAAAGTTGCAAAATGACAAAGGTTGAGAAGAATGGGCTAGGAAAAATTTGAAGCTACATTTCAGTTGTTTAAGTGTTATCATAAGTTATATAAATATTTCTGCAAATGTGCAAGCAATCCTTGTAATTAGCAACCCTCACTTGTAGATTGAATGCATGAAATGGCTTTTTTTATATCAGGTAATTAAAGTGTAGAAGAATCTCTGCCTCAGAAGATCTGAGTATAATTCACATGAATGGAAAATGGCAAAAATGGTCAGTTTCATGAATGCCATCTATCTTAAGCAAAACATTGAAGTGGCATAACTTTTTTACAGTAATCAACAGTTGAGAGATATCATGCTTTACTTCATAGGATATGGAGTTATTTTTGAAGGTGGCTGTTTTGAAACACTTGCAAATATTAGCCTATCTCTAACAATAATGGTAGTGATTGGTTCACTCATAGGGAGTTATGTCACCAAACAATAATGATTACTAGGAAATTCTTTTGTGTACAAGCGTATAGTGTATATAATGGTTAATGGCATGAGCTCTGAAGTTGCTCTGCTTGGGGCCATACCTCATCTTTGTTGCTTTGTTGTTAAATCTTCGTTTTCTCATCTGTGGAATGAAGAAACTTACTTGATAAAGTTATTATGTGCATTAAATGAGGTTACATACAGAAAGTTTATTAGTGTGGTTCCTAGAAGATAGTGAGCTATCACTACTACTACCATTCTGAGCACTTCCCTACTATGGGGTATTATCCTGTCTTACTAATAATGTATGAAATTAAGACAATATAAGATCTCAAAAAGAAGTTCTTGATCATTAAAATAAAATGGCATTTGCAGTTTATAAACT
Source organism: Eidolon dupreanum (assembly GCA_028627145.1). Classification (NCBI taxonomy): domain Eukaryota; kingdom Metazoa; phylum Chordata; class Mammalia; order Chiroptera; family Pteropodidae; genus Eidolon; species Eidolon dupreanum. The sequence goes on from CM053515.1 coordinate 97,221,137, forward strand.
GCATACATATGATTAAATAAGCTGAATTGTCTTATCCTAAGGAGACAAAAACATGGTCTTATGAGAAGAGATAAACTAAACTAAGATTATCTTTAGGTCTGTGCTTTGACTACTACCAACTTGATCTTTGAAGACTGTCTGATTTATATTGCATGTTCTCTAACATGTCTTAACAATGTTATGTTAGCAGTCGTATAAAAGGAAGCAAGGTGTGCTGTGTTTTCTTGTTTTCTGCTTGTGCAGTGTGGAAACACCTGCCATTTCTGCAGCAGATGCGCTCAGCTGGTAAACAGGGAAAGCAGCAGTGATACTGTTCTTTCAAAGACGTTGACGTGCTATTGATCATGACATAGGCTTCATTGCTGCACCCCGGAAAAATGGAGGCCTACATAATAAGTTATCTGAACAGTATAGTTCACTGAAATGATTTTTTAGATTTTACTCTTTGTTTAAAAAAAAAATGTCTATTTAATGAAACAGATTGCACACAAACCATACCTGAACATTATACTCCTTACCTTATGGCTATACTTCAAATTGTTTCCAAACTTCCTTTCAGAAAAATGATTAATTATAATAATAAAATCAGGAAAAAGTAAACATCAAAGTACTGTCTCTAGTCCCCCCAAAAGTACCCTGTACAAAAAGTCCCAGTGTGTATATTTACTTTCCTGTACTGCTCAAGAAAACGTGGTTGTGCTTCATTATCAAAAGCTGACTCTGGTAGATTTCAGATGAGAATGTGCAGTATATGAAAATGTTTCCTTAGAGTAGAGTGAATTGGCCAGCCTAGAAGTTTTCTGTAATGAGACAGTAACGTAAGAAAATGTTTTGTCATATACACAGATGTGGAAACCTTCTCTGCACAGCTGTGTTATAAAATTGGGTACACTTTCTTGACCCCAGTGATTTTTTTGCCAATAGGTTTCTATATGAATAAAAGAAATTTTTATTACTATGACTTATCTGATCAAATTTGGACAATAAATTTCACTAAAATTATCATTATGATATCTAGAAAAAATATTAGTTTCACCCAACAGGTAATAACTGTTGTTCTCCAAAGGCAAAAGAGGAAAACCAGTTCCATCGACTAAGTATTAGTTGTGATAAACAGTCTTTGGTCTTATATTTTTGTGAGGCAATGATGCATTCAGAGTACATACTAGAACTTCCTTATTGTTTCAATACATTCCCATGGTTTCAGAGTGCACTTTAATTCTCAATTAGTTATTGATATAGATCAACCAAATGAAAAACCATAGTTGCTCATGTATTTTTAGAATTTCCCTTGCATGCAGTTTTGTTTAACATGGGTCACAGCAATGGATCATTTATACAAAGTAATGGATTGCTTCCTTTTTCTGCCAGCTGATTTGATCAGTCTGAAATTCCTTTGGTACTGTGGGTTACATAACTAGTATGGAATCTCTGGTACATTTATGAGTATGACAGTAACTATATTAACCATTTAAGTTATATAAATCTTTGAGGACATTTTAATAAACATAAGGCAGCCTTATTTTGAAGTGAATAAACTTGAAACTAAATTGAGCAGTGAGTTGCCGTAAAGGACTAAATTGCCAGACTTTTTGGGAAACAGATCATTTTCATTAGTTGATTGTTCTGGTTCACTGGATTGGCGGGGGGAGGAAGGGGAACAAAAACATTTATTTCTAACTTTTCCATTTAAAATATTTTTAAATGCATTTTAGCATATTTTCCTGCTTTCATAACAGAATACAATAAAACATAGTTTAGTTTTATTTTCCTAATGAAGAATTTGTAATTCCTGAGACTCCTAGTTCTGAATATTTTCTCATCATCTGCGGTGCTGTTGTAAATGCAGAAGGTGTAAGGGATTAGAATTAAATGTACTGACCTCACATTATTCCCTGGAATTATTTTTTTTAACCAAATCCCTGATAGTAGGTGGTTTGGGTATTTACTAAATTGTTTAAAAGTTGCCTGGACAAGAAAATGTGATTAAGACTTGATTAGTTAAATTCCAGGTAGCAGAGATTGCACTATTCAGTGACATCTAATTTTCCAAGTATCACTTATAGGACATAGTTGAGGAAACTGAAAATAAGCAAAATTATCTTTGTACTCTCCAAACAAAAAGCCCAAAGAACATGTGATCCTCCAGAGCTTACAGTGGTTCATTCGAAGCTTGCTAAAACTCCCTTCTATTCATAACCCCCATCAGCTGGTCTAGAAGAAGAAACAGGATTTGGATATCCTTACTGTCAGCACATGTAGGTCTACCTAATGTGTCACGGTAGTGCAGTATTCCAGTGTATGGGTACTATAGTTTCTAGACTCTTCTTTTGTTCTGTTGGGCTACACGATCCTTTTCTGCTATCACACAGTTCTAACTATTGTAGCTTCATAACGTGTAAAATTTAATAGAGCTAAACTCCCCTCTTTTTCTTTTTCAGAATTCCTAGGTTATTAGTGCATTTCCTTTTCCAGATTAACATTAATATAATTGGTTAAATTTCAAAATAGGGGTCACCTTTCAGTATTTTAATTGGAATTGAATGAATTGGGTTGATAAATTAGTTTAAGAGGAGAATTTATATTTCTTTTACAATAGAAGAATAAAGGAATGTCCCTTTGGGTTTTAAAGTTTTCTTTAGACAAGTGCTACACATTACTTTGACATTAATATTTAGCTATTATTTTTATACATGAATTTTTTAATGTAAGAGTTTTTTAAATGTCAAAAATAATCTATGTACAAGTTATTAGAACTAATAGGGACTTTAGCAAGTTTGCTGGACACAAAATCAACATGCAGATACCATTTATATCATATATAAGTAACAACCATTTAGATAATGAAAAGAATTTTTTTTAATTTTTTTTTATTAAAAGTTATTTGAGTGACATTGATTAACAAAACTAAATAGGTTTCGAGTATATCATTTAACAGTAAGTTGTGTATATGTTGCATTGTATGCTCACCACCCAGAGTAAGATTTCTTTCCGTCACCAAATATTCAACCTCTTTCAGTATCTCTATCTACCTCCCCCTCCCCCGCTTCCCTCTGGTAACTACTCTTCACTGTCCGTGTCCACGAGTCTCTGTTTGTCATGTTTATTGCTTTCAGTTTTATATCCCACGTATGAATGATATCATGTGGTTTTCAACTTTTTCTGTCTGACTTATTTCATTTAGCTTGATTATCTCGAGATCCATGCATCCATGTTGTTGCAAATGGCAGTATTTTATCTTGTCTTATAGCTGAGTAATATTCCGTTGTATATATGTACCACATCTTTATCCAGTCACATATCATAGAACATTGCGGTTACTTCCATGTCCTGGCCACTGTGAATAATGCTGTTATGAACATCAGGGTGCATATATATTTGTGGATAAATGTTTTCAGAATTTTTAGGTAAATAACCAGAGGAAGGATTGCTGGGTCACATGGTAATTCTATTCTTAATTGTTTTGAGAAAGCTCCATACTGTTTTCCATAGTGTTTGTACCAATTTGCATTCCCTCCAGCAGTGTATGAGGGTTGAAAATGAAAATTTTTTAATATTCTATTTACAAAAGCATAAAAAATAAGTACCAGGTTATCTAACAAAAGTTGTACATGATGACTACATGTAAAATGTATAAAGCATTTTTAGACACACTGAAGATATAATAAAGAGAGAACTATTCCATGTTCATGGGTTGGAAAACTCAATATTGTAAAGGTATTACTTCTCAAATTAATTTATAATTTTAGTGCAATCCCTAAATTAGTGGGACCTCAGTAGCCAATTCCAAAATGTTTGCAGACATGCAGAGAGCCTAGAATGCCCACGGCATTCTTGAAGAACAAGAAGATGAGATTTAACTTTCTCTAGCAGATATCAAAATATAAAGTAAGTAAGACATTGTGTTCTTGGAGTAGAGTTAGAAAAATAAACCAGTGGAACAGATTATAGAACCCTGAAAAGGACCCATTCACATATACACAGAATTTACAACGGAAGTGTCACTGCAGAAAAATGGGAAGGACAGCCTTTGCACTTAATAGTGCTGGGACAGTCAGGTTTCCATGGGGGAAAAAAATTAGACCCTTATTTCACACCGCACGTAAAAAATCCGTTTCAGGTAGATTATGAACCTAAACGTGAAAGACTAAAGAGCTTTTAGATATATTATTGAAGAATATTGGCTGCCAAGGATCCTGCAGTGACCAAACTGTGGTTCACCTGGCTTCCTTTACTAAACTGAATTCCTACAGCTCCAGGTAGGACTGAAGTGCAGCAGAAGCTGAGAAGTCAGTTTCTTCATCATCGTCTTTGCTGTGAACGAGAAAGCTGCTCTCAGCCTTGAGGGAGAACTCTTCCTGTGAGATGGGGAGGGTAGCCCTTTAGCTGGGAGGCCTCAGCAGGGCCGTGAGAAACCCTGACTCTCTCAATACCATGGATTGCCTTGTGTGAATTCACACCTATTTGAAATGTCTCAAATCCAGTACTGGTAGCACTTACGGTAATAAACGACTTGTGATATTAGAATTACCCAAAAAGTAGGTGAAGCATTCTGAATTTGTAGGTGTCAGATCGGTGGTTAATTATAGCATCACTCCAGTTACTGAAAGATTTTTCATCATTTCTACCTCTCAGACTCTTAAAGCATGCTGCTTGGTATCCAAGTGAAATGCCAGCACCCTGAATTAAAATGCTAACATTAGACAATGTGATAAAAATTTACTTTCCATATGAACTCCAGACACACACTAAAGTGATTGTACTTTGAGAAACAGAGAAGGAAAGTCTAACACTTAATATCATGTTAAGAGTTCCATTTGACCCACATCTTTAATACTTGATATTGTTAGACTTATTAATTTTAGCCACTGAGGAGACTATTCCACTTCTCAGACAGCAGTCACACTTGACTTTATGCCATTGGGAGTGGTCCTGAAGGATATCATCAGTCAGAAAGGCAAAGATGAAGTCGCAGCACACCCACTGTATATTGAATACGAGAGTGGAGAGACCTGTTCAAGAGGCCTGGAGTCACTGGAAAGCTACTAGGCTCTCCACTTGTGCTTCCTGCAACTGAAAAGAACTAGAGTTATGATGCTTGTGCTATGTACTCTGCTTACCTTGTGTCCTCAACAATTACTGCTGAATCAGCAATGCTGTCTGTCTCCCTGTGTCATGCTAGAAGAGGAAGAAGACAACGAAGAATCAGAGCGGTGCCAGGATTCCAGAGCTGGTCTCGTGTCTTATCTCTGTGTTTGAGTGCACTGAGATGCAGTTACCACTGACAGTAGCATCCAGAGAAATGATTCTTTAACTGACTTTTCTTGTCTAGTCAGACTTCATAGAGATTCCTTAAGATTGGTATGAATCTTTTTACACTTGAACCTTGAACAACACAGGTTAGAACTGTGTGGGTTCACTTATACGAGGACAATGATACAGTCAGCCCTACATATCCTTGGGTTTCCCATCCATTGATTCAACCAACCACTCATCAAAAGCAGTATTTTTAATCTATGTTTGGGAATCCTTGGATGTGGAGAGCTGACCATATGCATGATCCTACACCATTTTATATACAGGACTTGAGCATCTGTGGATTTTGGTGTCCATGGAGATCCTGGAGCCAACCTCCCACAGATACCAAGGGATGACTGAGTTTTGGGGGGAATCAAAAATCATACACAGATTTTCGACTGGATGGGTCAGTACCCCAAAGCCCTGCATCGTTCGAAGTTCAATTCTGTATGCCTTCATATTAACCCATTGCAATACAGGCAGCCAACTCTGATTGAGGATTCTGGATCATCCCTGACATTCTGGAGTTGACAGTTTATCTTATCACAAGTACCCATGAATGCCTTATAAGGCCTGTATTAAGCACAGTCTATCCAGGATCTCTTCAGCTTTGTACTTGAGAAGATGCCAAGGTAACAGAAACTCCTGTATTCTGGCTAAAACCCTGCATTCATTCGAAAAGCACGTTATGAGCATTTTGCAGTCTGTTTCCCATCTAGCATTTAAACAATCATCTGAAAAGGCTGTGGCTCCCTGCTCCCAAAGAATGTCTTTTATTCACCATCAAGGCCATAGAGGTGTTCAGGGAACAGTACATTCTTACTTATGTAACAGAGGAGGAGATCTAGCAAAGGTCAAATTATTGTGACCAAAAAAGAAACAACTAAAATACCTCAGTTATTGTTGAGAGCAAAGGAAAAGCCTACAGGAAATAGCAAAGTACTTAGCTGACAGATCTGACCAAGGGAAAACAAGAAGATATCATGGCTAGAAAGAAAAGATTCCTCCATAGTTTTCATCCTCAAACCCTTGTTCTCTGTTAGGAAGGCAGAATTTCAGAGCTACCTGATCAACTGTAACATTTGGGCAATGCCATCAAGCAGATTATGGTGAAAAAGAACTGTAGAAGATGATGGAGACTAAGTCCACAATAACCCACCTATACTCTCAGGTCCTAATGGGAAGAGAGCGTGCAACTCATCCAGAGAAGGAATGTAAATACATAAGGGAAAAGGTAAATCACAGAACAGACTCACACTGACGCTACACACAACCGAAGGTTTAAAACCCACTTTGTACAACAGGTAAGAGGTAGCATTATTTAATTTCTAAAAAAGCATTTCGAATGAAGAAATAATATCTTCATGATTTGAGGTTAGAGAAGAATTTCTTGAGCCAGGTACAAAGAACTGTAACTGTAAAAGAAAGAAAAACTGTTAAATTCAACTGCATTAAGCTTAAGAACTTATCTCTTTTATGAAAAAATAGTAATAATAAGAGTTGAACAAGCAAGCCAAGACTGCCACGAGATAAAGGACTGGTTTCTAAAAAAAGAACTCTTACAGACCAATAATAAAAAAAGATAGGCAGCCTAATAGAAAAATGTTCAAGAGATTTGAATAAGCACTTCAGCAGATATAAAAAATGTCCAATAAACATATAAAAGCTATTAAACCTTATTAGTTATCAGAGAAACACAAATTAAAGCCACAGTGAAATACCACTATACACCAAGTTAGTCAAAATTACAGTGTTTGCCAGTACCAACTGTGGTGAGGATATGCAACAATATGAAGTCCCATGTCCGTTGGTAGGCAGGTAAATTGGTACAACTACTTTGGAAAGCTATTTGGGATTATCTACTAAAGCTGAACATATGGACACCATATGACCCAGCATTTCCACTTTGAGGTGATATAGTCAACAGAAATACATGCACACATGCATCAAGAGACATGTATAAAAATGTTCATAGCAGCATTTTTATAGTATCTCTGGATTGAAAACAACCCTAATATCTATAAAATAAATAAATTGTGGTATGTTTATACAATGGAAAACTATAGCAAAGATAATAAGTGATTGCTCTATATATCAACATGGAAGAATCTTATTAAAGGAAATAAAATATACACTATATAAAGTTTAAAAACAAACTATATAAAACATATATGAACTTTATATAAAGTTCATTAACAGAAATTAACTATAATATCCAGGGATTATATATTAGTCTGCTTAAACTGCCTTAACAAAATGCCATCGACTAGGGGGCTTAAACAACTGACATGTATTTTCTCACAGTTCTAGAGGCCAGAAGTCTAAGATCAGCATGCAAGCATGGTCAGCTTCTAGTGAGACTTCTGGATTGTAGATGGCCACCTTCTCACTGTGTATTCACCAGACCACCAGACCTTGTCTTTGTGTGTGCTTGGAAAGAGAGAGTGAGCTCTCTGGAGTTTGTCCTTATAAGGATATTAATCCTATTGGCCATACCCTTATCACCTTAATCACCTATCTTTAGATAGTCACATTGGGTGTCATGGCTTCAACATATGCATCTGGGAGAAACATAAATCAGTCTATAGCAGGATGAGAAGTATTAATGTAAAGCAAAACAAGAAAGTGATTATAATATTAAAAGATGAAAAGTATTGAACAAAGCAAAGGAGGGAAGTCAGGATAGAGGTTACCTAAGATTTAAGCAGAGGAAGGAGTTGTGACTGGAAGATGCCATACTGGCAATGTTTTGTTTCTTGACACACATACCTTTTCATTTTATGAATTATTTGTTAAATGTCACATTTATATTTTATACACTTTTTAGTACACGTGTTAGACTTAACAATTTAAAAGATTTTTTTAAAAAGTAAAACTATTGTGTTCATTCTCATTTTTTCTTCTATATCCTGTTTTTAACATTGTTGATCTATTCCATTTTTGTTACTCTGTTGATAGTGAGTATGCTTAACTATTTTGACTTCTAATCTCCCATAGAAATTGTTTTTGTATATTAACTTTTTTAATATTAATTTGGTAAATAATGGTAAATTTTAAATTTAAAATGTTTTAGCAATGCCCTTTTTTTCTTCTGAAGTATTATTAAAATACATTTTCTGATATTCTGATGAATTGAGTTAAAATTATATTTTTGTCCTTAAACATTTTCCTATGTGGAAATTTCCAGCTTCACTTGTCCCTGGCCTACACTTTATTAAGGTCGAATCAGTTGTTAGAAATCTGTTTGGTTCTATTAGAGATTATCTTGGGCTGGTAAGATTAAGGAATAGAGGACCTATTTGAAAAGGAACTATCTCCAAATATAATCAGTAAAAGAAATGCTGGCTAGAAAGAGTTTTTTATGTAGCTCTTCTTCTAGTTTCATTAGTGAATCAAGTAGTTATAACTACTAAAATGGTACATTAATTTCTTCTTTCATCAATCCTTCCAAGAAATTTTGAATTGCCATCATAACCAAAAAGTTATCTAGGAATCTGACTTCCTCCTCACTCTGAAAATTAACAATTCAGGAAACATTCTTATATCCTACCCAGATCAGTTGTGGGATGAGAAGACAGTGGATGGTGATTCTCCATCCAAATAGATCTTTAGTTATATTCCATAACCCAGTCATTTGTCGATACAAGAAACAATAAATCAATAGGTTATCCCTTAAGAAAACTTCTCATCAAAATATGCTTTTTCTTGTAGATAATTCGCACCTTCCTGCTCTTTCCAACAATTGAGAGACTATCTGAGTCACCCAACGGCAGGATCGCCACTCCATTATTGTGCTGGTTTCGATATGTTTTAAATGTTTTTAGCTACTTGTTATTTAAACCATGTCCAGAGAAAATCAAGTCCTGGTTGCTCAGGATGAGCTGTCAGATAATGAACACGCCGAATGAATTTTCACTCGAGAATGTGTTGGAACCTTTCTGCCTTGGTAAGCACATTTTAAAACATACAGGTTTATTCTTATATCAGAAAGTGGCAAGAGAATAATCTCAGACAGTGGATGAATATCAAGCAAGGAATTTTGTGTTAGTTTTTTTTCTTCTCGAAGTTTAAAACTAGAAATAAAATGAGAATAGGGTGAGGAGAGTTCTGTATGACAGATGGAAAAGGCTCTTCAAGATTTAATTTAAAACCTTATTCTGTTGATTCTCCACTCCAGCTGCAGAATTGGCGAGAAAGAATTCTTCTGTACAGAGTATGTACAGAGTCCTTATATGAATCAAAGGTGTGCCATGTTAGTTGGTGTGAAAATTTTGCAAAAAGTAGCCCAAGGAAACCAGGCCCAATATTCCCATAGAGTGAACAGGCTCTGCTTTTATTTTCCTCCATAAATGTTTTTGGAGGGGGTTAAATTTAAAAAGTAATAAATAATAGTCATGGTACTACTATAATACTGGATGCTTTGCTGAGTATACTTTCTAAATATGCCAGGGAATGTTTTTGCTACTTTACTTTTGTCTTCAAACATTGTTTTAAAATGTAATCTATCTTTTTAGTTAATATGAATTTATACTGTATTTATAAATGATTTTCATAATAAAATGATCCTGCTTTCTTAACCTATAAGATGGTATAATTATATACCACACTTCAAAAGATTATTCTAGGATTAATTATGATAATATATACAAATTGCCTATCTAGTGTTTTATTTATAATAAGCCTCTAATGAATGATACGACACCAGTTGCAGCAGCAGCTAATGGCACCATTCTAAGATTTTACTTGTATTTCTCAGAACTAATGAGGTTTAGTTATTGTTACTGACCCCATTTTACAGGTAAAGGTACTGAGGTACAGAAAAGGTATGTCTCTGTACATAGTAGAAGTACAGAGATTTGCCCAGAGCCATGCAACTAGTGAGTAGTGTTCAACTCAGGCAATCTGCCACTATCTAAGCCTCTTTTTACCATGGCTGTTGCCATCGTCTTTTGTCCCAGTTAATCATAAAGGCAGGACTCCCAAATAAAGTTTACCTTGCTCATCTGCATTAAGAGTGCCACAAGATCATGTGATAGTGAATTCAGAAACAAGTTGCAGTCCAACCTTTATATTGCACAGCTACATATTGTATGGGAGGTATTTTTCCAAATATGTAGCAAGAAGCAGTCATCACAAATACAACCAGTACGTTTTCTGTTTTTGTGGATTTTTTTCCCTTCATGTTCTCCTCAACCCCCCTTCTTTCTTCTAGCCTTAGCATAGCAGTGGAAGAAGATGAAATAGGGTGAAGGGAAGCAAGGTTCAGGATAGTCATAAAAATCACCGAAGATTGAAGTGGGAGGTATCCCTTAAAAACCTTGTGGTGCAGTGCATCATCCTTCCCTCATAGAAAAGAAAGTGAAAATGGCACTGACTATAAGTCAGAAACCTTCAGCTCTCACTTTAGTTTTGCCCCAGACTCACTCTGTGGCCTCAGCATAGTCCTTTCCCTTCTCTGGTTCTTGGTCACTGATCATAAGTAGACTAGATGAGTAGACTAGATGATCTCAAGGGCCCATACTTTGGAAATAATTTAACATCAAACAGAAATCACTTGAAATTCTAGCAAACATATATAAAATGACTCCACTTATGCTTCAGTAAGTCATCTTATTTCTCTTTACATTTTTTTCTCCTTTAGTATTTTTCTTTTTACCCTATAGACATAATTTTAAAAAGTATTCACTAGTTAATGACTCTAGTTTTCTTCAAGGACTTCTACTTCTAGAAAAATGAAATTGATGTACTTTTCCATGCTTCTCCTACTAAGCACTAAAAACCCTGCATATTATTCATGAAAGAGGGAGAATAAAACAGACTATGTAAGGACCTTAGAACCAAGGAACAATGCAATGGAGAGTCTCTGGGTTTTTTTGTTTTTTGGTTTTTGTTTTTACCACATTTGGTCTAGATTTGGAGCCAGAACCCAGAATCAGCAATGGGCATATATCCAAAAAAGCCCCAACAACAGCCAAAGGACTAGGAAAATGTCAGCCTTTCTAAAAGAAACTTAGATAACAACTCTAATCTAGCCAAGTACCATAGTAAGAAAGAACTGTGGCCTTATTCGCACCCACGCCAACAAAGCCAAGAAAGAAGTCTGGACTTTATCCACAACCCAGCAGTAATGAGGCACCCCTCTCTTTCCCCACTAGGGTGGTGTCTAGAAGAGGCTGAGTGGAGAGTCAGGACTTTCACCACTGCCTAGCAGTAATAGGGCCACTGCCACCCCCATCCCTATGGTATCCATGGGGGTCACGTGAGAAGTAGCAAGACATTCCTTCCCCTGCCCAGCAATAATGAAGAGCCCTTCCACCCCTTGCGTGTCAACAGACCAAGTGGAGAACCTAGATTTCTACCCTACCTGGTAGTATGAAGTGGCCTCTTCTGTCCACTTCCCCTGGTGGAAAAAGATAAAAAGAAAAAAAAACTAAAACAGAAAGTTCAAATATATAGTAACTGAAGGAAACTGGACTTTGGGTGGTAAACACACAATAGAATATACAGAAGTCAAAGTATAATGTACACCTGAAAATTATATAATTATATTAACCAATGTTACCCCAATAAACTTAATTAAAAAAAAAAAAGTCCTTCAGTCCAGGTTGACCTTTTATGTTTCTCATCATTTTGATCCTACCAATTTTGGCATCTCACATTTGCCTTTTATTTTCAATATTTCTCAAATTTTATAACTTTTAATAAAATATTTAATAATCATTTTTAGAGGGGAAAAAAGATCTGGAGTATCATAACATAATATCCAAAATGTCCATGTTTTAGTTAAAAATTATTTGTCATACCCAAGAACCCAGAATCTCAACTTGAATTGAAAAAGACAATAGATGCCAACACAAAATTGATAGAGATGTTAGAATTATTAAGCAAAGATTTAAAGCATCCATTATAAAATTGTTTCAATGTACAATTAGTAAACATGTTTGAAACTAATGAAAAAATAGAAAGTCTCAGGAAAGAGATATAAACATAAACCAAATGGAAATTTTAGGACTGAAATAAAAAAACAAATAACTTAAAAAAATGAATAAGCTCAACAGTAAAGTAGAGAGAACAGAAGAAATAATCAATGAACATGAAAATAGAAAAATAGAAATAGGAACTTCCCAGATTTGGTAGAATACATAAACTTACAGATTCAAGAAGTTGGATGAACTCCAAATAGGGAAAAAAAAAAAAAAAAAAAACCACATCAAGACTCATCATAATCAAACTTTTGAAAATTAAAACAAAGCAAATGTCTTCAAAGCAGCCAGAGAGAAATCATACATTATTCAAAGAAAATCTATTTGATTGACAGCTGGTTTCATCAGAATCTCTAGATGCCAAAATAAATGACATATTTCAAGTACAAAAAGAAAAGAACTGTCAATACAAAATTCTGTATCCAGCAAAAATATCCTTTAGGAAAAAAGAGGAAATTAAGATATTCTCCAATAAGGTAAACTAAAAGAATTTGTAACCATCAGACCTATCATAAAAGAATTGCTGTAGGAAATTCTCTAAACATAAATAAAATAATAAAAGAAAGAATCTGGAAACATTAAGAAAGAAAAAAAAGGAAAATGTGGGGAATTACATTTTTTTCTCTTGAGATTTCTAAATTATGTTTGACAGTTGAAGCAAAAATTATAACACTGATGTGGTTCTAAATGTTTACAGAAGTATATAAGACAATTATATTAAAAATGGAGAGGGTAAAAGAACAAAAAGGGAAGTTTTCTAAATTTCACTTGATGTCAACGCCAGTAGATTGTATTAAATTCCATATATGTAATGTAATACCTACAATAACCTAGAAAATCTATACAAAAACATACTCAAAAACATTGTAGGTAAATAAAAATGGAATTCTAAAATATATTCAGTAACACATAAGAAGTCAAGAGAAAAGACACAGAGGAACAAAAAAACAGCAAAAACAAAATAATAAAATGGCATTCAAACTCTAACATACTAATAATTACATTAAATGTAAATGGCCTAAATACACCAATTAAAAGACAAAGATTAGCAGAATGGATTTAAAAAACAACCCAACTATATACTGTCTAAGAAAACTCAGTTTAAATAAAATTATATAAGTAGATTGAAAGTAAAAGAATGGAAAAATATATATCATGCAAACATTAATCAAAAGGAACCAGGAATGATGGTGTCAATACAGGTATCCCCCATTTTCCAAAAGTTCATGTTACACCACTTTGCTTTTTAAGAAAGACCTGTTTTCACTAACCAGAAGAAATACAAAAAAGATTTTCACTTTAAAAAAACAAAAACAAAAAACTGTTACCATACTAATGTTCGTCTTTCGTAAAAGCGAAGTGGTATAATGCAAACTTTCAGAAAGCAAGAGATACTCTTCACTTTCTGCCATTTGGCTTAGGAAGTTTTCATAAGAACACTCTACTTTCTAATATCAGGGGCAACCTGTATCATAAAATAGACTTCAAAGCGAAGAACATTGCCGGAACAAAGAGGGACATTACACAATAGTAATAAAAAGGTCATTCTATCAAGTAATCCTAAATGTATGTGCAGTAAATAATATGGCTACAAAGTATATGAAGCAAATACTGATAGAACTGAAAGGACAAATCCAGTTATATTTGGATATTTACACTCCCCTTTCTCAACAATTGATAGAGCAAGGCAGAAAATTAGCAAGAATATAGAAGATTTCAACAATAGTACCAATCAACAGTGTTTAATAAACATTCTACCCAAAACATCTGGATTTCTGATAGACATTAGGTAGACAACTATCTGCGTTTTCCTTATGCCTCCTTAGAAATATTTTCTAAACCCAAATCAGGACATGGGATATAAGAAAGTTTTATTTGTTTTTCTCAGTGTATTTAATGACCTATATAGTTATCTTTCTGTATCTGCAAGGGATTGGTTCCAAGCCTTCTACAGATACCAAAAAAAAAAAAATCCTCAGATGCCAAAGCTTCTTATGTAAAATGGTGTAATATTCGCATATAACCTATATTTTCATATAGGCTACAGCAGGGTATGCCTGCCCCTCACTTCATTTGGGTAGATTCAGCATAGTGCTTAGCAAGTGGCAAGTTCAAGTTTTGCTTTGAACTTTCTGGGATTTTTAAAAAATATTTTTGATCTGAGGGTAGTTGACTCTGAAGAGGCAAAGCCTATGAATACGGAGGGCTGAGTGTAATACATAAATATGACAAATAATCAAATGTTTAATATTTTTAATTAAAATAGGTAACTATTAAAGGTTTTTTCCAGTTTTCTACACCAGTTATAAACACTCTCTTAGAGAAGTAGGCTTCATAAGCTGCACTTGACAGAAGGGAATTTTCCTTTCAGCTGCAGTGACTGACCTACTGCATCTTCCTGCAGCTTCAGGTATAGGCATCAGGGAGCAAGACAGTTTGGACACAGGACACAGTCCTTCCAGCCACATTGTGGCTTGGGGAACCCTGGGTTTCCCTTCCCACACAACCAGCATAGAGCTATATGACGTGCAAAATAGGCTCTGTAAACCAAACTGATCACAGCCACATTGCTTCATCTCTGTTCCAAACAACCAACTTGCAAACAAACTTGTGGAGCACAGGCCACCTGTTTCTGACATCTCTGCCTTCGATTTTCTCTTCTCTTTGTTCTAAATCTGGCCAGTACTTCAGTGGCCTCTGGGTTTTTTCACCATTACCCACTCAGTCTATATAATCTTGGGTAAGAGGAAAGGAGGCAAGAATTACCTGTCTTCTTTCTTCCCACGGTTCTTGGTTCAGTCTCCCAGTAGCGACCCTAGGATGATCCTTAACTAAGCATCTTGATCATCCTAGCCAGCCTCTTCCCACCTGTGCCCTCTGGATCTCATGTCACACTTGGCTCCTCTTGCAGCAACTACCACAGAAGCTGCCTTTGCTCAGGCTTGCCCTGGCCATCCCTTGAGTGATTCCTGTCATCTTGCTCACTACAAATGGTAAGGGTCCCAGCTGAGAGAGAACAATACTTGTAAGACGCTGGCCCTTGCAGATGATGGTGGACCCTGCCCAAGCGTATAGCCCATGAATGGTGAAAGTGGTCAATATGCAGACCAGCCACTGGAGTCGGTGGCATGATTTTCAGGTTTATACAAAAAGAGGGATTGTTAAGAGAAAGGGACACAGGTCCAAGGTCTTTCTCAGTGGCCACAGCTGTGCCATCCAGACATTCCCACCACAGACCTGCTTCTGTGTGGCTTGACGGTCATCCAGACAATGACCTTTAACACACCAGTTTGACTTTTAGGAGGCCTTGCAATGTTTACACATTATGTAACGTCTGTGCTTCAGTAGAAATCTTATGGAAACAAAGGGAGGAAGTTTGCCCGTCCAAGTAGTAGATAATAAATCCTGCCCTATCTGGGTAGAAACTGATTTTCTGTATCCTTTAGTTTATACACATATTTTTTTGTTGTAGTAAGGTCTGAAAAATTCAAGGAACCAAAATATGCAAGTATTTCCAGTGCTGATGCCCTTTTGGCGAAGATGGCATGTCCCTTTGTTTAGGCTGAGCTTCTGTACATTTGCCTTCTTCACCAGACTGAGTGGTGAAACATCATTTCCTATCCAGCATTCAGGGAAGAGTAGCCCTCATCCAATTAGCATACTTTATAAACTTTACCACAGGTTTCATCTGTTCAATTTATGTAACTAGATTGTTTTAAGTGTTATTTTTAAAGAACATATGTGGGTTTGTTCTTTAATTTTAATTCTGGAATTAAAATTATATACTACAAAAAAATTAATATCTAGTACATATTTTCTTTAGAATAGATGTTCGATTTTATGAGAAATGGACTTTTCACTGAGACAGCAAAATGGGATTTTCTGATCAAAGCTAAAAGCAAGTATATTTTAGTAGTATCACAGGTCAAGATAATTAACTTTGAAAAATATTCTAGGATCTTTTTGTTAGGCCAAATCAATGTTTTAATTCCTTTTGTCACCTAACAAGAAAAACATAGTACAGAGACAAAGGGCATTACTGGTATGTTACATTACTTTGTTGCATACATTCTTGTGAAAGAAACTTTCATAATATTTCTTTTCTTTAATCAATATGGAAATAACTTTTTAAAACAGGTACAGTGATATGAAAGGAACTACACTATTCAAAGAGCTGACACGTGAGCTTCACTAAAGAATCACAAAGTTCTTCTCATAACTTGTTTAACTCAATCCCAGAATAACTTTTTGAATAAGACAAAACCAGATTCCCATGTTACCTATTCTCTCATTTATAAATGTTGCTTAGGAAAATCCTTTTATAAAAGCCAACTACAATTTCAATGACTTATGGATAGTTAGCCTAAAATTCAGCAGTGAAGGCATAGATTTTTGTGTGTGTGCCTGGTCACCATTAGGATTTAGGGGGAAAAAGTGATTAGAGATGGTACTAGACTATCATCTCTATTTTAGAATTAAATGACTTGATAAAGTTTCCACTTTCTAAAGAAAATTATATTTTTCAATTATCTGCCACTTTAAAATTCATTATTATTTTTAAAACTCATACACCTTGTTGCGTTTTTCACTTTGGTGTACTCATTGCCACATAGATAAGATTGTCCTTTTGCAGACTAAATGGATGTTTACAATAACCAGAGTCAGGGCTTATGGGGAAACACATAACACATTGTGTGAGTAATAAACATTCTCCAAGTTCTGCAGAAATTTTAGAATGGAAGAATTGCTGCTTTAGGTCTGGTTTTCACATTGTTAAAGGCACATTTGGCACTCTTAGGAAAAAGTGGAAAACAATTTGGAAAAAAATAAAGAACTATCAGAGATAGTTCTCCCCCTTGTAAGAAGACTTCATCTTAGTTGGTTTCTGAGCATGTCTAATCCTGCTTAATCTTCTGACAAACTCTTGGTTTATGCTCCTCGGCGTGCCTAGCCTTAACTGTGCCTGAGCAGCTCTGTCTGGATGGAGCGCTGCAGGAGTATGGGATGCTCATGTCTCCAGGGCCATCCAGTTTCACAGTCTGTCCTCAGCCCCAAGAATTTTTCTGTCATGCAGACCTGCTTGACTTGTATCTCCCTAACTCTCCTACGTTCAGCAACATCTTGCCAGCCTCGAGAGCAGTCAAAAGATGTGCTACGAGGGAGTGTCCCTGGGAAGTCTTCTTCAGTCAGCTCCTCCCTCTGCCTTCTCTCAGGAAAGTCCTAATATGTGTAGATGTGGCATGATGCCACGCCCCTCCCTGACACAAGTATCAGTCTAATAGGCTAAAGACAATGTCATATGACCAAAAACACCCGGAAAATTCAAAGGCCCCATCTTCATTTGTTTTAATCAACTAAGACTGAGTTTGGCTGTAGGTAGCAGAAAACTATTATAATGGCCTAAACATATAGGAATCTATTTTTCTCATGCACCAGGAAATCTAGAGGCAGACAGTCTAAAGATAAATAACATCTCAATGGTGCCATCAGGGATGTGAGTTCTTTCTAGATTTCTGCCTCTTTTGTTCTTTGAACATGGTCCTTTATCTTCATGCTCATCATCTCATGATCACATGATGACTTCTGCCCCTCTAGGCCTCATGTCTGCCATTCAGACAGTATGAAGGGAGAGGGAGAAAAAAGCAGAGAGCTTATCCCTGGTGAGGCTTTGGCTTATTTAGAAAGAGAAGTCCTGCCCGAGGAGCGTCTGCCTACAGACTAGTAGCTGGAACTATGTAACATCCCTGGCTGTAAGGGATATGAAGTCATAGGTTTTGGCTTTCCCATGTCTCTAGGAGAGAAAATAAGGATTTTTTGTAATAGGCTTTTGTGTAGGTACATAGTACCTACTCCATCCCCACTCCATGACGGTCTCGGGACTCATCTTCCATGGACTTCATCATAGCACGCCCCGCCCATTAAACACCTAGCGAGTGCACTCCATCTGCACTAGGTAACCAGTAGCCGAGATGGTTAACAACATCCCCCACCATGACTAAAATCCATCACAGCCACATCCCCCCAAGACGTCTCTAGGCTTCATGATCCCTGGCAAGACAGCCTCAGACTGGGGCGTGCGGCGCATTCATGGCAGGCCCCCTTCGAAGCACGTCTAGATAGATGCTCCCAGCCACAGTGGAGCCCATCTCGGTTCCCATGATGTTTATTAGTACACGTGTTATTTTAAAGAGAATTTAAAATGAAACTTTTTGCCGTTTCACATCTATTTGTATGCCTACTAATAGCAGCCCTTCCCAGCCACCCTCCCATCGTAGAGGTGAATAGACCAACCCCTTTTTCTAATCCAACAAATTCTGTAATGAGCATTTTTTAAGAGATTGATTTGTCTTTGTGAGCATCATGGTATATACTTTGGACATAGAAAACCTATCAGCCATTTTTTAAAAAAGCAAAGTGACTAGAAGTAATACCTTGGTCAGAATAACAATCATATTTTACACTGCAGTGTACACACCCACATATGGCAGATTCCCTACCTTCACTACTCACCTAGTTCTACTGCCCATCTCCAGCAATTCCCTTTGCTTCAGCCCCAACAGCTCTGTCTCCTCAATATAATGGCAAACACATTGGGGCATTCTACTAGCAGGAAATCTGGCTTCCCACCCACAAGTTCTACTGCAGAAAGCTATGCATACATCTCCCCCAATCCTATTTTATCATTGATTGGCTTTTGACTTCCCACTGCATTTTCTTTTGATACTGTGACCTATTATGTGGCCTAGTTTGGGGGCAGTCTCATCAGGAGCTCTTAGACTCTCCCTCTTACCTGCAATGATTTGTCTTAGTTTTATACTAGTCCCTGCCAGCTTGGCTTACCAAGGTTGACACACTTCAGCCTCCAGCTCTGGCCTCCATTGTGATGGCAGCTCTCACAGGACTTCAAAGAAAGCAACAAGTTTTTCCTCTAGACCCCACTTCTACCCCCTGAAAAAAAACACCAGACCAGATACTTTCTCCCTCAGTCCCTTCCCATTTGTTTCATTTAACAGCCTTTACTGATACCTGCCATGAACCAAGCACTCAGATGAGCACTGGAGAGAATAACAAATGAAATACAGTTCCTGCCTTTAAGTTACTTCCCGCATGGTAGGAGAGACATGAGGATTGTAACATGACAGTAAGGGCTGTCATGAGCACAGATACAGGGCCTGAGTGGTATGAAGAAAGGAGAGATTAGTTCTACTTAGGTAAGGGAGGATAGAAACAAAATTGAACTTAAAGATTAGTTGGGATTTTTTCAGACAGTCAAAATGATATCACGTTAGGCAATGGAGTTAAACAGAAGGCAGCCTTCTATTGTGGATTTTGTGTATTTGGAGAATTCAGTGATACCACTTGACCTATGAGAGGAATATCCTATTGATCTGTAACTTCAGCCCTCACTCAGTCAGCTATTTCAAACTGTGAACCACTCTACCGCATTAAGCAGATTGCAGAAGATGATGGTGGTAAATAAAGTAGAATATTAGACTCCTCGGTGAATATTTTTAGCACCTGTGTCTAGATTTGTAATGAAACAAAAGTAAACAACATTCTTCTAGACCATTCTCTTTCCTTCATGTTTTTGTTTCCATTACTCTTGCTACTAGGTATTTTCTTCACTGTGGTACTTCAAACTCTGAATTCTGCTGGGTTTCCAGGAATGCTGTTGACGGTCATTGCCAAGAAAAATGTGTTTTCCCCTTAGGAAATTACACCTCTATTTGGTATTATTATTTCTGACCACTGTGTTGTGTTATGAGCATTTCTGAGGAATGAAAAAGATGGCTTCCTTCAGGCAATTACTGGAAAGGCAACTGGTATTCTACTTTCAATTTTTAAGTATGCTTAGATGGGAAATTATCAGCCCCCCTCCAAAAAAAAAAAAAAAAGAGTAGGCATAAAGGTGGGGTTAGGTACATTCATGATGAAAAATTTGCTTTTAGAAAAGTGATTCCATCTCTGGCCATGCCACCCTGAACATGCCTGATCTTGTCTGATTTTGGAAGCTGAGCAGGGTCGGGCCTGGTTAATACTCAGATGGGAGACTACTTAGGAAGACCAGGTGTTGTAGGCTAAAAAAAAAAAAAAAAAAAAAAAAATGTGATTCCTTACAAGTTATTTGAATTCTTTAACTTTTTTCTAATTAAGCAGTGACACTACATAAATGTTTACCTCCATGAATTAGCATAAAGCAGACTCACCCAGCCCAAGAATCATCACCACCTGGATCTCGGAAGCCTCCCCTGTGCCTCTGCATATCCAGAAATCACTTCTGAGCTCATTCAGGTTGCTGGCAGAATCCAGTTCATGTAGCTTTTTAACGGAAGTCCCCCTTTTCTTGCTGGCTGTCAGCTACGAGTCCCTCTCAGTTTCTAGAGTTTACTGTCAGTTCCTTTTCCACCTGAGCTCCATCTTCAAACCAGCAGTGACACATTTAATCCTTTTAGTGCTTTGAATCCCTGACTTCTTCTGCCACCAGCCAGAGCAAACTCAGATTTTGAAGGACTTGTGTGATTAGGTTAGGGCCCACCAGGGCCATCTCCTTTTAAGTCATCTCCACAATGTAATATAACCCAGTCATGGGGGTAATATGTCATCATACTCGGATTCCACCCATGCTCAGAAAGGAGGGGATTATAGAAGGGCAATGAATATTTGTGTCATCTTAGAATTCTGCCTACCACAGACCACCTGTTTTCTGCTGTTCTAAAAGGCTACCTGTCAAAAATCAAACAGCCACGTATGTGTAGTCATTTCTTGAAGAGTTTATATAGAATCAATATCATTCCTTAAACGTTTGGCACAATAGACCAATGCAATCATCTTTCCCTGGGTTTTTCTTTGTGTAGAGTCTTTAAATTACAGATTTAATTCCTTTAATAGATAAAAACTATTTAGTTAATCTTTTTTCTTTTCAAGTAAGCTTAAAATTTGTGTCTTTATGCGGACCTCATCCACCACATATAAGTTGTTGAATTTCTTGGCATAAAGTTGCCCACAAAATTACCCGATTATTCTTTTGGCATATGTAGACTCTGTAGGGATGTCACTTCTCTTTCCTGATGTTGATAAAGTCTTAGGTCTATGTCTTCTCACATTTTTATTCGTATAGCAATTTTAGTATCAGTTCTGTCTCTCTGTTTTAAAATTTGTCCAGAATGGTTTTAATCAGGTATGGTAAAGTAACTGATACACAGACAACTGCCTTTGCAATAAGAGTTTATTTCTTAGTTCCAGAGAGGAGGCAGGGTGGGAGGAAGGCATGGGGAAAGCACAGGTATGCTGAGGGCGCCTTGTTGGGATGGAGAGATTATAGATGCTGATTAGTTCCAGACAGCAATAGGAAAAAAAATATATAAGTTTTACACTTTAGGTATGGCTAACCACTCAAATAAAAATGGAATTTATGCTTTGAAACTATCACTGAAAAGAAATTTTTTTAAAAAGTAGGGAAGGAAAACTCATCATTCACACTAAAAGGGGTGGAAAGAAGAGTCAGAAATAACAAGAAAGCAAAGCATATACAAAACAAGATGACCAGAGTCAAACCATCTGTCTTTTATGTCCTTGTATGTGAATATGTTTAGTCCTTTTATTTAAGAGAGAGATTTTCAAATGGCATTTTTAAAGAAGTCCACTTAGGCTTTCAAGTGACAAAAAAACAAAATGACAAAAGATTGAAAATAAAAGAAAGGAAAAATATAATGGGCAGATGATGACAAAAAAGAAAGCAAAGTAACAATAATATATTAATCAAAATTGAATTCCAGCAGCAAATATAAAATGAAAATTTTTATTATACCAGTACAACAAACCCACATAAATTCATGTTATCTGGATTTATTTCTCTTTCCTAGGTAGTCTGATATCTTGAAAATGAGGGTGACTTTGTTCATTTTGCAGTCAGCATAATGAACTAACCTCACTAAAAACTCTTACGATCTTTTAAACCTATTTTTAAGTAAACACTTTTTTAGTTGTGTTCTTTTTAAAAATTTGCCAGGATAGTTTCACATTAGTAACTGCGTAAAGTTTCCCTGGTATACAGGATTTATCTGTAAAAATGTGTACTTCTAATCCTTAAATCAAAAAATACATTGATCGGGTGCAGTCACACACATCAGCTGCCAGGTATCTGACATTCAGTCGTTATGCCCCTAAACGTTACTTTGAGAAGGCCAGGTGAGGGTGAGCGGAGGGTCTTTTGTAGGACATGCTCTTATTTCCAGAAACGATGCATGTTTCCTGACCCATGTGCCTGTCTTAGCCTCGCTGACGTCTCACATCAATAGCACTACCAGAAAAAGGGAGGTGGGGAGAGTGGGGGGACAGGCATTTACTACAATTAATTTGACAGTTGTGTTTGTTATGTATATTCTAAGTGTTTGACCTTTTTTGTTTGAATATAGTTAATATTGCTTACCTCGGTGGACAAGAAATGGTGGAGGTAGTAAAGAGAGACAACGAAACCGTAAAGGAACATTTATCTAAGGTAATCACTGTAATACTGCAAGTAAGTAGAAATATTTTTTGAAAATGAAAGACTAGAATTGGTTAGAATCTGTATAAATGGAAGAATTTGTAGGTTTGTTCTACTTCTAGTTAAAATTAATGCTGTCCTTGAATGCTGCATAGAAAATAAGTGAAGTCGATTGCATAGTTATTTAAATTTATTTACCACCTATTGCGGGGCGGAGAGTTGTTTTTAAAATCAATACTTCTAGGGCCTTGTACTTAGAAGTGCTCAATAATATTTATAGAAAAGATGAGTTAGATTAAAATATAAGTAGAACATTGGAAAAGAGCTAACATTACTATAACCCTGTGACTCAGTGAGCCTGTCTTTCTTATTTTCCGATGTATTAAGAGTAGGAATGTCCAGCTCTGACACCAAGACCAGTCTTCTATATACGCAACATCCAGAAAGACAAAGATTAAAATGTTTAGCATTTGTGAGTTTCTGCTACAAATGCTAGAATCTTACACAAACACATTCGAAAGCACCAGTCCCTGCAGCTGTGATGGGACCATGGTTTAGAATGTGTCTAAGCACCCTAGAATTTAGGTGGCTCTTGTATTCCCATGGCACCGTTTGTCTGTCCATCCTGAATAGGATAGAGCTGCGCTGTCCATCCACATGTGGTTCTTTGAGGCTAGTCTGAATTGAGATGTGCTATAAGTATACAATATTCTTTGGATTTCAGAAATTTAGTGCCCCACTCCCCAAAAAAGTAAAATGTTTCGTTAATATTTTTGTATTGGTTGCATATTGAAATGACAGTATTTTAGATATATTGGGTTAAGTAAAATATATTGTTAAAAATAATTTCATCCATTTCTTTATACTTTTTTTAACGTAGCTACTAGAAGATTTTAAATTGCATTTGTACCTTTATATTCCTGTTGTACCATGCGAATCTGGAGCTTTCCAGTTAGTGCTGAACTGAGACATCTGCTGGGTGCAGTGAATGAGCCCGCTGTGTGGCCAGTTCTCACGGGGCCCAGGACCTATAATCCACAAGTAAAATCCTCCTGGGTTTAGAATCTCTTCCTAAACTTTGAGACATTTGACTTAAATTTGCGTACAATATGTTAATTAGAGATATGTTAGAGATATGTTCATTCATATCTCTATAACCTCTGAATACAATTATCTTAAAGCAATTGTTCTTAAAAATGTATGTATTTTCAGAATATTGATCTATAGTAGCATTACCCAGAGAGGACTTTCAAAAATGCCAATCTGTGTTTGTAGCCATAATGGTCATCATATTTCTCACGTAGCAGCTGGCTAGAGGTTGAAATTTTGGATCCAGGAGGAAACTCTCACTAGCTGAATTGGGGGGGAGGGGAGGTCAGAAGGACCATCTCTCCAGGGCTTTCAACTGTTTCCAGTCATTGAAGGATGTGAAAATACAAGAAAAACAGTATTTTATATTTCAGTTAAATTGCAAGTGAATTTGTTTCAAAAATGCATTTAAGTTCTCAAGGCTAGAAGTTCATAAAAACAGCTCAACTCCCAGTTAATAATAAGACTGGCAGATGCTCACTTCCAAAACTCACACTTGCTGACTGACTAGACCCATCATGTGTCCAAGCCCATCCTACCACCTGTGGAAGCCAGCTGCTGTAAAATACTCATCATTCCTGGATTCTGTTTGTATTCTGCTCAGAAAGAGGTCAAAGGAAGGTGCTAACTTATTCCTGTCCTAAGTTAAATCCATATGCAAGCATAATCATTCCCAGATAGAGGTCTGCTCGTGGTAACTATACGTCAGAACTGTAAGTTTACTGAAACTTTTATGGGAGAAACATGAGGATAGAATGGTAGATGGCAGACGTTTCAAGGTTAATATTTTAACAGTCAGAGGAATAAACTTTTCCAACTACAAGGAATGGATTTGTTTTGTTTTTAAGACATCATTTAAATATTTGTGGAATTTGGGAAAGCAAGATATTGTTTCATTTAATGATGCAAAACTACCTTGCAATTAATCGATTATGCTTTCTACCAGCAAAGTTTGAGCGCTGCAGTAGTATAATGCAATTCCAATTCCTAAGTGAAACGAGGTACAGACAGGAAGTTTATTACAACTTTTTATTTCTGTAATGAAAAAAGAGGAAATATGCTGTAATTTAATATTGGGGAAAGTTGAATCAACATATATCCCCATCTGCTTGGGGAAATAAGGAAAACTCAAAAGGGCACGTAGTTCTAGGAAGATGGTGGCCATTGCCTTCTGCCTTCCAGCAACCCTGATAATTAGTCAGACCTGAAAACCACGTCCCAAGACGAGGCAGATCCCTATTTTAGATATTGCAGTCAAGGATACTCTGTCTCACTTCAGCCCAAACATAGGCATTCAGAAACTTCATACCTATCCAGGACTGTCCAGTGTGAAGACATTTTGAGCCATACATTTGTTATAAAAAATCATTCAATATATCTGTTATTCAAATTTTAAAACAGGTCTGAAAAATGTGTCTTTGTGCCATCCAGCTAGAAAACCACAGGAAAATTAGTCTGAAAATAGTCCCCCTACTGTATCATATGGATGGTATTTCCTTCCCTTCCCTTCCTTCCTTCCTTCCTTCCTTCCTTCCTTCCTTCCTTCCTTCCTTCCTTCCTTCCTTCCTTCATCTAGAGATTTTGGACATAGGACCAAACAGTTGTGTTTATTTGCAGTCCTTCAACACTACATAAAGTTATTTCCCTTTCCTGAAGCAAATATAATCAGACTCATAGTATATACTATGGCCTGTGGCGTCATAGTTATGTTCTTTCTTCACCTGACTAAACACCACCTGTCCTTTAAGACTTGGTTCCAGTGTCATCTCTACGAGGCCATCCCCAGCCCTCGGTTTTGGTCAGATGTTCTTCCCCTTGGCTCCCATGGCTCCCTATGTAAAGTATTAATATTGCATTCATCACACAGTATTTAAATGGTCACCCTCTCACCCGCCCGGAGGTAAGTAGCTGCATTTTTCTCCCCTGTCCTCAGGGCCTAGCACGATGTGTGACTGATACCTAGTGAGCAGTTGATAAATGTATGCTGCGTGGATGGATGGGGAAGCCATTAGAGTGCAGATTCTAAGCTTTTATTGTGCCATGGATCTCCTTGGCACTCTTGTGTGTGGAGCCCTTCTCAGAATAATATTTTTAATAGCATAAAGGAAATGCATGAGATTACAAAACAAAACCAATGATACTGAAGTATAGTTATCAAAATATCTGAAAAACAAATTTGTCACATGTCATATGTGCATCTTCATTAACACATTAAATAATAAGATACAATAGCAGTCAGAATTACTATTGTGATTCTGTAGTGAGGAGCATACATTATTTTTTTGTTATCTAAAGTTTACTGTGATTTGGAATTTTCCATAATGTTATAGGTGACAAAATATAGGTATTACTAATACTGCTGTAGTTTGTTGTCTGTTTTTGTGACTGAAGGAAATACTAAATTACAGATAGAGGTTAGCAAAAATAAAGATATAATCTTTTTTCTATCCAAATTTACATTACCCACCCCACACACATTCCCACTGCGCTGCTTCTACCCATAAACCTGCATGGACCTATAGACCCCAAGCAAAGAAGCCCTTCTTTAGAGACGCCAGAAAAGGTTAGTCAGCTAGTGTTGTGGCTTGGGCACTGATATGCTACACTGCAGAGCCTGGATGATTTGGGGTTTGTGGGGAGCCAGCCATTAAAGGGTTTGAGCAAATAATTAACAGAGTGATATTCAAAATACTGGACAGCTATATGACGTAGCCACTGACCCATCGGAACATAAAGCCATCTGCGAACAGCCAATTCAGAGGTACCAGTTTCTGTCAGTCTGCCCTAGGAATGTGTCTAGATTAATAAATGAGAGGGACTGTTTTGGGGGAAATGGGTGGCAGAATGTTGGAAAAGTATGAGATTTTAGATGGGGAGACTATTTAGAAGGCTTTAATAAGAATGAAGGGAGTGAGGTGGAAAGAGGAAGCATTCGGATGGATTAAGAAAGTAGAATCATGAGCACTCGGTACTAACAGGATATGAGAGAATGGCGACAAAGCATCTAAGGTTGTTCCTCTCTCTTGGATTTGGTAAAAAGACGGGGAATGTGGGAGGAGAGGCACCAGCAAGCTGTGGAATATGGTTGAGAAAGTAGCCATTTTGGTACTTTTGTTTGAGATACCTGTGGGACATCCAAGGAGAACACATCTGGCAGGTAGCTGGATATGTAGGTGTGAAGCTTAGAAGAGTAGTCTGGGCTGAGTATGATTTGGGAGTGAAGAGAAGTTATTTGAAGCCATGAACGTGGATAATAGTAACCTGAGGAAATATGTAGTATAAAGAGAGAAGACATCTAAAGGTTGGTTTGTGGGGAGCACAGCTTAAAGGTTGGGAGGAAGGAGAGGAGCTAATGAATAAGATGGAAGCGGAGTGGGGAGAGATGGGAATGAGAACCAGGACGGAATAAACCAAAGTGAGAGAGTCAACTGTACATTTTCGCCACCCCGATCCCCACTCTTCTGGGAGCCTCTGGGGTATGCTGTAGTTTATGAGGCACCTGGTGTGTCTGAGGCAAAGGGGAGGTCAGTGTTCCCTTGTTCTGTCATTGTTCTAAACTATAAAGGGATGTGTGTCTCAGTCATAGAAAAGTGAATTAGTGTTTGATTTAGAAACTTGAAGTTTTCATTTAAAACTCACTCTGAGGGAAATTCTAAACGGTTGTGACCATCTTTGGCCTCAGCTGATGAAACAGCCAGACGGGATCCGAGCATCCCTGTCGGTCAGTAGGGGTCTGGAACTATTCCCAGCAAGAACACAGGAGACATAGCTTTCTGATGAAGGGGTTTCCCGCAAAGTGCTGCTGCCCCTGCCCACAGATGGCCAGGCCAGGGTGGCAGTGTGGTTTGGGAAAGGCAGAGTGTCCCCAGGAACAGAAACGCCTCTACAGTGGCTCTCTCCCCATCTTGCTCAGGCCACCTGAGCCCGGAGGTGCATGTTGACTTGGGAACAAACCTCATGCAGTGTTTGCAGATTTGGGCATGCAAATCCTTCAGACATGCACAGGTCTTGCTCAGCGGAGCATAAGAACGCTCCCTGGACCAGCTAACCAGGACTGCCTTTCCGCCGAGCCCCGGTCTGAAACCGATTGTGTTAGTTCTGCCTGTTTAATTTGAGGCCTGTCCAGAATGTCATAATCGTCCTGGGAATAGATAGTTTTGTTTTTGTCTCCATCATTTTGACCTTGAGAGCTTCATGTTAGACACTTGTCCTCTGGAGGTGCATGATGAAAGGAGCAGGCAGTTCACTGGCCTCCAGAGTCACGTCCAAACTCCAGCTCTGCCACTTGCTTACTTATATGACTTGGTTAAGTTACTTGACCTCACTTTGCCTCCTTTTTTCATCAATAAAAGGGTTTAATAATAATATCTATTCTCATCCGGTTGTACCAAAAATAAAATGCTATAATTTATATAAATACCATGCAAGAGTGTCTGGCATGTACGAAGCATTCAATAAAAGTTGTTTTTTTTATTATTATTATGGTATTTATATCCTAGATATGTCTCTGAGTACTTTAAAAAGAGTATTCTCCTAACTTCTCCCCCTACACATCGCTTCTCTAATATTTTCATTCTGTAAAGAAAGATCTTGTTGATATTGAATATGTAGCCAAAAGACCCAGAAATGCCCCCATCCCAGTCCACATCACAGCCGCTGCTCCCCACAGGAGGATGCTGTGTAGGAACGGCAGTGAGGGAAAATGCAATAGCCCCTAATCCTCACCAGGACGTGGGCCCAGGCCCCTGGTGCAGAGAAGTCAGACGAGCTGGACTTGGCCATTTTTTTAAAGTTAGTTAAAAGGCGCTTGCAGCTCATCTGCCACTTTCTGAGACATATACCAGGGAGAAGCAGACACAAGATAGATGGGCTCCTGATGTCTCATATGCTACTGCCTTGCCAGGGACAAATAGACACCTTGGGTCAGCGTCCCACTCCAGTCCCAGGAAAGGAAGAGATGAAGCTAATGACTAGGTGGCCCAGCGACTTCCATTTGGGAGTGGGGGGTTCTGGCCCTTCCACGCGAGTCACGCGGGAAGAAGAGCCCCCCGTCTGCAAGCTTTGTGATGCATGGTTGTTCCAACCACTGAAATGTGGTCCGGTCAGCACCCAGCTTGGACTCGCTCCTCCTCCTTTGGGGTGTTGATTGCCGCTGCCCCCCAGGTGGCTGCAGAGGGAAGGGGGGCTCAGTAGTGTAAAGGGTTGTGTTTTCACCTCCATCCTCAGCCAGTTTTTTAATCTTTGGAGATTTTAATTCTTGCTTTCTTAAGGATGGTAATTGAGCCAGTTGGGGATAAAAGGAAGAAAGGAAACAAGGTAAATTGGAAAATGAATTTCCTAAACTGTTTCCCTTTCTTTAGCAATTCTTCAAGTTTGTAAAAATGGTTGCTCAGGAAGACTGCAGTGAAACTGTAAAGCCTTGTGACTGCTATTCCTCTGTTCCCTAGAGGATAAGATTTTTAAATAACTGAAAAGAGCTGCTTATGTTTCAGAATAGGTTTCCTTTAAGATTGCAAGGTCAAGGCTTAAGTGTCTGACTTCGGGGGAAAGGGAAAGGCAGAAGGCCATTGCTGTCATCCAGCCTGTTCTGGAGATGAATACATTGGAGACCTAACAGTTTGTATCCTGTGCCTGGGAAAGCGGGAAGGGGATGAAAATAGGGAAATGAAAGCGGGACAGAAAAATCTAGCTGGGAGGTAGGAGGCCTAGGTGTGTGAGTACTAATTTGACCCCTCGGTAAGCACCTGGCTGGTTTATAGCTGACCCTTTACTTCTTGGATTTAAGAAAAAAAAAGCTGGCCAGGTGGGAGTTCTTTCAGGGAAGGAAAGAAAGAGTAAAGAAAGCTAGAATTACATAATTTTTCTTGATTTCTTAAAGTAAGACATAGAAAATGTATCTCCTCCCCAAGCATGTACACCATCGCTTTTTGGGCACTTTCTCAGCTGGCTGGCTGTTCCCCTGCCACATGGTGTGACAGCTCAGAGCACTCCAGCTAAAGAAGTGAACCCATACCCTCAGCTGGGAAGCCTGTTAATTTAGCACTCAAGGAGCTATGGCTGTCTATGAAACATTAACAAAGAAGTCTCACACAGCCCAGGAAAGCAGGGGCTCCATCTCTGCTGCCCAGAGGCTCACCCTGTGAGCCCTACCATAGGGAAGTCACGGTCTCAGCGTGTTGGTGCCTTCCTTTGTTTTGGGAGATACACAACCAAGAATATACCCAAATGGCACTGCATCTTAGGCTCCACGCCTCACTTATGAGTGACAGTGGGTGAGAATCCACTCAGTGAGCTGAGCGTAAGGGGTTGCTCGGAGATGGAGGTATGCTTCACTAGTAATTGGTTTAGAATTTTTCTTCCATCCAGTGTCTTTCTCCTCTATCATTTCAGGGGAATACAGCGTGTGTGTATGTGTGTGTGATAATGAAATAAGGTATATAAAAAAACTTTGCTTTAGGCTTAAAAAAATGTTTAACACAAATATTTTCTGAGCCTGACATATCAAAAGCAGCTTATCAGAAGAAAATATATTTTCTCAAAAACTATTTTAAGGCCATGTAGCTCCCTTTACCTCTGGCCCAGGTACAACTCCCGCTGTGGGGAAGAATCTAGACAGATTTTGCTGTCACCATAGTCAAGGTCTAGAGGTCCCTTTGGTCATCATCACCATTATAATAGCACCTACCCCTCTAAGAGCGCTTACTGTATGCAAAGTACTTGATATGCTTTGTTTTCTAATCCTTACTCCCAGCCCACAAGGAAACAGGCACAGAGAGACCAAGTAACCCGTAGAAGGTAACAGCGCTAGTTGATGGGAGAACCCAGGATTCCATTTCAGGTGGAGGTGGCTCAGGGCCTAGGCTTCCCACAAGGTACCCACTGCTCCATGCTCTCCCGGAAACTGCATGGTGAGCTTGAGCAGTTTCACAGTCATCCTACCACAATGGAATATAAGGCCTCATGAGAAGCCCTTTCACTCTGAGCACCATAGCCCCAGAAACACCATTTGCCACTCTGCTCAGGTCTACAGTGTCTCATGAAACAGACTGCCCAAAGGCCACTTGAAGGAATAAAGATCAGTTAAATTTCAGTTCACTTAAGTACTGAGAAGAATTCGTTTATACCAAACTTGGCTACATGGTGAATTATAGTCTAAGGAGCTTCTGAAATTCAGTTTATCCGTAAAGTGAACAAGGAAAAGTAAATAAATATATATATCAAATAGAAATCTAAGACAATGGAAAACTTTCTTTTATTTAACCTGCAACTCCTATAATATAGCCTGTAGTCCTACTGGACTATTGAATAGAGAGAGGTAATTCAGATAAGAGATTTTTTCCCAGTGTTATTGAGACCTAATTGACATATAACATTATATTAGTTTAAGGTATAGGGTACAGCATAATGACTTGATATATATATATATAGTGAATTGATCACCACAATAAGTTTAGTTAACATCCATCAGCTCACATAGTTAGAAATTTTTTTTTCTTGCAGCGAAAACTCTTAAGATCTACTCTCAACAACTCTCAAATGTACAGCACAGAACTGTTAACTACAGTCACTTGCTGTACGTTCCGTTCCCAGGACGTGCTCATAACTGGGAGTCTGCACTTTCTGACCACATTCACCCAGTCCCCTCACTCCCACCCTCCACCTCTGGAAACCACGAATCTGTTCTCTGTTTCTATGAGTTCACTTTCATTTAGATTCTACATTTAAATGAGATTGTGCAGTATTTGGCTTCCTCTTTCTGACTTATTTCACTTAACTATCCATGTTATTGCAAATGGCAGCATTTCCTTCTCTTTTTATGGCTGAATAATATTCTATTGTGTGTATTTGTGTGGATGTGTGTGGATGTGTGTGTAGATAGAGATTTTCATGTGTGGCTTTTTTATGTTCAATATTTTAAGATGTTGATATATCATTAAAGTGATTTTTATTAGTTATTAGCAAAATCAAGTTTATAAACTTGGTTCATAAGATAGTTTCTAATATTTCTTTTTTTCTTAGAATAAATTCACTATTATTAATGCATAAAAGCCAGCAACTCGAAGCGTACAGTAACGAAGCTCTGCCTCACAGGCGGAATTCAGATGCTCCGCTTTGGGCTCGGACGCTGCTTTGTTCATACCTCTCTCTGCCTGTTGTGTTTAAGGGCCAGTTTATAGCACCTATGTCGTTCCCTACTCGGGGATCTTCTCCAAGGCAAGACTGTCTAACTTCTGAGTTTCAGCCACTTACTCAGTACCAAATGGGAGATAAGTTTATTAGAGTCATTTTTGGTGAATCTATTCATTTCAGCAGCAAAAGGTGAAAAGACAAAGGAAAAAAAAAAAACATGAGAAAAGACACATGTGGCTTCTTCGTGGTGGCAAGCTGCAGCAGTGTACAGGGACATTTTAGCGGGGACATGTCTCCTTAGGGGAACCCTGAAGAGTTCGAGGAGAATAACGTGCTCCCGGACACTGCGGTCACCACGTTTCCACGCAGAGGACGCACGCGGAGAAGCAGAAGCAGAGTCCTGGGAAGTCAGAGTCTAGAACTGAGAAAATTAAATTTTATGTTTAATAAAGAAATGGACTACTTCACGTGACAATCTGGAAGCACAATAATTTCCATCTCCATAATGCACTTGCACTTTTTATCAGCTCTCATGCATATCAAAGCAAGTGCCAAGGAAAAATGACCTATTGGAAATAATTTATTTTCTTACAAACCTTTGAATTTAAACATTCTGCTGATAGTTCGGGATTCTTAGTTATCACCCCCATAACATGCAGTGCCCCAAATGAGCCACATAGACTTTGAGAAGACTTCAGGTAAAGGTAGTTGAGTTGATGGTCACACTCAGTGTTCATATCTGGTTAAGACCTCCTGGTCTTGAAGTTTTATGTTTTCATGACATCGGTTAATTCACTGTAAATAGTAGTGAAAGGAACTAATTAGGAATGTTGTCTCTGGATATATAAGCCAGATTTGTTTCGAAGTAAGCAAGTTAGTCTCTCTAAGCCTCAGTTTCCTTTTCTGTAAAATAGGGATAAAATGCCTTCCTCAAGTATTATTGTAAGGACTCAATGAGCACAGAGGTTAGCTCAGACCCTGGCACATTATTCTCAGTTTTCATCAGTTTATCATTATTCATTGTGATTCATTTTCATATATCGACATGATAATAGCACACGCTCTTAACTACTATGCTTTGATATCATTATTCCTTTTTCTACTTCACCTGTCCTCCCCCATCCCCCACTACCTCCACACACCCCATACTTTTTCAGTTTCCTGTTTAGGGTTACAGGTGCAGGTTCAGATCTATTGCCTGTGACTAATAATCTATAGGGAACAGGAAGTATCTTGAGCCAGTGTATATAAAGGCATTAGAAATAACCACGTGTCTTACTTGTAAGCCAAGATTTTCATAGAGAGCCCTTCAGTGGATGTAGCCTGAAGAAGAACTGGGGAAAAAAAAAAAAAAAGACATTACCCCACGAGTACTTAGAGATTTAAGCAAATACAGCTCTCCAAATGGTTCCTGGTCACAGAGGAGTCAAATAAAATCAGATGAACACATGGGGAATCTAGACTCCTCACTGTTGACGCTGTCTTGCACACCGACATCACTTTGTGTTGAGGTTCCTGGTACCTGCCGTGGACAGCGTGTGCCCCATAACTACTTGGTCACCACCTGTCTCTTGGTACCGGGAGGTAGGTGTGGGCTCCCTGTAATCTGTGTTTTATTACTCGTTCTCAGCCGGCCGACACCTTCACGCGCGAGGGGAAGGGTGGCATTGCCCCCGTGCTGATGCTCATCGAGCTGGACTTCTCACTGGAGACGGTTCAAGTCGTAATTGTCTCCCTGAAAAGTAAATGCGAAGTTCTCCGTAGAAATAGTCTGAAATGTTAGGCAGAGAGCGACAGTGATGTTGTTCTCTTTGTCACAGCGACTTTGTAGGGAAGACCTTCCCTGCCTTGCCGTCCTTCCAGTTGACCCTTTTGTACGAGGGTTTTTCCTAAGACTCCACCACTACAGCTTGTACCGGTGTGAGGGTTCCTGGGTGCCTTTCTCAGTGTCCAAATGTCTTCAGGCCAGAGAGTGCACTGGAGCAGGGGAACAGAGCTGACGGACTCAAGCCCAAGCCTGAATTTCCAGATTTCTCAACACTTCTCCATGGTCTGAGGAAGTGCTGAACAGCTGTGTGTAATGACTGTTTCGTACATTCTTGCCTGGGTATAATTTCAAGGATGCTCGGTGGTAAGAGGAGGGGGTGGTTTCGAGAGAACTGAAGTTACTCGCGCTATTGATGGCTACTACCTGCAGACAGCTGGTGTCCCAGCCGTCTTTCATGGCTGGAAACTGTAGCAGAGTGGTTGCTGAGAGATTCTAGGAAACTTATTTTTCTACGACTGGCCAGAACAGTCACTCCGCACCACGCCCCCTGCGCCCCCCGCCCCCCGCCGCCACGTTGTAAGGTCACAGCATTTTAGAGCTATAGGTAGACTGACACCAGGAGGCAAGAAGCAGACAACTGCCCAGCTCTCCTGTTCTCAAGAAAGCAACAAGAACCTCATACTCTGCTAATCACCATGTCAAAATGAATTTTGGTTTTAGGGGCTTTGGAGTGTGCAGAAGTGGTGGTAGTGAGCAAATGCAGGAGAATGGGAAGAATAAATTAAATGAGAAATCTATGAGCCGCAGACCTTTTGCATCATTTAAAACTAAAACCCCAGGTGACAACCAGAAAAATCTCTATGAAGTGATTCAGAATAAGTCTGCAGCTCAGTGTTTAGTTGTTAGTAATTGACTCTCTGAAGTACTACATGAAATATTTTCCTCTTTAAAGTGTTTTTTAACCAGCTTTTTAAATGTTGGTTAAGTCATAATATTATTGTAATAAAGACCAGTGTTTTTACAAGAGCAATTTCACCTGTTCGTATTCAGATAATGGGTTTAATGACTGATACAGCACAATTACCCAGTGGACAATAACATGTATTTCCCATATCTTCCTGCCACTACTTGACCCTCCACAATCTTTTTGCTATTGTAGCCAGAGTAAGTTTCCTACCATTCAGATCTAATCGTGGCACTTCACTGTGTGAAGCCATTTGTTAGCTCCCGTGGACTTCAGAGTAAGGTACAACCGCCTTAGCATGGCACAGAAATTCACGACCTGATCTCTCTCTGCCTTGCCAATCTTATCTCCTGTCATTATGTATTCCAGCCATTTCTGATTACACCCAATTCCCCAAGCATGCCATGCTCCTTCACACTTTTTACTTTGCTTGGCCTGCTCCCCACAGTGTGCTCCCCCAACCTGAAGCGTCAACTCAGGCATCAACTTTTTGGGGGTTGTCTTGTGGACATGGTGCCTCCAGCCTTCCCCC
Organism: Eidolon dupreanum; assembly: GCA_028627145.1. Classification (NCBI taxonomy): domain Eukaryota; kingdom Metazoa; phylum Chordata; class Mammalia; order Chiroptera; family Pteropodidae; genus Eidolon; species Eidolon dupreanum. Next base: position 97,256,387 of record CM053515.1, read on the forward strand.
ACCACAGTGCTTATAATGCTTTCCAGGTTCCTAATACAGGGTAGATGCTCAACAAGTATTCGCTGAACAGATTAACAGTAAGGGTTTGAGTGAGTGAGCGAATTTGGTATGTTACGGAAACTACAAGTGACTAACTGGCTGGAGCTGTGCGTAACTTTTTTTCAGTGATGACAAATGTCATCGGGTCCTTACAACTAAGTTGTTATTTTTTGTAGAAATTATCACTGTGTACCCCTCTGAATGAGATCTCATTTTTGTTGCCTTTTTTTCCCAGAAATATAGAACTAGAACATAGTTTTTAGTGAAGAATGGTTTAGAACTAGACACACATATATATACTTATTATAATTGTGTGTGTGCATAAATACACACATATACGTGTATGCATACTTATATATGTATGTATGTGCCTATATACATGTACACATACATGTGCATATGTGTACACGTGTCTACATGTATGTATATATATGCAAATGTGTGTGTGTCATGGGCAGATATAGATCACCCTTAGTGATGCCTCAAAGGAGGTTCTGTCTCCATCCAGCCTGCTTGCTGCGACCCGAAGGATGATTAGAACACCTCCCCACGGAATCACCTTTCTCTCCCACTGCCTGGAGGCTATTCGTAGACACGTCATAGACACTCTCAAGTTCTGATCACATTTCATCTGCTGCATTGAGAAGCTAGAGTCTGTCTGACTCACCTTTGCATTCATTCAATGGACATGTTCCTTATTTCCACCATGTGGCTGTATGACAACTCTTAATTGTATAATGAGTGGTCTCTAGTCACTCAGTGATTTTGTCTCAGCAACTCATCCTTGTTCTCATCTGCCATCTCTCCAGTGTCCACCCCAGTCTCAACATACAACTTTGCTAGCAAGTCCCTTTAGCAACTCATAGGTGATCTATCACACAAGTCTCTGTCTCCCTATGTGGGTTTCTTTCCATCAGATACCTCTTAATTCACTCCCACAAACCATGAAGCCTCACTGCCTTGAAAGAGCCACTCTCTGGAAAGAGCCTGGAGACTAATTTATAGGGCCAGGCACAGGGACTGTTTTTAGAGCAGGTCGCTTGTGTCATATCTGTATTGGGAGGATAAAGTGTTTTCTAATGAAATGTTTTCATCTTGTCTTTTAGCTTACATTTTACTATGGTACTGAAGATGCTTGGTGTCCAAAAGAGTACTATGAAGACATAAAGAAAGACTTTCCAGAAGGAGATATTCGACTCTGTGAGAAAAAAATACCTCATGCTTTTATCTTATACTCTTACCAAGAAATGGCCGACATGGTGGCTGACTGGCTTAAGGATGATCTGTCCAAAATTGAAACGGCGACAGAAGAAAACCAGGACTGACGGCTGGCACGTAGAGGCGATAAGTACACTGCCTCTTCGTAGCAAGTAGTACACTTAGTAGGTAAATGTTTAAGTTTGATGTTTGATATGAGAAGAGAAAAAAAGGGAGAAACTCTCGGCTTACAGTCTGCCCACCCCCAGTTCCCCGTGCTACAGTCTCAAGTAAACACAGTTGATGGAACATTCCATAAGTTTAACCTCACCTTTTCCAGGACTCACGACATGGTAATCTAGATAGGTCTCTTCTGTTTGCACGAGACGCCCAGTGGTACCACACGGCTTATTTTGGTAGGCAGGATCATTGAGACAAAAGGAAGTCTAAATTTAGTTTATTTTAATTGAGTTGTTATAGAATGGCCTCTCCTAGAGGAAATTATTAAATAACTACTAGAAAATGTAAAAGAGATCAGTGAATGTTAAGTGTATAATCAGATATGTGAAGTGTATGAGATCATGAGAAGGGCATACTCACGTACCAACAGCAGGAAGTGATGAGCCATGGATCTTGGCAGCTGACCTGGGTCTCTCTTAAGGACAGAAGTTGAAGATCAGCCCAGACTAACTTTGTACAGGCCTTGCCTGAGATCATCAGAATCAGGCTGGATACCAGGGCAGCCTGCACCCACCTATTCCTACCTTGCGGTACGTCACAGACCACCAAGTCGGCCTTTTGTCTGAACACTAGTGGCACAGGCCCAAGGAGAGCCAGCATCGGGGGAGGTGCTGCTCGTCTCCACCTCTGAGAAGCATCCCTGAGGAGTGTGACTCCCTGATCCACCTGCCTTAGATAGGGAATGAGGTTTGACAGCCTTCGCTCTGGTCAACTAACCAGAGAAGAGTCGTTCAAGGATCCTGACTCTGCCTCCCCAACACAAGGCAGCCAGCCAACTCTGTGCCGAGCCTTAGTCTGCCAGACTGTGAGCTCCCTGCATGCTCCTCTTCTCCAGAGCCAGGGTGCGGAGTCCCTGGACTGTCCCGAATCAAGCCTGTACCCACCACATGCAGTTCCTCTTCTGTGATATTTTTCAGTGAAACTCCATTGAGGACCAGCAATGAGCCAAGTACCATGCTATGCATTGTAGGTAGAGTTCTTAGCTATATTATGGTTCTTTTCTTCTGAAAATCTAGTAAGTAATTTCCAAAAGGGCATCTTTAAATTGCTGAATAGAGGATTACCATAAATGAGTTCTCCATTTCTGCATTAGCTTTGTTAGTTGGAAATAAATTGTTTTACTAATGAACCAAAACAAATCATTAAATTATGTAAATTCACCTTCTCTGGCAACCTTGAGGTCCAGTAGAGAAGAAGCTTGCTCTCTGGCCCAAAGTTGGCTAACAGTTTTGCTGCCTTCCCCGAATTAACTCAATCCTGGGGCCTTAGGAGCCAATAAATCCCACTGACTACAGTGATGGTTGACCATGGACCAGAAACATTGGGATTTTAAATCCCTCAAACATCATCATTCTTTAAGGACAAGAGGATGTTGGCCTTTCTCTCAAAACCTGAAGCCCCCTGATGAAAGATTCAGGTCTGATAAGCTGCCAACACCATAGTGAGTGTTGAACAAGTTGCTCTCCTCTGTCAGGGCTTCTCCATCAGAGCAAGCGACTCCTCGGAGGAGAAGGTCCATGCTCCAGGCATGGAGTGTTCTTGGCCTTGAGGAGGAGCCAGGACACTCAGAGTCCTTGTTGGCATCTGCGTAGAAGGTCTAGAAATCAGACGTTAGAAGCTGGGGCTCATGGCTCTGAAGTGCCTTGCATATATAGGAGATGCTCAATAGTACTAACGAGCACTTCAGCAAGTACTGGGTAACTCATACCTACTAAAATAAAGAATAGCATCTCCAACTTTTCTTTCAGCATTATCTTACAACATGACTCCATATTTCAAAAGTCCATGTGTATGAAATTGTATCTTATTTTAGTTTTTCATAGCTTAAAAGTGATAAAAAGTTGAATGATAAAGTAAAAGATACAGGCTCTTATTTACTATTTATCATTTAAGCACCAAATAAATTTTAAAATAAAGCTTTTACTGGTGCTTATGATTTTGCCTGGCCTGGTCTCTGTGTGTCGGGGGAGTATGGTACAATATGAGCAGCACTCCTGAGTTAGACTCGGGTCAAGGTCTTTGTGAAATTGAAAAGCCACTTTTCTCAATGCTGCTTTTAGAGAAGGAAGAATAGACTTCGGGAGACTGAAGTTCATTTTATTTTATTAGGAATCAAACAAAAGACTAGATGTTTCCATACCTGTGTATGAAGTGATAAGTCACGTGAACTCTGGAGGGCTTACCATCTGTGTGATTTCTAGGCAACTTCATCTCATTTCTCCACACCTCACTGTCCTCACTTATAGGATTAATAATGTATACCTCATATTGTTGGAAGAATTAAAGAAGATGATAAAATTAAAGCAGCACAATGCCTGACCAAGAGTATCTTCTGAATAAAGATTGGCTATAATAATGATTATTATTAAATATCATAATAATAAAAATGAAAGACTAAGATTTATCGGCAGTGGATGAAATCCATTTTCCAGAAGCACCTCTGCCGGTATGTCCCAGGCAGCCCCATGGCTGGTCCTTGACGGTAACTTCATATGGAGTTGTCTTATGCTGTGTGAAAGCCACACGGTTGTCCTCTGTCTGCTTCAGGTCGTGGGAGAGGATCTCCAGAGGCAGCCCCCTGTGCTTGGGCTGGTATCCAAGGCAGGCAGGGCCCTCTCTCCATCCGCTTCTCCTCTCAACCCTTGGAGAGCCAGTGACCTCCAGAGGCTTGATTTTTCTTTGCCTTACATTATATATAAGATTAAATGTAATTCTAGATTAAAGGAGGCTACAAAGACATGACCACATAGTGCAACACCTGATTCTGGATTAGGTGTTTTTGTTACAAAAAGCATTGTTAGGATAACTCGCACAATTTGAATAGGTCTGAAGATCAGCTGGGAGTAAGATGTTAATTTTCTGATTTCAACGGTTGTGTTGTGGAGGAATGGGGAATGTTTTTATTTGTAATGACATGCCTGGGGCGATGGGGCAGCATGTCACTTTACTCTCAAATGGTTCAGAGGGGGGAAAAAATATTCTTTGTACTTGCAACTTTTTTGTAGGTTTGAGATGATTTTGAAATTTATAAAAATAATTATTAAATTAAAAAGAAAACCATGCTCTCTCCTTCTACATGTCTCTCATTGCATCTTTTCCAGAAAGTTAATTTCTTCCAAGCAATAGATGGAGGCCAGGGTTCAAATCCTGAATCTGTCAGTTATTGAGTTTGGGATGTTCCATAGACTTAACCTCCCCGACCACCCTCACCCCCACCCCCGACCTGTCTCCTCATCTATGAAAGTACTTTCTTCAGTTTTGGATTTTGGATTCGGGTAGGGTTTTCATTTGTTTTTAATGGAGTCAAATCAAGTCACACATATAGCATTTAACGCCCGGCTTATGGTAGATGCTCTGTACCGTGGTACCTAAGAAAAAGGATAGCAAACTTGTTTTTCCATTACTGTCTCTTTTCTTTGGTGCAGTGGAGGACGCCCCATGATATCTCAGGTTCTGCATTGTTTCACCTGGCCTGGAACTTAATTCCTTCAGTCTTCCCATTTCTAGTTCATACTGCACTCGCTCCCCTGACTCCGCTTTCTGGCCCCGGGCCATGCAGGCCTCCCACACACAGCCCAGGATGCTCCAGCATCACCTCAAGGAGCTTACTGTCCCTTTGGAATAGATACAGGAAGTCAACCATTTCTTAATAACACCAGGCATCACCTTCATTCCCGGCCTCTTCCGGGTAGAAGAGGACATACTTGGGGGAGGGGGTGGTAAGGAGCCCTCAGTGGCTGGAACTGAGTGTGCGGCCACGTGTGCTCTGTAAACAAGTGTATCTCTGAGTCCTTACGAAGGAAGCTCTCCTGCTGGAGGGCAGAGGACAGAACAATGTTCCCTTTCCCAGGGGACTAGGCTTCCTGCCTGTGCCCCATAGAGCTGTAGGTGAGATCAGGTTGGTCCAGCCGAGAGCTGGTGTGGGTCATCGGTCTGTCCCCTTCCACCAGACCGAAGGCATCCGGAGCAAGACTAATGAGGCCAGAGAAGACTCTGGGTTGCTGTGGTTCTGTACAGAGCCAGCTCCTGGAGGGCGAGGGGGAGGGGGAGGAGGCCGCTGCTAGTGCCAGAGGACAGAGAACTTGGCTGGGCTTGGGGGAGGGACGAGTGAGGCCTAAGAAAGCACCCGCTGCTCACCCCACACTTTCAGTGTCTCCTGAGGGCCTCACAGTCCTGCGAGGCTGTAATTATACTCACTTCACGGATTACCACGGAGGTGCAGAGGTAAGTGACTTGCTCAAGATCTCACAGCTACTGAGTGACAGCTGGGATTCAAATGCATGCAGACCTGTGTTCCAGAGCTGTCCCTCATCCTTCGCCCTTCTTCCCACGGGCTCATGCTGCCTCCTGGAGGCAGCAGTGGGCAGCCTCTCAGGCGGGGCTGGCTGGGAAGGGGAGTCAGGGAGGGGCAAACGCGGGCCAGGTCGGCAGGGCAGCGAAGAGTAGAGAGTTGGTAACAACTGAGTAGTTGTAAAAGAATGAAAGATATAACAGACTGGTTTGGGAGGGCGGGGATGCCTCGGGCCCGTGATTGCAAGGAGGAACGCCAGCGATGCAGCGGGAGGCAGCGGCAGGCTGCGCCGAGGCTGCACCCAGGCTGCACCCAGGCTCTGACCCTCTGCAGCCCCCGGAGCCGCCTGGTGCTCCAGACGCACCAACTTCCGTCAGCACCTGTCCGCTCCCCTGAGGGTGCGCTGAGCTCTGAAACCTGCAGTCAGCTGCTCTGTTCTGAGAGCGCCCACTTCTCTACCGCACCTCCTGGAGACCGGGCCCCAAAGACCAGCTGCTCCGGCCTCCCAGAGCTCAAGAGCGCTCACTCCCTCCCTCCCTCCCTCCCTCCCTCCCTCCCTCTCTCCCTCTGACCCCCGCGGTCCCCTGCCATATCTCCATCGAAGTACTTAACTGTTATCGCAGGAATTAGTTTGTACCGGTCCGCTCCTCCCCCACCCCAGTCGACACTCTCCTGCCCTTAAAAGGAGCCCTAGGAGATGAGATTTGTGTCATCTCTGTCTTCTCGGGGCTTGTAGGACAGGGCCTGCCACGTGCAATAGTCAATACATTTTGTCATCTAAGTTAATAAGTTTCCACACCTAAGAGCCAAGCTCCCAAGAAACACCGTTCTCAGTGGGGCAGGCGATGGGACACTCGGTCTCAGGGACTCCCACTCCCTCGGAACTGAGCACGTACGTGGGAGTATGAAAGGGACTTGCGACTTCATCCCTTCAGTGTTTCCCCAGGCCAGCTGTGCACGCGGCTGGGTCAGACAGAGTCAAGGACGTGGACAGTTCCCTTTCTGGCACTGAGGGACTGTGGGAAAGCGAGGCCAGCACACCTCACGGCCCATTCTCCTTGTCCCCTCAGGCTGCAACTGTTACTTCCTTTCTGCGATTCGAAGCCCTCTGGAGTTTGGGTATTAGCCGCTACCGAATGTGCGGTGGTGGTTCGTTCGGTTGTTATTCCCCCGAGTCAGCACCCCAAGTGGGAATTACAGCAACCAGGCACAGCCGGTGCTGGGGACAGCGCTGCGTTTCATTTCGCCCTGCATTCCTCAGACGCTGTGGGGGAGGGGCCTGTGCTGACCTCCCCGCCTTGGGACCGACTTCCTTGCTGGGTACGTCTATGGGAAAATTCCTCTTCCCTGGCGGGGGAGTGTGACCCTGTGGCCGGGGTCCCGACAGCCAGGGGGTGCGGCGCACCTGCAGGGCCCCCCTCCCGCTCAGAGGGAGGAGGATCCCGCTCTGCAGATGCAGCCCGCTCAGGCCCCGGCGGACGTCTGGGCTGCCCCTCCCGCACCTGGGCACCTGGGCACCTGCGTGTGATCAGGACTCCACAGCCTCTCGGTGGCTGCATGCTGGCGACACGTAGCAACGGACGACGGGTTTCTCCCCGTTCACTGTCCCTCCTGTGCAGAGGAGTGCAGGATTCCCAGGGGCGCAGGAGCGCGAAGCAGCCATGCCCAGGTCGGGCAGCCCCGCCTCCCCGTATTCATCCTCGCAGGGCGTCGGGGACATCCAGGCGCACCAGAAGCCAGCGTCACCCGCTGTTAGCACCAGTCACCGCGGGGCCTTCTGGGCATGCTCTCCTCGTCAGTGACAGGAAACAAGATAAATTCTAAATGCCACCCCCGACTTCCCTTTCTCCCTGTAACTGCCCCTTCTCACCGCAGAAGAGGGGCTAGGTAAGTGGAGACTGATGAATACGAAAATGGAGAACACCCCCAAGACCCTTATACACAAAGCATAACGAGACTTCACACTTTTCAATGGCATGAAGTTTATATATTTATTGTACCTACCAAATGAATTAGTCAAAAGATGAAAGTAATTTTTCCTCCAAATGAGACTTCTTTATTTAGCATTGGTGAAATTAAGCAGAAAGAAAGCAGACTTTCTCGATCTGCCTTTCTCCAGAGAAAGACACATGACCACAGGCGACCGGGCCCACCCCTCCGGGCCTCCCTGGAGCTCTGTGGACATGCATCTCCGTCGCTGTGAAAAGCTCTCATCCCACTGGCCTGATCCATGTCCCAGAGGTCGTAATTCTGGTAACAAGTCATCGTGAGGGCAACTCCCTGCCATCCTATGCTGCTGCTGTTCTGTCACTAATCCTCCCCCAGAAATACCTAAGGAACAGATGAACTAGCTTCCTCTTTCATCTGTAGGGAAAAGCCGAGTGTGAGAGCCGGGTGGTGGTGTCGGGCTGTGTGCTGGGTTCTCTCCCCCCCAGTCTGAGAGAGACGCAGAAGGGAACGAGGTGCTGTCACTGTGCACAGACCTGGCCTGGAAAAGTGCTGAGCGAAAGGGCCCCGTAGAGTCGGCGGCCTCGGCCTCGCTGGTTTCCCACACTACGAAACTGGCCTCGCACGGGGAGCTGCCACGCTTGGGCCCCACGCTTGGGGTTTCAGAGGCGTGACTGTGCAGCTTGCAGGGTGATGCGCTCGTGCTTCTGAACCGACGGGTCCTCCAGCAGCCCGCTCTGTGTGAAAGCAGACACCCTCTCCATGCAGAGACTGTGCTGGAGGTGACAACACTCACTCGTTACAAGTGACGGTGCTCCTTTGCCACTGCGTTTTGGCCTCTACTACCTCCCCGTGCAGCATGGGGCTGTATACAGGGACATACACGATGTCACACCAATCACAAAGACTCAGGGAGCAGCGGTACCATGCCTAAGGCCCCCTAGTGGATGACTCCACATTAAAACCCAACATGTGTCAAGGGCAAAGGGTCACCGTAAAGACTGATGGGCCTGGAGCCCCCAGGGGGCCCTGTTTGAACGAGTCATTCCTGTTCCCCCCACATGATTGACCACTGTCCTCGGCATGAGGGGTAGGAGCGGTCTGGCACAGAAAGGCCAAACAAGTCGAGAGTAGTTCTCCAAAAACCCGTCACGATCAGTTTTACCAATAAAATATTTAATCAACTTATCTGTACAAAATATCAAAATGGTTAATGGCGAGTAGACAGACATGTTTAACAAATATATACTGCTATATAATTGTCAAGAAAAATAGAGATTGCTGTTTTACAGTCCATTTACATTTCGATATGTACAACCTATTTAAACTTGAGAATACATACACACCATGGATTTGTACCTGGCCTTGAAGGACTCCCTGCTAGCTGGCCTGGGCATGGGCAGCACTCACGACGTCAGCTCCTGCTGCCCGATGAGGCCAGGCTGGGCAGCAGGGACACAAACCCACCTCCAGCCCCCAAGCCTCAGCATTCTGCTCTGACCAAACCAGTTCTGAAAGACTACCGACAAAAGAGATTTCTGCCCACCTTAGATGAGGGTTTAAAAACCTCACCCCCTTCCCCACCTTACTCCGGATCCAAGCTGACAAACAGTGAGCGTCATTGCAAAACGAAAGGGATTTCCAACCCCCTCCAAAAAAGTAATTCACTTTGTCTGTAGCCGCTGAGGGAAGACGTGTTATTGAGCTGTGTGATGGCATCACTGTCATCCCGAGCTGTGCGCATTTCCTGGCACGCGCTTGTGACCGGGCAGGTGTCTGTCTGTAAGTGTCAGATGCTCCTACCGCCCACCCGGGACCCGCTCAGATGGCACCACGCTGGAAGCTGGTGCTGGAGTTCTACGGAAACCGTCATGATGAGAAGAGCTGCTTCTTTACACACTTTTTTTTTTTTTTAACTTTTCAGAATCCCCTGTTGTCATCTGCTGAAGGGCAAAGTACGGTCAGCATGTGAATCCTTCTAAAAAAAATGCATTAACTTTTCATTTGGGGTGAAATACTTCAAGCTAAAAGACCTAACGTCACTCAGTTCTGATTCTTTGTCATAGAAAACATAACGGCTGATTGCACCACAGTATAAGGTGAAATACAAAAAAAAAAAAAAAAAAAAATGATCCTAAGGATGCTCGTGGCCAATGTGTGATGGAGTCGAGGCAGGAAATGCCAGAGAAATTCCGTTTTCCGGGGTCTCTGTTCCTGACTTGGAACACTTGAGTATTTCCCAGCCAGAAAACATTTTTCATCTCAAGCTTTCTTTCTCCCTGAACTGCATCATTTTCTGAACAGAATGCTGAACGACTGACTTTGCTCCAACTCTGACAGGTCCTGCCCCAGAAATATAATTTGCGAAGCAGTAAGCCCTGCTCCTGGACGCACGCCCTTCCTCAGGCAGCCTGCTCGCCTCCAGCCCTGTCGCTGCTGCCCGAGCCATGGGGGGAACTCAGACACACGTATCCTTTCCTGCCCTTGACAGCTGTCAGTCACTCAGAGATAAACACGCAGACAAGGAAAGGCCTTCGGCTGCCCACGTGTGAGAGGTCTGAGAGAAGCCAGACTCGTGGGAAGGAGAGCACATACGACAGTTGCAAACTATTGCAGCTGCAGAGCCACCAGCTCCCTGGCCTACATGCTGCCCCGCCCAGCCTGTACCCACGGAGTGTCCTCAAGGGAAGTTTAGCTGGGTCGGTGTGTTTACCTCTCATTCAGCAGGACTCCTATGAATAAGCCTTCCAGGGAGTCTGGTTTTCATCAGCCACAAGCACATTTCAGCCCCAGAAGACTTGGCCAAGGTTCTAGATTCTAGTGGCCAAATGTCTGAGCCAGGTCCAGGCCTGGAACAGGCACCTTGCTCCCTTCTTTAGATGCAGTAACTGGGCATGGTGTGGCCACCGCTGGTCAGATGGAACGGCGCAGAGTTGATCCTGCAGAGGACACAGCCCCTGGCCCACCTCCCGCCTGGCCAAATCTCCCGCCACTGCTACACCACATTCCTGTTTGCCAGCAGCTCAAAAGGTGGTGAAGTAGAAATGCACGAGCAGAACAGGTGGCCACCTCCTGAGAGGTCCGTACTGCCAGGCCTAAGGACACTGGGGACTTGACCCAAGAAAGCTTTTCCTTGTTTTTCTGGACAACTTATTTTGCATACTGTCACTGACTTAGAAAAAAAGGATTAAAAAGTTTCTGCAGAAGGAAGTTTGTCAGGCAAAAAAAAAAAAAAAGGTGCAAACTGTGTCATACACCAGCACACGAAGCTGGTCCTGCCCACGAGGCACCTGGATGCAGAGGCACCTCTCAGGAGTGTCCGCGAACTCTGTGACCCTCTTGCCTTTGGGGGTGGGGGGGGATGCGTGTGAGAGAAACCAGCCCCTTCTCCTGTCAGCACAGAGCATCACTCGCGCTTACCAGTGCGGGAAGGGGCCGGCGGGACTGCTCCAGGAGGTGGGCACAGGCAGGAGGAAGCGGACGGCCGCCCGCTGGTTGCACTGCTAAGGACATATTTGTACTTTTCAACAACTATAAGCAAGACCGGAAATGCACACTTATTTTCAGTGACTTCTTCGCACTCTCTGACTCTACACATCCCAGGTTGCCCTCCTGTAGCCGCTGCTGCCACCATGAAGTACCAACCCAAACTCCGCCTGGTCGGCAGGTTCTGTGGCCAAGTCACAGGCCTGCTGTAGGCACGGCACCTCCACCGGCAACTGTGGGCTGGGTGAGAAGATGAACTCACCCCTCAGGAGCACAGAGCACCCCTCAATGAGTGGTCAGAGCCCACACGGCAGGTGTCAAGCCCTCAATCACCGTCACAGAGTTCCTAGGCCAACTTCCAACCGCGTCCCAGCAGCTGCCTCCGTGTAGGTGACTCTCCGCAGATGAGACACGTGCCCTCCTGCAGAGAAGAGGCTCCGCTCACCCAGAGCCTTCCTGGGCGTTACCAATTTGTGCAGTGCTAAGTTCTGGGCACAGGTGAAAGTCCAGAGCGGCACAAAAGGAAGAGACTAAACGGCGGGAAGGCTCTAGGTACAGAAGGCCAATCTGTCTGAGAAATTAGCAGTAACATCTTTTTGACTCCCTTTATCTAGTGTTTCTTAATGTTAAACTCTGTCGCCATTTCCAGGCCATAAGAAAGAAGAGAAAGGGGCTCTTCTGGTGTCTGTCCCGGGCAGACAGACATGGCCATAGCAACGAGGTGGCTGAGCAGGACAGGGGGACCTGCTGGGGACCTGGCAGAGCAGTCCTCCCTTAGACAGGCTGGCTTGTCTTGTCCAGGGGCTCTGGGACAGTCCCAAGTCCCTGTCTGGGCTCCCAACGGGCCACAGACTTTTCTTTCTTCTGCTGCCCAAACAGAGGGACCAGCAGCAGGTAGGAGCCTTCCCAGGGCTTGGTCTCAGAACTCTCAGCCCGAGTGCGGCCTTACTCACCACTGTATGGGCATGGGACTTGAGCTGGGTTGGCAGTGCCCCTCAGCTGGGACACAGGATGGGTCGTGGCTTTGGTGAGCTGAGCCCCACCCCTGAGGTCCTGGCCTCCCCTGCACCTGCCTTGTCCCAGGTGGACATCAAAGAACTATCCATGAAGCACCAACAGGGGCTAAGACTCCACGAACATACGCGCACACACGTGCACACAGGCAAGAGCTGCAACACTTGAGCGAAGCAGCTCTGGGACAGGGATCCGGAGGGGACATTTTCCATGAGCATCACAGTTGCTCTGCCTCTGAACTATGTGAGTGGGCTCTGGACAAAATAGACGTCTAGAGCCATGAGACTGGAGAGCTCCTCACTTTACGGGGGCAGAAGCTGAAGGCCCGGACAGGGAGGTGACTGCCCATGACTTGCCTAGACCTTGTGGAGCTCTGTGGCAGGTGGCAGGTGTCTGTAGAAGACAGGTCACTCCTGGGCACGCAGAAACCCACAGTGGGCTCAGGCTCTAGCACTACTAAGACAGCCCTCGGAGGCGATCTACTTCCTTCCCACTCACTCCCGACGTTTCCTAACAGCTGGGTTCACTGGTCCGCTCTCTTTCCTTCCCAATCCAGACACTTTCTGAGATGACGATGCAGGCCCTTCACCCCCTCTGACAGACTTTCCAGAGACTCTGTCCTCACCCGTCTGATGTCCCACTTGAGGCCCCCTGACCCAAGGCCGTTTGTGGCCCAGAGACGGCCATCATGCTTTCTCTTCCTCTCTCTGGATTTTCTGGAGACCAGATTCAAGCAAGAAAAGAGTCTGACTTTTTCTGTGCATGAGCTGCTCTTAAAAAGAATTCCATTCTTCTCCCTGCTTTAAGAAGAAAGTCGGTCTGCAGTCCCTAGCTATTCTCTGCTAGGAGTGTGAATGAAACTGCGAACAGGATAAGTGATTTTCAGGATTTGAATGATACTCCGACTACATCCACAGGGTGGTCCGCACTCGCTCGTGCACCTGCTCTTGGCAACACCTCCACGAGACTGTCGTGTGAGAAGTCACTGCACTGGGCTTGATGGGTTTGACTCCATTGTCACATGATCCATACCTCTTCTCTTTCCCATGGCCCTTTAGCATTAAAATGCCAGAGCAGCAGGGTGAAGGGGAGCACGTACATAATGAAAGGGCACAGCTCAAACCCGCTTCCCCAAGCTAAGAGGACAAAGCCAGCCGACCTCTTCGGAAGACTCAGCCCCGCTGCTTGGGAAACTGGAATTCAATCCAGGAAGCATGTGGGCATCGGTGGGCATGGCCACCTACCAGTGTAGGGGTCTCTCTTAACACCGAAGTGTGGCTGCCAGCAACAGTCACCAGACTGTCCTGGTGTATGGCAGACCCGGCACCAGCCCCCTTCAGGCCCCATCTGGCCTGCCCTGTGCTCCCCAAGCTGTGATGCCAAGCCCTCCTCTTCAGCACCAAGCGTGGTTCAAATGATCTCAACTGGTAGTCTGTGATTCTCCCCAACAAAAGGAAACATTTGATTTACGTCAGGAGGAATACTTTGGTGACCGGGGTGAGGGGTAGAGAGCTGCCTCCACTCACAGTCCCCACACACTTTACTCTGCTTGCCAGCAGCCAGCTCGCCCCATCAGTGGGGACTGGAGCCCCCACTCCCCACGGCCTGGAAGACAGGCAGACAGTCCAGGGGACGACCAGCTGTGCCGGCAGAATCCCTTCTCCACATCTGGACAAAACTAGTCTCGCCGCATCTCAGCAGCCAAAACCTGTCTGGCTCCATATACGGTGGCCTTTTTGCCGTCATTTTTACAAAGTGAAACACATCCTCTTCATGCACCTTCTTTTAACTCTGAGATGCCAGAGGACTGAGCAGCATTGGGGGACTTCAGTGGTCCCTGGTGGCTACATGCAGCTCCAAAGGAAATCCAGGAGGCATTCCTTTTGTTTGGTAAGCAAAAACACACTGAAGCTATCAGAGCCACTGAAGGAGCTGTCACTGGCCAAATAAAACAACCACCCCCCCACCCCCACCACCCCCCGCCCTGGGTACAGCCTGGACTCAAGACACAAGAAAAAGACACTTCTCAGTAGAAGGAGGTCATTAGGAAGAAACAGAGAAAATGGAGTTTTGTTGTTTTTGCCATAAAAAGCTCAGGTTAAATCAAGAAATCTCCCCCCCCCCAATTTTTTTTTTTTAAGTTGAATTGGATGACATTTTATTTTATTATTATTATTTTTTAATGCCTACAACACCCTGTCTTCCTCGGTGGTCTCCCATCCAAGTACTAACTAGGCCCGACCCTGCTTAGCTTCTGAGATCAGATGAGATCGAATTGCATGACATTTTAGAGATTTTCAAAATTGGTTTTTCTAGTCACTAAAAATGTATCAAGATGGTTGCTTTTGTCCAAATACATTAAATACCTCAGAACTTCTTCAAAATAATATTTAACTATAGTTTTTCATTAACTCCCTTTCTAAAATTTTTAATACTACAATTTTTATTCTTCATTACGACAGGTATTGAGCAATCACCATGCAACCGTTATTAAAATTATAGTTTTAAAAAAGCAAGAAAGGCTTCTTTGGCAAAATCCATAACTGTAGGGGGACCACTTGGCCTAGTCACTAAAACTGAGCTGTGGTGTACCATTGCAGCCACTTTGGGATTTTTTTTGTTTTGTTTTTTGTTTTAACCTGAAAAGATTTGCATTTTCTGGTTACTTATAACCACCCACATAGCCACAGCATATAAATTCACATTATAAATGTGGGTTTTTCCCCCCTTTGGGGCAATTTTACAGGATAAAAAGGATTCAGGTGGGGCCCTTAAATAAGCTGCATCTAAGTCTTTCAGTTTCTCTCTTTCCCTCCCCCTCTTCCCCTTCCTCTCTTCCTGTCTCCCCCCCACTCTCTCATAATCACTGAGAATTAAAATTTGTGTAACTGGTCCTAAACCTTAGCATCCAAGACAAGATGAGCAGAATGAATGCCTCTCAGGGACCCTACAGGAGAAGGACCCACACAGCCATAAACAGGAGAACCCGGGAGAGCTACAGCGGTTTTCAAAGAATCATTGGGGGTCCCAGACAGGTGAATCTCCACTTATTTCTCTTCCTTCTCTCTCCCAACCATTTACACAGGCCACAAAGCACTACAGGGCAGAAATGAACCAAACGAAGCTATGAAAACTGACACGTTCAAGTTCCCTTTTACATGGACAAACAATCCTACCATCAACAAGACTCTGTGAGGCAAAATAGGGGGGCTGGGGGGATAGGGTTCCACCGCTTCTCCCCCATGCCCAGACCTGGACCTTCTGAAGGGGCCACAGCAGCTGAGCCACAAATGCCCCTCTACAGAGCAAGGAGGAGAGGGACCGACCTTCCTTCTGCTCTGAACCACTGGGCTATGGGGAGCTGAAAGCTCACAAAAGCACTTTTGTGTGGCCTCACTTTCCGTTACTATCGCACTGCCAAAAACTACAGCAACAACACAGGGAAAGCATGTAAAAGCGGACACAGACTTGATAGCTAAGCACAAGCACATGTCGGCCCACTCTGAGTAAGTGCCATGAGAGGGACAAGCCTGAGTCCTCTGAAGGAGCCTGCCCAGGACACCTCCTTGCCTCTTGCAAGCCCCAGGAGCCTCTTAGGCAGCTCCTTAGGAAGACCTCCCCACAGGTCTCTGGGAAGAGCCATAGCGTCCCCCTTTCCCCATTCCCAGCCACTGCAATGGCTTCCTCCTGAGCTCCCCCAAGCCACTGTCACCACCGGGCGCTGCGGCTGAGGAGTTTCCCACCTGGCAGATGCACCCCACCCAGCTTCCTGTCAGATCAGACTGGCAGTTTAAAACCTCTCCCCCATTTCACTCCTCTCCCCCCGCAAAAGATAAATGGTTTGTTTGGGTTTTTTTTACATTCTAGATCATTTCTAATTGGAACTAATTTGTTAAAAAGGATGGTGCTGACCTTTGCAGAGATCTGGGAAGCTCCACAATGCGTTCTTTCTGACAAACGTTCCCTTTCGAAACTGAGGGGCCATTCGATTTTAAAAGTCAAGGAAAACAGAGAAGGCCTTTTGCAGGGTTCCTTCCGGGAGCGAACGGCTTCAGTGCCACGCAAACCTTCCGCGAGGGTATTACAGCCGTCGGGTCGGTACCAGGTGCAACACCGGGGACTCAGGCCCCCAGCCGGCTGTGCCCACACTCGGGCAGAAACAAAAGGGGTTGAGATGAAACTCACCCAAGTACCCCTTTAGTTCACTCACTCTGAAGCCCCCAATTCCCTAACCCGTTCCACCCGATTTAGTGGCTGTTGTTGTAACATTAATACAAACACCATCTTCTCCCCAAAGGGGGTAATGGGCGCAAATAGTGCTCTGTTTGCAGAGTGCACACGGCTGTGACATTCGCTAGCATCTCTTCCAGGGCTCTCCGATGCAGTCCACGGCAAATGTGTGCAAGAGTGAACGAGTGTGTGGATGTGAGTGCTGGTGTGACCGAACGTGCGCTTGCCCTCCTCCGTGCTGGCGCGGGGCCAGAGTCCCACCGCGCACCCACGCTGGGTGACAGGCCCGGCCCGAAGCTGCTCTTCCGCAGGGGGTCCTCGGCGGCGGCGCGGCTGCCCCTCCCAGGCTCGGCCCGGCCCGCATGCTACCTGCAGCCGCACGCCTCCACCACCATGTCCTCGTACTGCTTGTAGACCACGTTATTGGCAGCGTCGATGTAGAGAATGCTGATCGGGCTGAGGCGCGCGGGCACGCAGCAGGAGGCCGGCGCCGCATCCGGCGCCATGGAGTTGAGCAGCGTCTGAATGATGGCGTGGTTGGTGGGCTCAAGGTGCGAGCGCAGTGGGAAGTCGCAAACGCCCTCACAGTGGTACGCCTCGTAGTCCAGCGGCGCGATGATCCAGTCGTCCCAGCCCAGCTCCTTAAAGTCCACGTGCAGCGGCTTGCGGCTACAGCGGCTCCGGCCCCTGCGCGCGTGGCCCCGGCCCGCGCCCCCGCCGCTGCCATGCGTCGCCCGAGCCCCAGCCAGCGCTGTCCGCCGCCGCCTGCGACCGCCGATGACCACCTTCGGCGACCCGGTGCCGGGTCCCGGGTCGGGCGGCGGCTCCGCGGCCCCGAGAGCGCGGGCCTGGGCGCGGATCTCCCGGAACAGGCTCTCCCTCCTCTGCGACCGCGAGGAGACGACAAGCAGCGCGCGCTCCTCGGCAGCCGCGCCACCTCCGCCGCGCAAGCTGAAGCCCAGCAGCTTCAGTGCCAGCGGGCCCTGCGCCGGACCGGCCACTGCACGCAGCAGCAGGCACAACGCGAGGGTGGCGCGGGGCTCGCGGCGGTGGCGCCGGACGGCGTCTGCCACGTCGAACACCTCCCAGCGCGCGCCGTCCAGGGGCTCAGCCGCCCGCGAGTGCAGCAGACGCGGCGCGCGGGCGGCCCCGGGGCACGTGGACAGCAGCAGCAGCGGCGGCGAAACCGCGTTTCCAGGGCTGGGCCCCGGAGACTCGCGGCGCAGCACGCGCAGCTCCGCGCCCACCACCTCGTCAGCGTCAGAAAGGCTGGACACGTCGAACAGGAAGCTCTGGCCGGTCTCGGCTGCCGACTCATCTGCAGGGGACGGACAGAGAGAAAGAGCCGAGTTAAGAACTACGTGCGCACTACCAGCCGCGGGGCCTAACTGCAAATGGCCCGACCTCCGGGATGCGGGACTAAGGCCCGCTGGAGCTGGCGCCTGTCCCCGCTTCTGGGCCCCAGAAGGACAGCTGCCAGCCTGGCCCAGGGGAAAGGGAGCCTTCACCCCGGCTATCAGAACCGGGCCTTTGGCTCATCGAGCCGAAAAGTCCTGCCACTGCGACAACAGTCACTTATCGCTGAGCCGGGGGGGGGCTAGGAGCGCACCCCTGCAGGCGAGACCAAGGCTTAAGGCCACTGCAGTTGTGCTTCCTGCCCCAGAGCCACGGGTTTGCCAGGACTAGGTCGGCGGACAGAGACCCGGTCGGCGCCTCAGAGGTTAGTGCGCCCCTTCCAAGGCTGACTGTTTGCCCGAGGTCCCGCGCTACACCAGGACTGCTCTTTATTGCCCTGTTGAGTCCCAGGAGATCCGTGGAGTTCCCGTTGTGCGAAAGAGAACATTCTTGTCCCCCGAAAACTCTGCTCCTCTGCTCCCTATCTTCCCCATCCCAGCCTGGACATTCCAGCCGGCTCCCGTACAGGCTGGGGACCCTAGATTCGTCCAGGAGGGGAACTTGTCAGCATGACTCGAGATCCTCCAGCGCGTCCAGCCTCCTCGCTTTGCTGAAGCGGAACTGGGGCCCGGCCTGGCCCAAGGTCTCAGAGCAATGAGAGCAGCGGGTCATGATCAGGAACTCCAGGCTCAGCTTCTCCCAGGGTGTCCTTGACCTCCCGAGGAAGGGAGAAAGGCCGCAAAGAAGCGCAAGAGACGTTTTCGTTAGGGTTTGGAGCCGCGGTGAGGGCAGTGCGCCCAGTGAGGTCTAGCCTCCAGGACCCGGCGGTCCCTTCCCCGACTTATCCTTTCCCACTGTTATCACTTATCTCGAGCTCTCGGATTTTATTTCTGATCGTGTGCACTTTTTTCTTTTGGGGCTCAGGGAAAAAAAAAATGGTTGAAATTCCACCAAGCAACAGATAAGGAGCTCCCTTTGAAGAGAGTCATATGGTTTCGTTTTGCCCCAAATGCGGAGCGACTGTGCAGACTCTCCCCGCCATTGGAGGTTTGCTCGCCAACCCGGGACGCCAGGCCCTTGGCTCTTGAGGTCTGAAGTCTGGGCCCTGCCGGTGGCCTCTGGGGACCTCAAGCAGCCTCACTCCAAGTTGTGGCTCAGGGTAGAGAGAGAGGCCAGAGAGGCAACGGGCAAGTGTTCCCCCTCTACTGCTTTCTTCCCGAAGGCCTGCTAACTGGAGCACTTTCTCTGAGCTTCCCCTCTGCTTCTCCCTGCCTGGGAGGGGGGGGGAGCTGCCACTGCATTCCCTCCCTCCAGAGGAAAGACAGGCGGCCTTACTAGCCTTGTTGGCCAAGTGGAGCATCCCCGGAAAGGAGTTAGCTCCCGCTGAGGCTACAGTAGGTCCAACTCAACCAAAGAAAGAGCATCTGGTGCCTCTCCCAGCCCAGGGCCCTGCACGCACTGGCCCTCACAGCCTGGCAGCCGGCACAGCAACATTAGGGCTGGGGCCTTCCCTGGGACTAGACAGCAGGATTCCTGCTTCCAATGAGCACCCCAGTGTCCAGTCCAGAGGGCAAGCAAGGCCCTCAGAAGATGCTTGAATGTTCCCAACAGACTATAGGGCCATTTGGGCGCAGGATGCCCCTTTACCCAAAATAAAGCTCTGTGTGTGTGTGTGTGTGTGTGTGTGTGTGTGTGTGTGTGTGTGTGTGTTAGAGGGAGTGGATGATTTGGTCACTGCTCCCAGGCAGGGCCCATCTTCCAGCCCCATTTGCCTTCCTTTCTCTCCTGCCTTCAATGCTTGGTCTCTGGCTGGATAGAATTAAGGCCAAAATTACTTGCATTTCCTCCTGAAATGAGTTAAATCTTCCCTATCTGTCTGCTTTAATGACTTCAATAGAGATTAATAAAATCCAGATGACACAGCAATCACCGTGGCCTCACCCACGTCCTACCTTTGGAGGGCCTGGCCCAGAGTAAGGTGGGGTGCTTACCCAGGAGAGGCCTGCATTCCTGCACCGTCGCCGGCCCTCCTCTCCTCCCCACACAACCGGTCCACGACCTCTGGCTCTGCCAAGGTCCCTGCATAAGGCACAGACAACCATAGCTACACACCTGCACCCTGACGCGGCCTGCCCAGAAGAGCCCTCTTGCTATCTGGTGATGCCACCAGCCGCTCTGGGGCTATATGATTTAGTCCGATGCCTGTCTGTGTCTCGCATGTCCCTGCGTGTCCCCAGCTTGTACGACCACCACGAGATAGCTGCAACAAAGCAGCCACCGCCACTACCACTGAGCAGTCTCTCTCAGCCGGACCCCTCCTCTTGCTCCTCCGGATCTCCAACTCAACCTGTCTCCTCCTCGAGGGGACCCGCCGGCCGCAGGGCCAAGGCGACCCCCACAGAGGGACCTGCTCAGGCCTCGGGGGCCGGGCCCCGCGGGCTGCCGCGGGTCTCGCCACAGTCTAGGCGCGGCGGGTTCCGGTGCGTGGGCCTCGGCGAAGTTTCTAATACCTGAGGCTGGGACGCGGGCCGCGCCCCAAATGGAATGGAGCTGGGGCACAGCTCAGGCGGTGGCCTCCACCCAGGACCGGATAGGATGGACGGGCGCAGTATAGGCGTGAGTACCTTGGGTCGCCTGGTCTGCGAAGCCGGTGATTGTGTCCGCGCGGCCGTGGCGCCCAGAACCCGAGGTGGAGGCGGCAGCTGCCCCGTCCAGAGTCCTCCCGGCCAAGCTCCGGTAAAGCGACATCATGAACTGGTGGGGTACCACCGAGCCGTTTCTGAAGCCGGAGCCGGCTGCGCGACGCACAGCGCGAGCCCCAGCAGCCGCGGTGGCCGGGGCAGCGGAGGCGCCCGCAGCCGCGGCGACAGTCCGCCCGCCGCCGCCCCGCGGACTCCCGGCCGGCCCTGCCCCTGCCGCTCGCAGAACCGCGGCCGCTTCGAGCCCGTCGCGGGGTCGGCAGGCGCTCAGCAGCCAGAGACACAGCGCGGCGGCCGCGCTCAGGTCCATGGGCTCCGTGGGCCAGGCGGGCGGGCGGCGCGGGCTCCGTGGCTCCGGGAAGTCCCCCGGCGCCTTTTGAACATAGTGTTTAATAATGGGGGAAGTGTGCGCAGCGAGCCTCGGCCCCCCCCCTCCTCTCGCACCCCACCCCCGACTGACGCCCGGAGCAGCGCCCCCTGCTGAACACTGCGGTGGCAGCGCCGCGCCCCCCACTCTGGCCTAACGCGGAGTCCAGGGCCGGAGGCTCTTCCCCCCGCCCCCACCAGATCGCTGCGACCCCACTCTCCACAGGCGAGTGATACCGGCCGGAGGCTCCCGCCACAAAACCGGGCCCCGCCTCCTTTCCCCACAGCCTTGCGAACCCCAGTCCGCCCACGTTGCGTCCCAGCCAAACTCGCCATCCGGAGTTAGAGGCTCCGGGGCACGGTGCGTGCCCGCCCAGCTTCTTCCTCGCTCCCCTGAGAATCACCCGCCCCTCCCCACTCCTTTTCCGAGAGTGCCCGAGAAGCCCGAGGTGGGGCGGCAGAATGGCTCGGCCAGGTCCGTCAGGGCTGCGACTCCGTGGCCAGCGCGCACCGAGAGGCCACAGGGCGCGCGGCGGCCCCAAGGGCGCAGAGGCCAAAAGGGCGCGCAGGGTTGCCACAAAGGTGCGTGGGGATCACCAGTTCGGCTGTTCACCACCCTGCCACAGCCCCCAAAGATGGGAGCGGGCTGCCAGAGTAGGGGAGGGGACCCGTAGGGAACAAAGCCAGCGGCCATAAGGGCAGGGCAGAAGGACAGATGGACGTGGATCGACAGTAGGAGAGCGAAGGTTCGGGCGCGGAACGTGAGCTTAAACGGGAGCCCATCCTGAAGGATCGCAGGAATTACAAAGGCAGCGCCGGGGTGGAGGGAATTCCTGCGCGGGACTGGCGCCCGGAGGTCATCTGTGCGTCAATTTTGACTCCCGCCTTCTAGGGATCAGGCTCACGGAAACAGGCTACCGGGTATATTGGGGTGCAGCCAGAAGCCTGGACGGCGGGCGGCGAAGAGCCGCGAGTGGCGCCTCTATCCTTCTTTGCCCCGCCGCGGTTACTGCGCGGGGCCGGGGTGGGTGGAGGCAGCATCCCCGAGCGCACTCGCGCGGGCGGCGGGGCGCTTGGGTTCAGTCCGTAGCCCGCACATTCCCGGGGCCACGTCTCAGGGGCACACGCAGGCACACGCAGGGGAGGGTGGGCGTCGGCGAGTGTCCGCTCAGCTCCACCCGCAGCCGGCGCATCGCCGGGACGCGGGCACGTCCGGCAGACCCACGTGCCACTGTCAGGCAGAGGAGGGGCTGAACCGAACGGACCCCGAAGCAGAGCAGGCGCGTCCTTGTCCTTTAAAGTTGCATTTGCTACCGAATTTGAAATCTAGACGGGCTCAGTGCGTCACGGTCACTTTGAGTGGGTGGTTAGCGTCCATGCGACGTCACAGGATCCAAAGCCGTGTGAGTTCCGACTCTCGCGCGGGTGCGCGGCAGTGACCCACGGAGACGCCTGGCCCTAGGAGGTCCCGGGAGACTCCGGCGCAGGCTCTTCGGTTCCCTACACCCGCTACTTCGTCCCAAGCGAACTCCTTGCTGTCGTCGTCGTCGTCGTCGTTGTAGTGGCTGTCCTGACCCCTGCGGAGCCACGGTGCCCATTAGCTTGGGACTTTGAGCCACTCACAACGTGGGAGGTATAAGGACAGAAGGAGAGGCCTGGTGAGGGGTCACTTCTCGGACCCCAGGCCAATCCGGTGGGCGGAGGAGAAAGGCCCGAAATTAGCATGGGAAGATCTGGGCGGCAAGGGAGGTGTGGGGCTGGGATGACCAGGGTTTCATTAACCCGCCGTCTTCGGAACTGGGACAGAGAGCCAGCGACAAGGCATGGTCACAAGTTCTTCTGGGTGGTGCCGATACCATGTTGCCAAGAACTGGTCACACTCGACAGGGTTCAGCCTGGAGCTTCCTCTTGGGGACTGCTGGGGAGCCTTTGGTAGGTGGGCCAGGCAGGAGGGAGACCTGGAAGTTGTGGTCCATGGGCTGCTCAGTGCATTTTGAAGGGAGGTGCCAGTCCTCTGCGTGGCCCAGCAGAGGCAGGTGTGGGAAGTTCAGAGAAGGGTGGGAGACAACTGGGGACCGGCCTTCTAATTTTGTTCTGCACCAGTCTGATGACCACTCCTCTGACCCCAGAACTCCGGACTCCAGCTGTCTCAGAGAGAGGAGGTGAGTTTGAGTTTGGCTCTAACAGAGAAGGAGAGAAAAAGAGAAAAAGGTGGAGGACTGTTTCTTGACTGGAGTGGGAGGGGTGGTCCCCACATTCTCACCCCACAGATCCTTCCCTTGGAGAGCACTTTGCTGCTCGTCCATCCTCTATAGGAGCTGTTCGCTTTCTCTGAGCACCAAGTCGTTGATCCAGGTCACAGAATCCCAAGATCTGAAAGAATCTTTTGGGTTACCCGGGCCAACTTTCCATGCCATACCTGAATCATAACAAATGCTATCCAGGCAGTTCTTGCATACCTGCACAGACGGGGAGCTCGCTATCGCAGACAGCCTTCTGACAGCCCTGAATGTGAGGATATTCTTTATACTGCACCATGAGAGCCACAGCATCTTGTAAAGGCACCGTTGCTGGGGGGCTTTACACATCATCTGGGAACATGAGCCTGGCACATGGTGCTGATGCCACTCAGGAAGTTAGTCTTGGATTCTGCCAGCTAGAGCCACCTTGCAGTGACCTTCAGGAACAGGAACTTGGGCCAACCCCAGGTGCAGCCTACTCAGCCTCAAACTAGTGTCTTCTGCCACATCCGGACATCCGCCCTCCACTCATATCTGATAACGAGAGCAGGAGGGGTCCCTTAGAGATGGCCTGCTTTATAGCTTACAGTGTTCATATGAAGAAGCCAACTTCCCAAGGAGGGGAAGTAATCAGCACCCTGTTACTTGGCATCACAGCCATCTGAGATAGGGGGTCCCCTCTGTGGTCCTATATACCTTTGCTCTCTCCATGTAATTCAGAAGGTCTCACTGCAACTCTGCCCTGGGCCCCCTGTAGGTGAGGTGTGATGAGGGTGCAGTTTCTGCCCTGTGCACTGTTGCGGGTTCTCAGTCCCTGGCTATAATTAGTTGATGCTCCTGAGTTGAGAGATCGGAATTCAAATTCTGCCTCTAACTTTGGGCCTCAAGTCCCTCAGCCCTTCCAGTTTTTAGATCCCCATGTGCACAATGAGGCCGACAATTAAATGTCCAGTGAGGGATCACCTGTGAGAAGTGGAGGGCATATGGGGATGAGGCCACCATCCCCTGGTAGGACCCAGCCAGGAGCCTGCCCTTGGTCTGGACCCACCATGGTCCCTGGCTTGTGTGACTTGGAGCTGCAAGGAGGGGTTAGCCAGGGACTTTGCCCTAAGGATGGTCTCCCTGGGAGGGCAGGAAAGGGAAGATGGTGATGACACCCACAGAGGCAGCTGCCTACTGGCGGTCACTGCTTCTGATGGTGCTGGTCTCCACTCGGCCAGAGGTGCTGCAACCCTCTTTCCCCAGAAGGGCCTGGGACAGACTGCCTGGGCCGCAGGTGTGGGAAGATTCCAGCAGGGCTCTGGCTCGGGGCCCTTGTCTGGTGCTCAGGTTGGGCTTCCTTGGGCTCTGAGGAATTTCCTATGCTCCACCCAGGGCTGCCCCACTGCCCCCCTCCCAACCTCACCCTCCAGGTTACCCCAGCAACAGCTTTGGCATCCATACACGGGTTTGCTGCAGCCTGGCCATGGGCCACTGGCTGGACCTGTCCTTGGGTTCCAGGCTATTGTGTGGGGGAAGGGAAGGGACAGCAAAGAAGGGATGGAGTGGCCTCTTTCCCAGAAGTTCCATAGAACACCTCTCAGAGCCCCTCTGTTTGGGACAAATGCTGACGGCTGGTAGACACTGCCATCTGCTGGTCACTGGTTATAACAGTTGTATCATAGTGTGGCTGAACTCCACTGCCTGCTGGGATTACAAAAGACCTGTTCAATCTGGGAGAAGACTCAGGAACAGGGCATGGGGGCCTCTGAGGTTGAACTAGTTTGCCTGGAGCTGTAAGGTGTCCTGGGAGATGAGGGGACAAAGTCAAAGACCACACATCACCATCGAGGTCAGGAAAGGGACTATAGTATGGTAAAGACCCGGCTTCCATACCACCTTTGCCATGCACTTGCTTTGTGACTCTGATTAAGTTAACCTGTCATCCTCTATCTCCTTGTCTTTAAATGGGGACAGGAATTCCTGCCTGCCAAGGTATGCAGAAGAGACTTTAAAATAGGTAAAGTCCTTACCACGGAACCTGGCTCAATAAATGGTGGCTTTTAATATTTTCTGGGTAGGTCCCAGTTTAATCAGTTGGAAGTCTAGTTAATCCAACCTGTCCATTCAGTTTCCTCGGTATGGCCCCTGTCTTGGAGAAATGTCTCCTCTGTTGATATGTCCATCGTGAATATCGGTAGCATGAAAGTTCTGGGGTTATGTCTCCATTAGACTTTCTTGGAGACTTTTGTGGACATAAGATTTTTTTTTTAAACCTTCCTTTTGGAATAAAAACTGGTAACTCTTTGAATGTGCAATGATGTGGTCAGATAGGGGCCCAGGGTTTCTATTCTAGACATGCAATGAATAGGGAATCAAACTATCTTCCCTTGAGAAAATAGAGGCTGAAAGGGGAGAAGGAACCAGAGGGTATGTCCCTCCAGTTCAGGATGTGAGATTTGGCAGCTGCCCCTGAGGGTGGGTACGTTGGGCCAAACGGTTGACACAGGAGAGCATCCTACATCATGAGGCTGACCCAGGGACTTGGTGTCACTGCGTGAGGTAGCTGCCTCACATCTTCTGGCCCACATGGCAAAGGCATCCATGAGATTTGTCTGCAGGAGACAGTCTCTGGGGCTGCCCTGCAAAGGGTGAGGGTACCTACAAAGCTGGGGACTTGGCCCTAAGCCGTGGTAACCCCCAAGTGCTTCCCTACTTTCCTAAGTATCTGATCCATCTATAAACTATATGCTAATTAATTTAGGGCAGAGCCCCAACTGGGTTCTATCCTCCCAGACTTCCTTCCTGGCTTGGATAAAGAGTTGGAAGACTCTGATTGAAATGCTGGTCCTGATTGTTAGGGACACACATCTGAAAGAATTAGTAAAAACATTGGGTGACAGAATCAGAATCCCGAAAGCCACCAGCAAATCATTGCAAATGAAAAGAATAGTGAGATACCATTTGTCTTTACCTCTTGGATTAGTAATACCAAAGAAGATAAAATGCATTACTAGTGAGAGGATGAACAAATGGAAATTTTATACACCCTTGGCAGGAATGTAAGTTCATAGAGATTTTCCAAGAGCAATGTGACAGCATTGACATTTTAAAGAATTAAATCCTTTGACTTGGCATTTTCACTTGTAGAGATTTAATTTGTTATAGGTATACTCACACAAATAATAATAAATATACAAGGATTTTAAAAATTGAGGTAATAATGACAACTGGAAGTGACCAAGATGGCATTTAATAGGGTAATGACAAAATAAATTATGATACAACCCAACACGTGGGTTGCTTTTCCCCTAGCATAAGATTAAATTAGATTTGGTGCATGGCCCAGAAAGATGCCCAAAATATATGATGCTGAGAGACAGATGAGCAGAACAGGGGAGGGGAAGAGGCAGGCTCAGCCATTCACACCAAAGGTCAAGCCACACCGATGGGCATGTGTCTGTCCAGCTGTGCCCGTGTCTGTCACTGTCCTTCCATCCATGCTCTGCATCCCAGCCGACTTATCTCCCCAGGGAGCCTCTCTCTCTCTTCTTTCTGCTCTAAAAACAGATTCATATTTTTACATCATAAAGAAGTGAACCCACCTTAGAGAGCTTCATAATCAGATATCGATGCAAGCAAACTCCCGTGCAGCCTTTGAAACAGAACTGACAGATCAAGACAACAGAAGAGAATCCAGAAGCAAACAATGATGTTTGGAATGTTTAAAATATAACAATGGTGACAATTCTAGTGGGAAAAAAAGGATACCTTGTTCAATAAAATTTACCTGTGATGGTACTGGATGCCTAAGTATTTAGGCCCCCCCCCAAAATGACCCTATGACATAAACCAAATTTAATTTCCAGTGAATCAAATAGTTGATCGTAGAAAATGTATTTGGAGGAAATATGTGGATATATATAGTCTAGGGTAAGGAATACTTTTCTGAGTATAATTTCATTGTAAAAGCCACCAAGAAAAATGTCCACAGTTGGAACCACATAAAAATCTTAAAACATGCATGTAAAAAGTTCTAAAAACAAACTTACCTTAACCAAATGGTTTAACTTAACATCACCAATCGTGAGGAACACTGGAATGACATGCTCTCTGGTGTAATCACCAGTGTGGCACTCCTGCTAAATATTAACCTCTATCGAGCCAGAAGAAATAATTAGACAAACCCCAACCAAGGAGTGGCCTGCACAAGTGGCATGAACTCCCCAAAGATGAAATGCCATGGAAGATGAGAAAGCTTGAGAACTGTTAGAATAAAGGAGACTAAAGAGACATGACAGTTAAACGCGATGCGTGACCCTCGATTTGATTCTTGCTTGGGGACAGGGTACAGGGTTGGGGACAGGGTACAGGGTTGGGGAAGAGTGGAAGCAACTGTAAATAAAATATGTTATTGGGACAACTGGGAAAATTGGCATATGACTGTTAGCTAATAATATTGTATCAATGTCAGATTTCCTGGGTGTGGTCATTACTCCATGGTTATCAAAGAAGGAAGGAACAGCAAAATGTTAGTAATTGTTACATCCAGTATAGTATAAGGGGTGATTTTTCATTTATTTTTTTACTATCTACATTTTTTTAGTTTTTCTATAATAAGCATGAATAATTTCTATATAACAGTTCTATAAAATCCTCTGCTTGCCTTCTCTGCTTCAGAATCAAGCTTCTGGAAGATAGTGCCACACTCATTGTTCCCATGAGTCCCCCGGATGTGGGCCACCCCAGGAGGGGCCTCAAGTTGGCTGAGGCAGCTCTCTTCAGCCAAGGCCAAGTCCCAGAAGGGACTGATGAGAGAACTGTCACCACTCACATCATCTGGGTGAGATTGCACGTCAGTTGTGGAGAGGGGAGCCGACAGCTGTCACAGATGCTGCACAGTGATTAACCTGCCTCGTTCCCACGTTCCCACCACTCACCTTTTTTCCTGAAACTTTTCAGAGTAATAGACATCGTGACGCTTCACTCTAAATACCTCCTTAGAACCAGAGCATTCTCCTTCACAGTGTTTTCTGTATCCCAGTGCCTGGAGAGGTCACAGGCCCCGAGCTGTGCCTAGGAATGGCTGTTGAGTGACAAGGAGGTCACATGGGGAGCCCAGACCCCTGGAGCACTAAAGCACTACTTTAGAGGATAGAGACAAATCAGCAGGTTCCCAGAAGATCCGCCCCGACAGAAACAAGGATATTGTCCGTGCAGGGCGTGGCCAGAGCTCAGACCAGACGCCCAGCAGGCTTCGTGTCTCTAACTGACCTCATTGCCCCTGAGGTCCAGCGACTTCCCCAGGGGAAGACTGAGGCCTGGAGCGTTCCTCCCAGGGCAGTGGGAATGAGGACTACAAGATCCTCCACAATGTGGTTTGCGTTACTGCAGCTTCAGCCATGGGCTCTTTGAGTCAGGCAGGAAGCAGAAAATATCAGATTTAGATCCTGCATTCCATGCATTGTATATAATTATCCGCTGGAGCCACATAGGTGCATGCAGGACCCACAGAGGCGGAAAATGGGATTGCTCTCGGTACCAGGTCATTTTCATGGGGAACCAGTTAGTTACATTCTTGGCAGGCACGAGGTGTGCCAAGTTCCCTGTGGTGTGCACTCGGAAGCCCTTGGGCCGGGGTGAGGCTCACTTGCTTGCAAGGCATCGGTGACGGGCACCCTGTCAACTCCATGAACAACGGGGAGTCCCCTTCCACATAGTCCCCCACCTGTGCTGCTCTTGGACCATGAGTGCTGCCTTAGCCCTCCTGGGCTGTGTTCTCTGCAAGCTCTCACCCACCTTAGTGTCAACAGCTTCCTACCTGTGACCTGCATCAGGGTCTCCAGCCCAGGTCTGCCTCCTTGAGGTTCAAAGCCACAGACCCAGTTACCTCGACTTCCCCAGGCTGTCAAACACCACCTATCCAAAACAGAACTCAACACCCCACCAAAACTGTCCCTTCTTCAAGTGTCCTCCCCCAGAGAATGGCACCACCATCCAGACACTCACAGGAGCCAAACGTTTTAGTAGCAGCATCTTAACTAATGCCCCTCCCCACACACACACACACCTGCTTGATTCCAGGTCTTGGCCAATTTCATCTCCTGTGTCTCTCACCTGTGCCTTCATCTCAGCCTGGGCGGCCCTCATCCTGGTTCATGACACTGTTATTTCCAGTCTGGATCATTCTGCAGTTCTGCCCACCTTCTTGCCTCCAGCATCACATGCTCCAAGCCACTGTCCACCGCGTAGCTGGTCGAGGTACTCTTCTGTTCACAGCCCAGTGATGGCCTCGAGTTGGCCTCGGGGTCAGTCTGAAGCCCTCAGCCTGGTGCACGTGGCTGTCCATGCCCTGCCTCCTGTCTGTCCCTTCCCCTTGACCTCTCTTGGCCCCTCGTTCCCTGAATTCTATGTTCCTTCTTGTCTCCAGCCTTCATACATAATATTCCTTCTACTGTGTTATTCTTTATTTCTTCAGGTTTACCTTGGACTTTGGCTCTTTTAAAAAGCCTTCTCTGACACCTCCCCCCCACCTCACCCCAAATATAAGGGCCAAGAAGCTAATTGACAGCAAAGGCTGTGCCTTATTCACTGTGTATTCTTAGTGCCCAGCAATTAGCATATGTTGCATCAATGGTGACTGCTCGACCAGCTGGCCCTTCCCAGGAGCTGCCCCGCACCAGACTCCTGGAGTGCTGAGGCCACACTCTTTCTGCCTTCCTTCCAACTGAGGGAAATCAATTTAAACAAGACATGGGGACCATTTGCTATCACAGACCTTGCCCTGCAGGCACTGGGCAGGTGGGCAGGCTGGGCAGGCGGCAGCCTCAGTCCTCTGCCACACTTTGATCCGTTCATTCATCCTTCCATTCGTCATTGCTCATCTTGTCTACAAACAAATCTGAAACAAATCCAATAACGCGCATGAGTGTATGTATTTATTCAGGAGACGCATTGGGGAAAGTGATTCCTTTTTCAAAACTTTTTACTGTAGGATTTCTTTATGAAAATCTGACTCAGATAAAGGTCATGATGATGGTGGATGATGGTGGGGGTGGTTGGTAAGTCGAGGTTCATGGGACACTTTTCTGCCCCTCAGCCAGGAAACATGACACACATCGTCCCCATCGTGTGTTCTGGAACCACCAAGCCCCAGCTCCTGTCGTTCTTTGTCACTAGGGCTTCTGTGGACAGAGCACAGAATAGGGGCAGGGGGTTTGTGTGCTTCTCCTGGTCTTGTTTCCAGACTCAGCTTTCCTTTTTCTGGGCCACTTTGGCAAGTGACAGGACCTCTGCTTTTCCTCGCATGGAGAGGGGAGTCTACTGTGATAGGGTCTGTGACTTCCTCTAAGCCCCCTTCCAAGGGGAAGTGGTCCCTGGACTCCATTGTCCCGGCCCCAGCTGTGGCCCCAAATGCAGCCATCAGAGGCAAACTGGGCATAGCGAGGGAGCAGACAGCAGGAAAGAGCCAGAACCTTGAAGAGGGGGCAGGAAAGGGGAAGTTGAAGGCAGCAGGTCCGTGGGCACGCTCCGAGAGCACAGGGCTGGATGGAGCGTCCTTGCACTGAGACGCTCCAAAGTCTCCCCAGGGCCTGGAACAGAGGCCCGGCTCAGTAGACGTGAGTGAGTGAATGAGTGAGTGAGTGAAAAGGGCATGAGAGATAGTAATTTTGGGATGGAGTCTGACTGGCAGCCAAAACAGACCATAGAGTTCTATTTTGTTAGTTGCTACACTTTAGAGCAACACAAACACATTGATTAAATGCCACTTTGTGCCAAGCCCTGGGCTAAGCGTTTTACAGGTGGTTGCAAAGAGGTGGAAGGTTTGTTGATCAGAGTCCCAGGGTGGTGGGCATGGGGAAGGGAAGCTAGTCCTTTGGGGAAATGCAGCCAAGCAGAAGCCCCACGTCCTCTTCCCAGAGGGTGGAGGGCAGCCCTGGGAGGGGGTGTCCTCAGGAAGAGAGGAAAGGAGCAGGAGGGTACCTGGAGAGAGGGGTCTGCCCAGAGAGAGGAAGGGGGTATTACCATCTCTGTGAGAGGGAGGCTTGGGGTGACAAAGATGCTCTTCTCGACCAAACTTTAGACTCCTCTGAGCCCTCTTCTCCACTAGGCTTTGACCTTGATCCCCATCCCTTTCCGTCTTTGGCCTTCCTGGTCCAGTCTTAGCAAGGATGTTGCTAAGTCAGTTTACAGAAACTTAGAGAGACTCCCCTTCTCTGGATATCTGATTACCCTGGATATCTGCTCAAGTTCCTCATCACCCCACCTTTGACATCTGAGTCCTTGGCCTGCCTTCAGCGAGAATCCCCCTACCTTGCTGTCTCCTCCCATAATTTTCCATCATTGACCTTCTCCCTGCCCCTTGTCTGTAAATCCCCATTTGTCCTTGCTGTGTTCAGAGTTGAGCCCTATCTCCTGTTGCAATAGTCTCGTTCCCTATTGCAGTAGTCTTGAATAAAGTCTTCCTTACTGTTTTAACAAGTGTCAAAATAACGGTTCATTAACGAGGAAAGACACAGTTTTCAGGAGCTTTTGTTGGGAAGGTGCCTGTTAGTCACTGGAAGGCCTCGGGAGCCAGGCTACCGTTTTTTTAGCTGATACCCCACAAAGGGGTCTAGTTTATCTTGTTTGCTGGGTTATATGTTACCACATATGACCCTCCTGACATCTCTCCAAGCATCCCTAGGGCCATGAGCACTGCGTGCATTGTTTTCCAACATTCTCCCCAAGGCAAGGGAACCAAATAATTTATCCTTTGAACCAGGACACTGCAGGCACTCCTAAGAATGAAAGGAGCATTGTTACTGACAGCAAGGGTCCTTATGCCTTTGATTACATTTAACTTTAAATCCTAGCTCTAGAAATTCTCTCTGTAATCCTCCAGGACCTAGCCCTGCCCCTGGATAATCAGCAACCCCAAGGCAGCAGAAGGCAGGACCTGACCACTAGTCACAAAAAGTCTGTACCTCTGGTGGCTAAAGATAACATCTTGACCTAAATTAACATCTTGACCTAAATTACATTTCAGCTCCTGAGCCCTAAAGTGGAACTACCCGCTGGCTACTTCTCCCTGAAACCAGACATAGGGACGCTCGAATAGACCTCAGAGCTCTCCCCCAGACCTGGAGAAATGACATTACCCTGACCTCACCTCCGACTAATCATACCCCAGCACCTCCCCAAACCCTCTAAACCACGGTGTCTTGTGATTTTGCCCTAAATAATCCGTAACCTACACTCTGTGGGGGTGTTCTGACTGTGGAGCATTCGCTTCCAGTTCTCCTGGGTGGTACCGTTTGTAAGAGCCAGCTTCTCCACTGCGACTCTCTGTTTAGTGTTTGGCTCTGCTAGCCCGGGCAGACGAACTCTTTCTGTTCGATGACAGTACTAACAATTCCTGGACAACAGGTGCACATCAAGACTTCGGGGTACGACGGAGAGAGCCTCCTCTTCCTTGCGCGCCTCCCAGCCACCCGGCTGGCTCTGGACACTGGGTCTGACGCCAGAGGGCCCATGGGGCGTGGAGGGGGCGGGGATTTCCACGTCTGGCCCTGGCCTGAGCCTGGTGGCCGCTAGGGGCGGGCGGCTGAGGGCGCCCGGGCAGGCTGGGAGCGGGGGCGGGGACTCTGCGACGCCAGCGCCCAAGGTCCCGTGACGGCGCGCGCCCCGCCCTGAGCCGTCGCCGTCATGCAGTCCCCGCCGGTGCTCGTCACCTCCAGGTGAGCCAGACCCCCGCGCCAGGGCTTCCGCAGCGTGGCGTCGCGGTGCCTGCGAGCCGCGGCCCAGGCGCCCGGGCGGGGCAGCGAGCGCAGGCGGCCGCCCCCAGGCCGAAGCAGGCTCTGGCCGCGGCCCGGGGCTCGGCCCCTCCGCCACCGTCCTGGACAGGTGTGGGCGGCATCGAGTGTCCCTGTTCTACAGATGGGGAAACTGTGGCCCCCCGGGGCTAACGAACTCACGTTAGACCCAGTGGAGGGTGGTTCTCCTCTCCCCTTCCCTGCCGACCTGCGTTCATTTCTTCGTGGCCCAGAAATCGAGTCGTGCATTCATTCCTAAAGCGCTCGCCGCGGGCGGGGTCCCGGGCTCCGTGGCGGGGACGGGGGCGATGCAGACCGAGGCCCGGCCCTGCAGCGGGAGACGCGCAGGGGAACGCAGAGCTGCGGGGGAACGGGTGCTGTGAGGGGTGGTCAGTCCGGGTTGCCATGGGAACACAGTGCAGGCGTGTACCCAGGTTTCCGGGAGGAGGGGAATGAGGCCGCATCCTGCCGGAAGAGTGGATGGCGACCACTGAAGGGGAAAAATGAGGGGGCGGCTGCTCAAGGAGGTAGCTCAGGAGAAGTGCAAGTTAGAGCAAAGGCCTTGGAGGGAGCCCTGGGAAGCAGAGGGTGCAGTGTGGGCCCACCCTGGTCCCAGCTCCGAGGACCCAGTGCAAGGCAGACCCTAGAAAGGCTGGCGTGGACATGGTTTTACCCTCTTCCCCCCTTTTATATATCTGTAAAGTGAGCCACTTCATGTATTTTCACATCCACCACCCTTGTTCCCCCTACACCAAATCCTGGGCAAAGACACCAATTTTATTACATAAATCAGCGTGTTACCCAGCGCAGCTGTTATTTTCAGCTGTAACTGAACTTCCCTGTGACTTCAGGTCTGGGAAAACAGGATTCTTTAAGCGAACCCTGACGTGAGAACCTGCTTGGTACAGGGAGGTTAGAGGTTCTTCCTTTCATTGGCAAAAGAGATTTCCTGGGTCCCACATAAGTCACCTCCTCTTGCTGGGCCTCAGTTTCCTTTTCTGCAAGGAGGTGGTTTGAGATTGACAGGTATGAGCAGGGCCAGCAGCAGGCACCCTTCGCCACTTGCAGACCAGTGAGAGTGTGACTTTGAACCTGGGTGCCTGGGCAGGGCTTGCCTCACTGCCCCACCGGCACAGGGCCTGTTCACAGACTCGGGTCCCGGCAGCGAAGGCCTGGTGAAGGCCAGGTTTGTGGCGTCCGTTCCTTCATGTTTGCAGGCACCGGCAAAGCTGCCTTCAGGTGAAGTGCAGATGCCTTAGTGCAGTCTCCAACCAGGCCAGGCTGTTCATAGCCAGCCCCAGCTCAGCTCTGCAGCCCGGCCTCCCACCTCCATCACCGCCTGAGCTCGACTTTCATTCACCCGGCAGATCTCTCTCCAGCAGATCTGTATACTCTGAGCCTGGGACTGATAGGAGGTGCCCGTCAGCGGGGAGGTAGGGGTGCTGCGGGAACTGCCCGGGAGTGAAGCCTGGCTCTGCCCCAGACCTGCAGAGAGCATGAGCAGGTGATTGCCTTTTTGCGCCTGTTTTCCTGTCTTTAAATGGGTCCAAGTGGCAGTGCCCTTTTGTAAGGTTGTGACAGGATGAGTGTCGCAGACAGATAAGGTCCTTGGAACCGGCAGCAGTGCCAGCTCCTGTCACACCCACCCTTAGTCTGGCTTTGCTCTCCCACGCTCCTCACAGCGACGCCCCTGTGCCACACCGGGAGCAGCGGAGCCCTCACCTGGTTACTGGCGGAAGGAAGAGAGGGCCGATGCGTGGGGTGTGTTTGTCCCTCTTGCACGTGTCCATCGGGGCTCCTCTGACACCCAGCCGAAGGCAGGATCGCCCGGGCCTTCCTAAGTGATTTGTACTAATTGCGGCGCGCCTTATACCCGGCAGGTGTTCGCGGGGGTAGAGGTTTGTATGGTCAGTGGATGTGTATACACACTTCATGTGTAGGCATATGCCGGTTGTCCTCCCCAGATGGTGACAAATGGCATCACGCTGGTGACTGTCGCAGGCATAATGCGGAGATGGGAGGAATCTGCACGGAGGGAGTGTTGGGGACAGGACGATATTTGACTGTTTGAGGGGTTGGGATATAATTCCAGAGGGAAGGGCCTTGCCGGAGGTGGTTTTGGGTGGACCCCTGCCTGCCCCTCAGGGCCCCACCCTGAGCTCTGAAATCCTGCCCAGCACATAGGTCTCCGCCTTAATGATAACGTGCCTGTCATAGGTGTTTGTGTGACATATGGTTGTGTACTCGGGTCTGCCTTACCCTTACACAGAATGAGGAGCACATTTAGCTTTTTTTCTAACTTCAGAGAAAACGTTCCGTAACTTCTTTGCCTTGCATATAATTCACTTTGGTTGTGGAGCATTTTTACAAATTCTTCAAGCGCTGCAGTGTTTTGCTGAGTTTCCCCTCAAAGCCTCGGACAGTGCCTTGCAGGGTCCCCAGGACTAATGAGAGCCCAGCATCCAATGGCCTTTCCATCTACACCCCTGCCCCACCTCCACACCTTCACCCCGCCCCCCCGCCTGTGCTGGGCAGGTTGTGTGGCAGCCCTGCCACCCGCTGGTTAGCTGGCGAGATGTGGCTCTCCAGAGTCCCAGGCAGGCTTCATTCCCACATTATGTGCACAGAGCTAGGCACTTTCCCTGGGGTGACTACAGTCCCCCAGGATGCCACCTCCACAAATCCTGCAGGAGCTGTAGTGCTGAGTTCAAGACACTTAGCTGTCCATGATCTTCCACGAGCCCCACTTTTCTCTCTCAGCTGTCTTCCTACCTGGAGCAGCCCTTCATCCCTGAGCGACCCAAACACAGGGCCGAGGCTGGGAAGCCAGGCTTCATGAGGGGCTGGTGTGTGGCAGGGTCAGTGGCCTGGAGCGGAGACCACTGGGAACAGCCAGTGACGCAGCCTCGCACGCAGGCCCGCTGGGCCACCTACAGATCCTGCCTGCGCTTCTCTCGAGAAGCCTGCTGGCTTGGACCTGAGCTTCCTTTGCCTTCTTTCCTTCTGACAGGCAGGTTCAGAATGCCCACACGGGCCTCGACCTGACCGTGCCCCAGCACCAGGAGGTGCGGGGCAAGATGATGTCCGGCCACGTGGAGTACCAAATCCTGGTGGTAACCCGGCTGGCTGCGTTCAAGTTGGCCAAGCACAGACCCGAGGACGTCGTCCAGTTCCTGGTGAGCTGGGGGCTCTGCCAGGATGCTCCCAAGGGTGTCCGGGGTCCAGGGGTCCTGCTGGGCAGACTACCTGCCAGCAGGGTACAGCAGGGAGCGGGCCCTTCTCCAGCACTCGCTCAGCACCCAGGAGTGCCAGAGGGTGCCGGACAATAGGGACATGAGTGAATCAGGTGCTTCTAGTCTGTGGGGAGAGAAACTTGTAAGGGGACAGATGCAGGCGGTGACAGGAGCACATGGGGGGCTGTGGCAGTATAGAGAAGAGGCAGTTACCCAGACAGGAAGGGTTCTGGAAACTTCTTAGAAGAGGTGAGGGCTGAGCTGTGTTTTAAAGAGCAGGTGGACCCAAGCGGCAGCAAATGGGAGAAAAGTGTCCCAGGCAGAAGGCACAGCTAAGCAAAGGCTCGGAGGCTAGAAACAAGGTGTTGTATGGGGACCTGTGAGCTGTGGAGTATCGTCCTGGACGAAGTGGGAGATGATGAGGGTGAGACAGGCAGAACCCAGGGCATGGAGGGAGCCTGGCTCGTTTGCAGCCGAGGAGGAGTTTTAAGTAGGGGAGTGACATGGTCCTGTTTGCCTTTCACTGGCTGGTCTGGCGGGAGGGTGGAGTTGGATGGAAAGGAACAGAGCAGGGGGCAGCGACCTCAGTTACGAAGCTAATACAGCAACGCCCCGGGTGAGGGCTGGGAGCGGCCAGCAGCAGTTGGTATGGAAGAGAGGGAAAGGGGTGAACATAGCTCCAAGGTGACACACGTGTAATTTGCTGACTGGTCACTTCCACCGACTGAACTAAAGTGAACCGGTGGAGGGACAGGTCCCAGGGGGAGTGTCAGTTGTGAAGTGTCCGTCTGATGGATCCATGAGGACGGGGTACAGGACAAGGTCGGCGGGTTTGGGAGGCATCAGCGTGGAGGCCATGCTGGCCGTCTGGGAGTGGAGGAAGTTGCCAGAAGATAGACCTGGAGTGTGGAGGGAAAGGCCAAGGAGGACACCCTAGGGACACCACGGCCCAGGGACCGTCAAGGAGGAGGCAGAGCCCCCGGGAGTCTGAGGGAAGAAAAGAGAGTGTCACAGAGTCACAGGAGCTGAGGGAGGAGTGAATTTCAAGAAGGGGCAAGGCCACAAACTCATTCATTTAGTATTGCCCTTTGGCTTTTTGTAAGAGGGTCTGGAGCTGTGACCAGTAGAGACAGGCCACCGGGTTGGTAGATAAAGGTACAATGCGTAAGAGTCCGTGGTCCAGACGGGAGCAGCGGCTGGGGGTTTGCACACAGGGGTTTCCGATCTCCCTCCTGGCAGCCGGGAAAGGAAGGGAAAATGCATCGCCTTGCTCTCGCGACCTATTAGAAGAGACACCAGATTCTAAAAGAGAAAAATTTATGGTACAGACCTTGCATTAAGGGACAGTCAGTACATCAGGGGAAGCAGCTAAAGGGCGTGATGTTTTTCAAGGTGTAACACCTCCACACATCACCCCAATGCCACTTTTTCCTGACCAGTGACACCCGTGCCCTCTGGGGTGTACATGTGTGTGCACGGGTGAGAGTAAAGGAGACCTCTTTTGCTTCCCATGGAATCTAGGAATCTCTCTGAAGTTTTATGATTTAGCTCAAAAAAAAAAAAAAAAAAAAGAGTGAGCCATTTGCATCCTACTCCTTAAAAGGACATACATGTTTTAATGTAAAAATGGATTTAATTGCTAACCACACATTGAACCAGCCCGTGGGAGGGGGCACTGTGTTTGCTTTCTGCTCAGCAGACGACATGCCACCTCTGCTGGCCGTGCAGGCACACGCCGATGTCAGAGGAGCGTGGGGTGGTGACACTTTCTGCCCGGTGCTCACCGGGGCACCAGTACACAGGAGTGCCCACCCTCAGCTCTCGCTGCCTCTCCCTTAGCCTCCTCCGGTTCCAGAACCCGGGACCTGGTGGGTGCGTGGGCCCGGCCCGCGTGGAGCAGTCCGGCCAGCAGAGGGCGCTCGGCCCCGACCCGGCCCGCTCTGCTCTCTGCTTCCGGCCCTGAGGTTTGAGGAGCCCCCAGGGTGGAAGCCTGCCTCACTCCGTGAAAGGATCCCCTTCCCTTTCTGTGAGGGCTGTGCTCAGGGACGCGGTGGAACCAGGCTCTTGTGCTGACCCGGGCAGGCTGCAGTTCCCTGTCCCAGGTGCTTCCCCGTGGGGGCAGGGGTGGGGGTTCAGGCGCTAATGCTGGTGGCCCGGGGCTGTGTGCTCCAACACCGCCGAGCACCGGGATCGCCGGGTCCCCTGTGTGCGATGCGTCCAGACGCCCCGCAGCCCATCCGCGCATGCTGCGGGCGACGCCTGGCCCCGGAGTCGGAGCGACAGTGCCCCTGTGTCCAGGCTCGATGCTCCCGCAGAGAAGCTGGAGGACAGGCCCAGCATGCCGGGAGAGCACAGGGCAAGGGAGGACGCTGGGCTGCTGGCGGGGGGTGTGAGCGGAGCATGCGACTCCACTTTTCAGGCCCAGGTTGGGTTATACACACCACAGTGATGGCCCCAACTCTGCGCTATGGCTGCTCGCCCACGGGGGACCGGGAGCCTCTTGGGGCAGAGACATGCTGAGTGACCCCATGCAGAGGAAACACGCAGCAAGAGCTTGACCAGAGAACAAGCGAGCCCTTAGCTGCCATAGGAGTTCTGGGGAGAGGCTGGGAGGGGGCTGCCGCAGACCCCGGGCTCTGTGGGAAGCTGAGTGCTCGTCCCGGGTGACCCAGATGGCCAGGACCACCGTCTAGCAGCCAGCAGGAGCCCTGGCCTGCTTCTCCGAAGTCCTGGTGTGCAGGGGGGTCCTGGCCCGGGGCAGAGAAACTAACTCTGCAGTACCTGGCCCTTCACCACCTGACCTCTGTGATGGCTGGCCTCGCCGGAAGGCCGCTGCTGGTTTGCAGGAGGATGTCCCAGAGAGCCACACCGAGAAAAGGTGCCTCCCGCTGTCCCCACAGGAAGCTGACCTGACAGCCGGCCAGACTGCGAGGTCATCTCGCTAATGCACCGAAGGCTTAGAATGGAAGCAGTGGCCCGGGCCACCTGCGGGCTGGTGTCCCTGTATAAAACGTCTCTGCCTGGGCCTGCGACAGAGCCCGGAATGCACCATGATTGCATCTTTCCTTTGGGCCAGGAAGACTTGAGTAATTGAGCCTTGCTTTGCCTCAGAGAGTCACAGAACGGAGCCTGAGGCAGGGAGCTGGGAGGCACACCCAGCACACACGTCTGTCCTGGGGGAGGCCGCTTGGGACCTCTGTCTGAGGTGAGAGGCTCACTCTCTTTTCACTCCTCACTACAGACTTCTCTCATTCCAGGTCTCCAAAAAGTACAGCGAGATTGAGGAGTTTTACCAGAAATTGAGCAGTCGTTATCCAACAGCCAGCCTTCCCCCGCTCCCCAGGAAGGTCCTGTTCGTCGGGGAGTGTGACATCCGGGAAAGGAGAACCGCATTCAATGAGATTCTGCGCTGCATCTCCAAGGACGCTGACTTGGCTGGCAGCCCAGAGCTGCTGGAATTCTTAGGTACCTTAGGTTCTGTCTCAAGTCCCCGAGGTCCCACCGGCCCAGAGCTAGGCCACGGCAGGCCCCAGGTCCAGCAGCCGCTGCTTCTGGTGCTCGGAGGTTCCCACCTGTAACCGCTCCACTCCAGGCTTCACTGGTGCCCACTAACCCTCGGGAGGCTGCACAGGCACTTGGAGCCCTGGCTGCCCCTCATCCACCCAGACCCACTGCCCTGGAAGCCCTCGGGTCCTGGCCCAGGAGCCTGGGTGTGGGGAGGCACCTTGTCCCCGGGCAGTGGATGTCAGATGTCCCCTTCTCCCTCCACAGGCACCAGATCCCCAGGGGCTGGAGATCTCTCCAGCAGAGACGTTTCTGTCCTGGACACAGACAGCCAGGCAGGGGACGACGGGGAGGCTTTTGACTTCTTCCAGCAGCAGGAACGAGCAGAGAGGCCGCCTACTCCAGGCCAGAAGGGCGAGGATGCGGGCAAGTCTTCAGAGGAGGAAGAAGAGGAGGCACTGGACCCTCTGGGCATCATGCGGTAGGTCCCCTGTTCTGGGAGGGCCCCCTTCAGGCTGGTTTCAGGCTCTCTGGGGACGGTTCCTGCCCCCTGGGAGTTTGAGAAAAGCCTTCTCTTCCCTGGGCCATCACCCTGTATGACCTAGTGTGCTCAGGTACTGGCTCTCTGCTCACCAGCACGTTGCCTGTGTCTTTGAGACTGAGCTCAGCCATCACCTGCCCCACCCTGGTCACAGGGTGGCCCCTCAGCTCTGCACTGAGGCCTGGCGAGCTGCCCCCTGACACCTCAGCAGCCCAGGCTGCCTGAACCCAGCCAGCCAGCCCACCCATGGGCCAGTGTTTTTCATCCAGCTCATCACTGGCAGCCTGACACCTGTGGCCTATGACTAGGGCTCTCTGGGCCATGTTTCACTGTCTGTAAAGCAGGGGTGTTTGCCTTGGCCCTGCCTCCCCACAGGTGGTTGAAAGGTTCCCTTGAATGACACAGGTGGCGGGTACTGGTGACCCATGAGGGGCCAGCGGTGTTTGATGCAAGGAGGGCC
The DNA here is from genome assembly GCA_028627145.1 of Eidolon dupreanum. Taxonomy (NCBI): domain Eukaryota; kingdom Metazoa; phylum Chordata; class Mammalia; order Chiroptera; family Pteropodidae; genus Eidolon; species Eidolon dupreanum. Next base: position 97,297,042 of record CM053515.1, read on the forward strand.
CCCTGGCCAGTGGAGTATGTTCCGTTTACACGTGTACACAGACGCACACACGAGCAGGCACAGGTGCATGTACACACACGTGTGCACTGGCTGGAGAAGAAGAGGCAAGCCAGCTGTGGTCTTGCTGGTCCCTTCTGCTTTTGCCGCCTTCACATTCCTGCTCCTTTCCTGGCCCTCTGGCTGCCTTCAGGGTGCTGCTCCTGAGCCCGCATGGCCCACCTCGTGCTGGGGAGCGGGCTACGGGCTAGATGAGGCTGTAGAGCCAGACGTTTGCTCCCAAGGCCCCCTCGATGGGCACAGGCTGAGCAGGACCTCCGACCAGGAGATAAGGGGGAAGCAGACAGGCTCAGCCACCCCGCAGCCCTCGCTGCTGTGTTTTGAGCCCCTGCATCAAGCTGGGTATTGATTTCACTTTGCAGTTTATATACAATGTTTCTTCAATGCCCTGAAAGCAGCTGTTCTTATCCCATTTTACAGATTAAAGAAACAGAGGCAAGTACCTGACCTGAGCACAGACAGCTCATAAATAATGGTACTGGGATTAGAACTAAGTGTAAAATCCTTGACTGTGGGGCCAGGCGGCCTGGGTTTGAATCCTAGCTCTGCTGTTTACCAGCCGTGTGTCTCTGGCGCTTTACTCCTTCAGTATTCTGTAACAAAACAAGGGTAATGATAGCGCCTGTCTCTTTGGGGCTCTTGTGAAGCTTGTGTGAGTTAACAAAGGTGAGCACTTAGCCTTTTTCACGGCCCCATCGCCTCCAGAGACCCAGGGGGACAGTCTCTCCTACCACGATGAGATTGGCCAAAGTTTAGTCAACAGATGCAGGAGGCCCGTTCCAGAAAGGAGTTAAAGGCAGGGACAGTGAGGCTGAGACATGGAGGAGAGGGTCGTGAAGGCTCTGCTGCTCTCCTTGGGCCCCCTGTCCTGGTGGGCACACAGGGCAGAGCATGGCCGTCCGGGCTGCAGGGTGGCCACGAGACCAGCCGAGAGTGGGCAAGGCTTCACTCTCGGGAAGGATGCCCAGGTGCTCAGGGAGGCGGAGGCCGGGAGCCGGATGTCCCATGGCACCTGGCACCCAGGGGTCAGGCCCCCGCCGCCTTTGCACAGCCAGCCTTGACCCAGAGCAAGGTCAGCGGCCGGTGCAAGCAGCAGCGAGGAGGGCCGGTTACCTCAGGCGAGATTTGTCATAGCCACTCCTTATCAGCCTTGCGTTGGCCGCAGTCCCTTCTTGGACGTTATCTTGGTGAGGATGAAGCTTTGTCTGAGCTCACACTCTCTGTTGTTCCGAGTTACCACATGCAGTGCCAAGCTGAGATGGACCTCGGAGGATTGTGCCAGCCTCTGGCTGAAGGACGTGCTTAGCAAAGAGGCTCCTTTTTTGGGTAGGAAAATGCCCTTTGGGGTTGGCAAGAGCTGCCCTGACTTTCATGGTTGCTCCAGAAGCACATTGTCAGGGGATGTGTCAGCCATTCCAGGACCACCTGCGCCCAGCGCCAGCCCTGGCTCTGCACTCCAGGGCCTCACTCCTGAATCGTAGGGAAGCTTAGCCCCGAAGCAATCCCAGAGGCTTAAGACCTTCTGCCAGATTTTCATTCACATTTCAGTCACCACTGTGACATAGTCAGTGCTGTCACTTCATCAGGAGTAACAGCAACTCACGTTTTTAAAGAGATCATTAACTGCTGGGAACTGATTAGAATTTACATGAATAAAATATTTTCTATTCTATGTCATTTTTTTTAAAGTCACGAGGCACCAAATTGCTTTCAGGTCCACTTGTGTCTGGTTTTGGAAATGGCGCCCTAGGAAGCCAGTACTGACTGGCACGCCCTCATTTTGTGTCTGAGGATGCTGAAGTGTGGAGTCACGCAGCTCATCCAAACTCGGATGCCACCTGCCTGCACTGTCCCTCAATTCCAGTCTTTCAGCAGCTCGAGAGGTGGGCAGGGCCTTAGGATTCTCTCCCTTCCACAGATGGGTAAATGGAGGACAGAGTTGAGTGGGGACTTAAGCCAGAGCCTTGTGTGTGGCAGTCACGCCTCGAAGTCAGATCTCCCTTGGCCCCTCCTGGGAAACTCAGGTAGGCTGTTGACTTTCTTGCACAGTGCCTCCCGCTCTGTCCTGTGGTGGGAGACGTTCTGTTCTTTGCAGATGGCTTAGGCTTTGCACATGTGTTTCTCCATCCCGTGCTCTCAGTTCCTCTGCAGACGCCACAGCCCCTGCTCTCTGCCCAGCTGTGCCCGCCCTCCGCCCCCAGGCTCCCTCCTGGGCCTGGCTCGGGCGTCGGTCCTCCCTGCCGCGGCCACCGGGGGGCGCTGTGGCTCCGCTGCAGGGCTCCTGGAAGGGTGGGAGCTGCCAGCACAAAGCCGGGAGCGGGGACCGGCCCGGCTTTTCTTTGTCTTTTAAACCTGGTTTCGATTAGCAAAAAGACGAGTTACTACACCATTAGAAAGCGCTAAAAGATAGAAAAAGCCCCCGCCCGGCCCATCCCGACCCCGCGCTCTTCTCCTTGCGGGATTTTGCGCGTCCTCCCGCAGCGCAAGCCGCAGGGCTGCGGGGCGTTCGCAGATGTGCCGGTCATACCCTGTTTTTTTTCACTTCGTGTCCTCTCACGGTCGCTTTCCCCGTCGCGCCTAGTTTTTGTATTTAACTTTCTATTTTAGAGACTTCACGGTTCTGAGAACGATGATGTTCCACCCTAATAGTTCTGCCTTCTGCTGGAAATACTACTCCAGAAACATTTTTAATTATAACTTGAATCATATACAATTAAAAATTGTATGTGAACATTGAAAACACAGTTACTTTCCCCCGTGAAGATACAGTCTTCTGGATATTTGTGTTATGTTACCAAAATGGGATCGTGGTCCATTGCCGTTCCCTAATTTGCCTTTTCTTTTAAGCTTGTATACTGCATCTTGTTAGGTTAAGACAGATTTCTACATTCTTACTCTGTGCTAGTCCACTGGGTCATTGTGTTGTAAGTGGCATTGCCAGGCCCCTGCTTGGGGACATTATGTTTTCTGTCGGTTTTTGCTATCATGGGCAATGAGGAACTTTTTCATGGACGAAATGGTTATTCTGTTGAGCTTTCCCCCGAGATACCTGCCCCAAGCGGGGTCCCCCAAAGCTTCTGCCAGGGGCCTTGGCTCTGCCCTACAGTGAAGGGTTCTTTGTGGACTTCGTGTGCTCTGCTGGGAAGGCCTCTCTGCTTTTTCGACCCCTGCCCACCCACTACGCCCACCGCCTCCCACCCCTTCCCCCAGCACGCAGGGAGCCTTCCAGGTCCCTAGTCCCTGAGGACTCTCAGCTTCCCGAGGGGCGGGCTGGTTCCTGTCCAAACACGCCTTCTTGTAAGGCCAGGCTTCCCGCCCTCTGCCCAAAGGAGGGGAGCCAGTGCCCAGGGCCCTGTGCCGTGGCCTGGAGTGGATGTTTCTTTGGAGTGCAGAGCTGGGCAGTGCATCCTGCAGACAGCTGGGTGGACGCCGGTGGGGAGGAAGTGGACGGGGGCAGCTGGGACACAGGACCATGGCGCATGCGTGCAACCTGCATCCATGTTCACACGACCTGAGCGAGGGGAAGAAATGGAGCTTAGAGACTGAGCGCCTCACCTCACATACCTGCAGCCTGAAAACCGGCATCATCCTAGACGTGTTCCTTCTGCCCACTGATCACGTCAGCAGTGTGAATTTATAAGCTCGTTTGCCCTCTCGTGTTCTCCCAGATCTCGTCTCCCCCTCACAGAGGGCTGCTCCCTGAGTCCAGGCCCCGGGCATTTCTCCATGGGCCATGAGCAAAGCTTCCACGGGGACCAGGTTTCCGGTCACGCTCAGGCCACGCCCCCACAGACCCTCATAGGATGAGGGTCTCTCAGCTCCTCTGCCTGAGTCATTCTTCTACCCTGAGCCCACCCAGATCGCTGCCCGCCTCTGCCATCACCTCCTCTAGGAAGCCCTCCTCTGTCTTGCAACTATCGCCCTGTATGGTAATGATCGGTTTCCATGTCTGTGACAGCTGGCGGCTATGAGTTTCCAGGGACGGTGGCAAGTCTTATTCATCTCTGCGCCCTCCTCACTCACACGCGGTCTTGCACATGGCAGGTGGTGGGTCGTGGAAGGCACTGGGGGTGAACGGATGAGCTGCTCACAGAACCACCAATGGGAGGGGGAAAGACCAGCCGAGGTGACAGCAAGTTTGGAGGAGGCTGAGGGAGCGGAGAGCTTCCTATACACGGGCCTGCGTCTCTGACTGATGCTGGGAACCTTCTTTCTTCATTCCTTTTCCCTCTGCCCTGGGGGAGTCGGTAGAATAAGTCCAGATAAGAGATGTACGGTCGCCTTGTCTGTGCATCTATCTGTTCATCTGTCTGTCCTTCCTTTCCCCCCTTCTTTCCTTCTGCCGTCCATTCATCTATCCATCCATTTTTTTTTTCATTCAGTGTTTATTGAGCATCTGCTCTGAACCAGGCACACTCCTGAGTCCCAGAGACCGAAGTTTGGGGACAGATCAGGACAGGACCCTGGGGGCTTTCAGCTGTCAAAGGTCCATATTTCCTGCTAGTTCTCTCTTCCCTGGAGATGGTCAGGGAGAGTCAGGGAGATGGGGGATGCCCAGGGTGGCATGGGGTGTCTGAATGTGTAGCCCTACGTGCTATAGTTTTTAACTTCATTTCAGTTCGAGACAACAAAAGATCAAAAACATCTTCAGGGAGGAAAACAAGAACATTTATCCAGTTTGAGAGGAAAACTCATGTAGTAGGAAAATCAGGCCTAATTTGTGCTCTCAGATCCAGAACTAGGTGTAAGAAGGGAAATCGGTGGACTCTCCATGGCTTCTCCAGAAATAATTAATCGCATTGGTCTCTCTCACTTTCCTTTGTTCTTCAGACAGTTCCCTTCTCTCCGTACTTCCTCTGATTCTGGTCCATGGGAAGCCTCTTCCCCCCATGCTGCAGAGGGCCCTTTTGCTGGGTACCATGTGAGTTTGCTTTCCCCAGGAGCTGTTTGAGGACGTGCTGAGTTTCTGGCTTGTGGACCGGCAGGCAGTGGCTGCAAAGTGGCAAGGCCCAGCCCTGCCCTCCCAGAGAGCTGCAGCCCTGGGCCGGGAACTTGCCTCTTTTCACTGATGCAGTCAGTCCCTGCTGGACCTAGGAGCAGGGCCAAGCGTACGGTGGCTGCAGAGGGTCACTGAGGGACAGCAGTGGGGCAGAGCCTGCAGGCGCCAGGCTGACCGAGTGGTTCCCAAATCTGACTGCTCATCGATTCCACAGGGACCCAGACAGCTTCCCGGACCTGCCCCTGGGCTTCTGACTCCATGGGGGTTGGCCGGGGCCGCCTCCCACTGGCCTGCCCCGAGGGTCATGGCCTCTCTTTGGTACCTATTTCCCAGGAGTCATTAGAACTGAACTGACTACCTGACCAGTGAAACGAAAGAGAGAAATGTCCCAGTAAGAGCAGCCCCCCTGACTCAAGGTGTGTGAGGAGGCCCGGCTGGAGTTTCTGGAAAGCAGTTGCTGTTAGGATGGAGTCCAGGCTGCTTTCACCTTGCCCAGCGTCACTGGCAGGGCCTGGAGCTGACGCCAAAGCCAGAGGCATGTCCCTAGTGGCCTATGACGTGAGCCCGTCTGGCTTGTGCCAGGAATGGAGAACAGGCAGGGATGGGGGTGTGGGGCTTCCTGGCACAGCCCCTGCCACTGAATCTCTGCTCCCCATCACTGCCATCAAACTGTGCCACTGTCTCCCAAAACACCGCAGGATGGAGCCAGTTATCCCTCCCCTGCCCCCGTCCTGTATCTCGTTCCTGCTCATGGGATGCTGTGAGCGGCAGGAGCAGAACCGTGACTGCCCTGGGTTCCAGTGTCCCCCTGCCTGCTGTGTGGCCTTGAGCAGACTCCTGGCTCCTCCGAATCGCCGTTTCTGCAGTCTGCCCGATTGGCTCAACATGGCCAGTTGCTCCGTCCTGTGGCCTTCCAGCAGGTAGCTTCTCCCTATCTCAGCCGGGAGCCTGATCCTGCCAGGCGTCTAAATCCAGACCGTGGGAACGGTCACCTCTGAGCACCCTGCCCTCCAACGCCCAGGGCGGCCCTGCTGCTATTTTTATCTGCCGCTGGTTAATCTGTCCCGTTGTTTGGGGGCAGAACCAGCCTCTCGATGCAGTTTAGCCACATTGTGTCACCAGCATGAGCTCACAAGATGACCGTAGTGTGGGGGAGCTGCCTGCCAGGCAGGTAGGCGGGCCAGAAATCCCGTTTCCAGTAAAAATCCGATTCTCATTTGTGGGAACCTTAAAATGGCCACTTTAGGCATCAGCAGCAGGGATTAGATCACCTTGTTGAACTAAAACCAAGTTTGTTTTTTCATTTCCTGGTGGCGTGACCGACGGTGACAGGGGTAGCTCTGCAGCACTCGGCCCCACGAACGCTTATGTGCACGCTGCGTAACCACCACCTGCACCAGGGCGTAAAGCGCGCCCACGGCCCAGGGCAGGGCCCAGGCCACCTGAGGGGTGACAGTCGGGTGGAACTCTGAGTAGTCGAGGGGCTGAAGGAGGCGGGGTCTGCTCCGTGGGACTGAAGCCTTTTCTAGATCAATGGCGGTTACACCATTAAAGGGGCCGGGAATGAGTATGGGGAAACGGAGCGGTTCCCAGGCCACTTTCTGCTCTTCCCTGGGGCCAGACCCTGAGGTTTACGGCATCCACCCCATTTCCAAGTGGCATGGAGTGACTCTGAGTCTGAGCTCTGCGAGCGCTGAGGTTGGTAGCCCCCACGGCCTCTGGAAGGAGAGCATGTTCTCTGACCTGTGACCATGCAGGCAGGCCTGACCGGAGCAGCCCCTCAGGGGTAGGGGTCTGGCAGTTGGTGTGTAGTGCAGACGTCCCCCTGCCCCTCCCTCACGGGGACGGTTCTCCGGGCACAGGGCTTGGCCTATCTGCTAGCAGGGTCTATGCCTCCAACATCAGGTCCTTGGAAAGTTCCTTCTGGACACAAGCTCAAGGCCGCCCAGCACCTGTGTGGGTCTGACAAGGCCACCTGTGCCAGCCAGCGGGGCTGTCCTGAGACATCCTAACCTTGAGTTTTGTCTGATTCTCCAGCTCCAAGAAGCCCAAGAAACGCCCTGAAGTGGCCGTGGAGCCCAGACCGTCGCCCCGGCTCACAATCTTCGATGAGGAGGTGGACGAGGGGCTCTTTGGCCCGGGCAGGAAGTTCTCGACCCAGGGCCCCGCAGAGGACGCGCCCCCCAGGGACCGTAAGTAGAGCCCCTACGGTGTTCCCATCACTCTTGGTGTCCCCTCGGTGACTCAGCCAGCCTCTGCGAGTGGCTTTGGACCTGCCGAGGATGGAAGTCTCCCCTTGTCCTATTTCGACATGGTACATACTCGGCTGATGGAGGTTTTCTGCTGGAGATTTTTTAATCCTCTTTTCAGTCATTGTTGTCTCAGTTTGTCCTTATGTATGCTGAACGTTCATTTGCCTGATAGTCACTTTACCCCTAATTATGTTTTTTTGCTTTTTTGTTTTTTTGTCATTTTGTGTTAGGTGAGCCAACCCCTTTCAATATTTCCTGTAGTGCAGGCCTTGTTCCCTCAATTTTTGTAGGTCTGGAAAGGTCTTTATTTCTCCTTCATATCTAAAGGAAAGTTTAGCTGGATACATTATTCTAGGCTGGTAGTTCCTTCATTTAACAGTTTGAATATTTGATTCCACTCCTTTCTGGCTTGTAAGATTTGTGCTGAGAAGTCTGTTGATAATCTAATGGGTTTTCCTTTGTAGGTTACTGTCTTCTTTTCCCTGACTACCCTGAGAATTCTGTCTTTCTTGTTAATTTTTGATAATTTTAATACAATCTGTCTTGGTGAAGGCCTTTTTGAATTGAGATAATTGGGTGTTCTATTGCCTTCTTGAATTCTAAGCTTCAGCTCATTTCTTAGATTTGGGAAATTCTCATCAACTATTGATCTGAAAATGCTTTTAATCCCTGTTCCTTTTCCTCCCCTTTGAGAATTCCCATTATTCTTATGTTTCCTCTCCTGATGGTATTGGTTAGTTCTTGCATTTCTCTTTCATTATTTTTCATTCTTCGGTTTTTCTCTTCTTCTGATTTATTTCTAGATTTCTGTCTTCGATATCACTGATCCTTTCCTCCATTTGTTTGACTGTATTTCCCAAGCTTGCAGTGTGTTTTTTTATCTCCAGAAGGTCTATTTGGTTCTTTTTGAGGGTTTCAGTTTCCTTGTTAAAGAACTCATTCTGCTCATCTAGGTGTTTTTTTCAGTTCCTGAAATTATTGATATGATTCGTTTCAGATCTCATTGCATTTTTTCAGAAGTACCATACTGAATTCTCTGTCATTTAAGTTGCGTATTTCTATGTCTGTAAGCTTATATTCTGGAGATTTTTCTCTTTCTTTCTGAGATGCCTTGTCACTTTGGTTGTTTATGGTGTTGAATGGACTGTTTATCCGTCTGGCCATTAATGGAAGTGTAACCTGCCTTCCCCCCCAGCCCCCAGAAAGAGGATTTATTATATAATGGTCCCTAGCCTGTTGCAAAGAAAGTGTTTTTCTTTTGGTTTCCAGTAGGTGGCGTCTAAGCCTCTTGGACCTCTGCTTTATATAAAGTCTTAATAATGTCTTTTTTTTCCTTATAGATGTTTCATCACGCTCGCTATCCTCAGTCTCAGTTCCTGTCAGTGTTAGCGACAGTTTTGGT
>CM053515.1:97306251-97376655 GCA_028627145.1 Eidolon dupreanum
CAGATGAGATGGAGTGTTTAGAAAGGGGTGCCCGTGTGGCCACCTGTATCCCAGGTGAGACTGCCCCACCCGTACCTCAGAGCAAATCCAGTTTCTGACTAGGTTACAGAATCAGCACTGTGCTAAGCAGTGTAAATCCTGAACTTGACACAAGCGTCTAGCCGCTGCTCTATTTCCCCAAGCTCCCAGCTCAGGATAATTCAGTCCCTCTGAGCTTGTTCAGCCTCCAATGGAAGATGCAGGAGCCAGCACCTGCCCCAGGGTTGCTCAGGGAAGGGCTGCGGTTGGAGGGAGCCGGGCACCTCTAAGCTGAGGTTGCCGAGAGCGTCCTGTCCTTGGGTAGTGCCTCCTGGGATCACCTTGAACCCAAGACAGCTGTTCATGAGAGGGCAGGTGGTGGGATGGATTGACTAGGTCTTCCATTGTGTCTGGTCTCCAGGAACTGAGTTCTTTCACCAGGCAAAGAGGGCAGAGTCAGGCTGTGGCCTGCCTTTCTTAACTGCCATTCAGTACCTGGGGCTGGTCCCATGTGACCATCACACTGCTGTGGCCGTTAGTCCCACCCACTGATGGGCCATAGAGGAGTCTTGGTGAGTCCTGGCCGAGGCCCTCCCTGGGCTCTGTCTAGTGTCCATGTGGCCCACAGAGTGGCCTTGTGGGCGGGCAGACGCCGCCACCCCACAGCAGTCAGAGCCCGTCATTTATTATTCTGGCTGCACCTGGTCTAGATGAGAGCTCAGCTTCTTAAGTCAGATGTCACGGTTTCAACTCAGGCACTGCCGCATGCTAACTCTCATCTCAGGCAGGTCCCTCAGCCTCCTGTGACTCTGACAGCCCCACCTGCCGATGGGAGATTTGGCCACACTCCCCCACACAGGATGATGTGTTTAAAGTGCTTGGCAGAGAGCAGGGGCTCTGTATCTGGCAGCTGTTAATGTTATTTCTTGAGGGGTTGCAGGAAAACTCACTTCAAGAGGCCACTGTGTCTAGAGTGAGGCCACCTGAAAAGCAGCTCCCTGGAGGGTGCCGGGGGCCAGGCCCTGCTCCTGCTGCCCTGTGGGGTTGCAGAGAAAAGGAAGCCTGCCCTCCAGTTCCTCCCTGGGGGCAGGTTGGTGGGAGGGGCTTCTCCTTCTGCAGGTTATGCTCAGAGCATCTCCCTGTGGTTTCCTAGAGTCGAAGAAGACTTGGATCAGATTCTGAACCTGGGGGCTGAAACCAAACCCCAGCCCCAGCCTAAGCCTAAGCCGCCAGTGGCAGCTAAGCCAGCGCTCCCCAGAAAGCCAGCTGTTCCCCCCAGAGTGGGCCCGTCCAAGGCCGTGGCTGAGCAGCAGAAGCAGCAGCAGCAGATCCAAGCCATGGACGAGATGGACATCTTGCAGTACATCCGGGACCACGACACACCTGGCCAGGCTGCTCCCAGCCTCTTCTGACCCTCCCGCCCTGTGCAGGCCCTGGGCCAGCCGTCCCTCTCCTGTGGAGGGGCATGTAGTAAGGTGGGGCCCGTGCCCTTCAGGCCAGGATCCCTAGTCCCAAGGGAGGGAGGGTGGACGCTCTGACTACCTTGTTCCTTTTTCTCTCGCCTGTGGGATCATGGAAGCCTGCGGCGTGCAGGGAGAAGGTCACCATAAGAATTGGAGCCCAGGGATCTGAGCCACGTGTATGTGACGGGGAGAGCATGCAGGGACATCTTGCTGACCAGGAGCCCAGTCCCCAGGATAGAGAGAGACGGGGGGGCCCAGGGCATCTTCACTAGGGCAGGGAATCTCCCCACAGGCTCAGCCAGCCCAGGGGTGGGGGCAGAGTCTCGGGGCAGCGTGGCTCCTGTGTCCCGTCAGCTCTGGGCATGTCCCCCAGGAGAAGGTACAGAGTGGGTGCCGGGAGGGCCTGGCTGAATGGGGTGTCCCTGAGCTGCCTCTGGTTACCAGGTGCTAAGCAGGGTGCTTTCTCGTGTGTCCAGCTTAGAGACGACAGGCCCAGCCCTGCACCTCTGGGGTGTGGATGGCCTGACACCCCAGGTCTTCATCTCTTTCTTTCCCAGGGAAGGCCTGGCCAGCCAGACCATGGCCTCCTTGGGCCTCTGGCCATAGGGCCAGTGTCCACCTTTGCGGCTCCAAGCGGAGTGGTCATTATGTCCTGCAGACTCTGCCTGGGCCTGCGGCCTGGCATGTCCCTTCTGTCCAGAGTGGGCCCAGGCGGGGTGCTGTCCACCTGCTGCTTCAGAGGCCTCATCTGTCCAGTGACAGACGCTGTCAGGCTGCCCCATCCCCAGGGTCCGGACCTGCTCACCGGCCTTTCACAGTGGGAGCCGCCTTCCCAGCGAGGAGGAGCTCTGTGCCAGGGCAGGGCAGTGCCTTAGCCTCCTCCCGGACCCCTCCCCAACCGGCACACGGGTCAGGACCTGGCGCCGTGCTCAGGGCAGTCTCAGTGATCGAATGATTTTAATGGAGCAAAGAATGCCTTTTTAAAATATATTCTTCATGGTCAGACCTAGTTTTTAATGTAACACAATTTTGTAATGAAACCAAACCACTGTTGTCCCTTGGCTCGTCCTGCCTGACAGAGGCATTGGAAGGGGGTCTGGGACCTCAACCCCAGACCCTTTCCTGATTGGGACCAACAGCCAACCTTAGGGGTGGCCCCCCGGCCCAGGCCGGGTCCTTTCTGCCATCAGAGCCTCTCGTACTCTGTGCCATGTGCAGGGTGGAGGGGAGCACCCTGTCCAGTCTGTCCTGCGTCTCTCTCACCCCCGTGAGCTGCCTGTCCCTCCACCTGTGCCAGAGAGGAAACAGGCAGGTCTGGGGTCTGAGAGCTGAAGTCCTCCTCCTCTTTGCCTCATTCAGGCTCCAAGGGCGCCCTGAGCTGGCCGCGCTGTGGCCTCTCAGCCCAAGTCACTTCCCGTTCACTGCCAGGCCTGAATTCACACCCCACCCAGCCCCACCCACACCCGTGCTGACTGCAGGAGGCAGCAGGTGGTGGCGACGGGCCAGCTCGGCCCAGGCTCTTTCCCACCCTGCTCTCCTCTGCACCCCATCCTGTCTCCTTGCCCCTCCCTCATCACCCGCCTCCCCCTCCCACCTCCCACCAACGTGCAATGTGGGAGCAGAGGGCGCGGGGCCCGTGGGGGGCTGGCCCTCCGGCGGGGACCTGCCAGTCTGGTGTTGGTTCCTTCGCTGTGGCCCGGCCTCTCGATGGCCTGGTGGCCTCGCTCCCCTCAGCCAGGATGTGCCCAGATACCGATGCTCCAACCGCAGCTATTCTTCACCGCAGGTCTGTGACCTCCTGCTGAATCGATGACCCTGAGTCGTACAATAAAGTCTATGTCAGTGAGTCATTCCAGCATTTGCTGGTGGCATTCTTTTCAGTGCCAAGGTGGTGTGGCGGGGAGGGGCAGCCTTCATAACAGGGGACTTGACGAGGGGAGCTGCCCTTGAAGGGCCCGGGGTCTTCGGAGGCTCCCAGGCTGCTGCTCGGTAGGGTGGGGTGAGGACAAAGGGAGGATTCCACTGTGTGAACTGAGGCAGAGGGGCTGGAGCCCAGGCCCGGTGGGAGTCGCGGGGTCAGGGATTGCTCAGCTAGGACCTGTCCAGGAAGAGCTCTGACACCAGCCAGCACCGTCCACCGGTGCACAGACCCGTCCTGGTCTCCGCGCTCCTGCCTCAGCTCAGATCCTGAGACGCTGGCTTGTGCTCGGGGCCCCGAGATTCTGAGTAGACAGCTCTGCACGCCGACACCCCCGGGAGCCAGCGGGGCCGCGCGGGGGGCAGTCGGAGCCGGCTCTGGCCTCCCCCACCACTCTGGTTCTTGTGACGAAGCTCAAATTGGGATCCTGGCTCCCGAGGATGAGCAGCTGGGTGGATCTGAGAAAGAACACTCAGCACTCGAGCCTGGAGCTGAGAGCTCACCATGGAGGGAAAACACAGGTTTAATCGGGGGCAGCAGCGCGTGTGTGTTCTGAAGCTGTCGGGAGCCCCGTGGACAGGATGTGCTGTCCGCGGGGATCCCACTCCCTCCCAGAGTGTTCCTCTCAGGAAGCCGGGAACTCTGGCCGGTTCTGGAAAGTCCTGATCCTAGCGCGGGTTCCAGCCAGGCCGGTCAGAGGGGCTCGCTGGAGAGCACCTGCCTTTCCAAGCTCTGATGTCCCGTGACCGTGTCAGGGCCAGGCACCTGGAACCCAGGTCAGCTCCACGCGAGCTGGGGGCTGCCCTGCAGCTCGAGCCCTCACACCAGACACGAGACAGCAAAAGTCCAGCTACTCTCGGGAGCTTGTGGCCTTAACGCCAAGCTGCCGCCTTGCACATCCCCACCTGCAGATCCGAGATTTGGCCACAGTCCACCCTAAACAAGATGATGTCTGAAGTGCTCCATGCAGTGATTTGACACGCAACGTTAGGCTTCGGTCTGTCTCCACACCTGCAGTCTCCAGGGAAACCTGACGTGGGAAGTCACGCTGGGTTCTCTAGGTCACCAACTGTCCAGCTGAGCATATCCTGGGTAGAGAGGACAACAGAGCTACTGTCCCCTGGCTGGTGGCCCTGGCTGGGTAGCAGGCATCTCCCACTGCTGCTGGGTCTTTGTGTGGGTTGATGGCTTCGCAGAGCAGGTGTGGTCAATACGCTGGGCCCCTTGGAGCAGCTGACGTTTCAGTCTCAGGTTTTGGATGGTGCCATCCAGGGCAAACCACTCCCCGCTCGGCTCCCTGAGACCTCATGGTTGGGGTAGTGGAGGAATCAGCCGTCAGGCCCTGTGGACATGGAAGAATCTAGATTCCAGTCCAGCTTGGCTATGCGATGTCCCTCACTCCTCAGTGACCAGTGAGAGAACCTCCCTGGGCCCCTGCGAAGGGGCCAGGTGGAGACTAAGACCTTTTTTTTGTGCCCAAAGGAGTTTCCACAGGCTGATCACTCCAGTTCATCACAGAGGGACCCCTGCCCAGGTCAAGCTGGGTGCTAATGGGGAGTGGCGGGCTGCTGGATGGGTGGCCGACTTCAGCTCAGCCTCACCTCCAGGCCCAGGCAGTCACCACTGCTGTGCTGTGTACAACACGGTGAGGGGACCCCGATGAACATGGTCAGGAGTGCAGATGCTGGTCCCCCTCCCCAGGGCTGGCCTCTGGCTCTCATTTTTCCTGTTTCTGGCCACTGGCAGGAGCTGAGGCATCTCACTGCTCAGGTCGCCCTCAGGATAAAGCTGCAGCTTCTGAAGCGGGGATTATGGGCTCAGCCGTGGCCTCAGTAAGCAGGAATCCCTATTGATAACTTTCAGAGGTGCTGATGCTTCTCTGCCAACTCAGCAAACAGCAGCCTCTAAATCACTTTTCCAGGAAAGCTGAGTTAGCTGCCTCCCGCCCAGCTGGCCAATCATGGCGCATGTCTCCTTACAAGCAGAGCTTATCCAAAAACACGAAGCATTTAGTGGTGCCTACTGTGTGCAGGCACAGCAACATACTGAGCACGGGGAATCAGGTGGGGTGAGGCGTGGGAGAGCAGGAAAAATGCAGACTGGCCCTTCATGCTGGGCATCAATCAGTTTGGTGAGTAAGTAAATACAAGCTGTTCGGGGAAAGACGAGTTCATGAACAACAGTGCACAGCAGGGGGATTGAGGCACCACTCTGGGGCTCAGGGGACACAGGGAAAGAATCAGGCCAACATAGCCAGTGAACATTTCCTGAGCACCCACTGATTATAGTACCCGTTCCAGGGATGATAGAGGACACAAAAGATGAAAAAGCATGAACCATTAAAGCCAAATCACCCAGAAGCCAGGCTGAGCCCCTAGTTTCAGCTGTTTTTTGGGGCCTCCTGCTCTAACATCGGACACAACTAAAAGCAGTGCCACCTCCTCCATGCAGCCCTTTCTGCTTCCCCCTCTGACATCCACCAGCATATACAGTGTGTTCCATGCAATCCGAGCCCAGCTCTTAGTCACTATTAATTTCCTAGGACAGCTGTAACAATGTGCTACAAATCGGAGAGCTTTAAACCACAGAAACGTATTCCCTCCCAGTTCTGGAGGCCAGAAGTCTGAAATCAAGGTGTTGGCAAAGCCACCTGTTCTCTGAGAGTCTTTCTTTGTTTCTTCCAGCTTCTAGTGGTCGCTGGCAATCCTCAGAGTTCCAGGGCTTGTAGCCACGTCACTCCACTAGGCTTCTGTCTTCACATGGTCGCCTCCCTGTGTGTCTTCTCTGTGTCTCCGTCCAAATTCCCTTCTTCTTGTAAGGACATCAGTCATTGGACTAGGGCCCAACTTAATCCAGTGTATAACCTCATTTTACCTTAATTATACCTGCAAAGATATTTCTCAATAGGTCCCGTTCACAGGTCCCAGGTGGACATGAATTTTGGGGGACATCATTCAGCCCAGTTCAGTCACGGAGGGTCTGTACCTTCCAAGAGGCTGAGCTACTTGAGAGCAGAAGCAGTGACTTGCACACCTGTATTTGCGTCAGGGCCGGTGAGGTATCATCCGGTACCAGGTGGTCCTGTGGCCTTGTTATCTTACAAGGTTTGGGAGATGGTGGAATCACCCTGGTACTGACAACAGTATCAGCCTTTGTATATTGCTTGCGACTGATGGTGAGAGCCAGACATATGGAGTATGCAACTTGCTTCCTCAAGTCGTTTTGCTGTCTTTGGGGAGATCTCTCCTGACTTGTGTGTGTGTGTGTGTTTGCATGTGCGTGTGTGTCTGTTTTTCCTTTTGATTTAATAGCCACTTTGCTGATTCCCCCCTTAGAAGTGCCCTCAGTCCCAGGGGGTGATTTTTTTAGATTAGAAAGTAAGTAGCTGACGTCTTGTCTACAGATTTCTTAGATCATCAGAAGCCAAGAGGCTGAGCTCCATCCAGTGGCCCCCAAGGGCCATGTTTCACTGCCCAGATGGTCTAGGACTCTGAGTAGGCTCTGTCTGGTCATGTGGGCAGCCCTGGGATTGAAGCCCTGGCCTCACAGACTATAAAATCCATGGACATAAGAATGGAAAATTCTCAGCATCTTGCGGAAAAACAATTTTGGCATTTTTCTTAAAACATTGAACATAAATTTACTAGATGACCCAGCAATTGCACTCCTAGAAATACACCCAAAGAGAAAGTAAAGCATAAGTCCACCCAAGACTTGTACACGAATGCTCACAGCAGCTTTATTTATCATAGCCAAAAAGTAGAAACCCTCAAAACAACTATCAGCTGGTGAATGGAGAGACAAAATGTGGGATGGCCACACGACGGAATATTATTCAGCAATCAAAAGGAATGAAGTGCTGACATACGTTGCAACATGGATCAACATCAAAAACATTAGGCGAAGCGAAGGAAGCCTGACTCAAAGACCGCATATTGTGTAATTCAATCTATAAAAAATGTTCAGAAGAGGCAAATTGACAGAGATAGAAAGTAGATTAGTGGTTGCCTTGGGCTAGAGGTCGAAACAAACAGTGATTACAAATGGACACAAAGGATGTTTTGAGGGATGATGGAAATGTCTAAAATTGGTTTGTTGTAATGGTTGCATATTTCTGTAAATTTGCTGAAGCCATTTAATTGTACACTTAAAATAAGTACATTTTAAATTAAATTATACCATTGAATTATACCTCAATTAAACTGTTAAAATTAATGGCTGGAAAATGAAACAAGCAAACAGAAAAATCCATGGGCTGCAGAGTACAGTGGCTAGAAATATGGGTCAACGTCTGGCTCTCTGGCCTCCTAGCTATGTGGCCCTGGGCCAGTTACTTACTCTCTCTATGACTCCGTTTCCTCATCTATAAAATGGGGATGATAATTATTCCTGCTTCATCAGGGTAGTTATAGGGAGAAATTAGTTAATATTTGTAAAGTTTTTTATCCATACCGGGTGCATAGTACATATGTTATAAAATTAAATAATTAAAATTCTGTTGAGTTACTCAGTTGCATATTGTGCCGTAAGAATTCCAGGGTTCGGGTGTTCCCTGTCTTCATCTAAGAGTGACAGCCAGGCCTTTGACCGGAAAGCAAAGCCGGTGAGGCTTGCTGTATGGAGGGTGGATGCAGGTGAGTTTAGAGGCTTTGCCATGTTATGCCAGCCACCTGGCTTCTCTGAGCCGCAGTCTGTTCATCTGCCAAGTTGGGTAACACAACCTGCCTCTTCCGCCTCACGTAGGGTGGGGATCATAGGAGGCAGCACCTTTTGAAATCCACAAAGGGGCCCTGGCACTGAGGGGCCTGGCGTGGGGGGCTCTGAGTCGTGACCAGAGTCCTAGATCTGCACAGCCATGGAGGGCTGCAGGAGGGAGGGCTGATGGGATATGCCGAAAGTGGGCCCCATTCTGATGGGGATGATGAATGACGCCAGTGAGCCTGTGGCAGCAGGGAGCCCATCCAGCGTACCCCACACTCCACACCAAGCCCAGCTTTCCCAGCGCCAGAGTGAAGAGGAAATAAACACATGCTTCCCTCTTGGCCCCTGGCCTTTTGTTCAGTATGACTGGCTGAGCCGGGCTGAGAAGAAAAGGTCAAATGCAGAGAGGTTTCTGGCAGCCTCTTGGCCATACTGTGAGGGAGGTGTGGAGGGGCCTCGGCTCTGAGGCCACTTCCTCTTTATGCCTTTGGCCTCCTCCAACTTCCTCATCATCTCCCTGTTCACTCTGGGAGGACTCAGGGTAAAAGGGTGGGTGGAGGCAGGGGTACTCCTGCATTCCCCTTTGAGAAGAAGCCACAGCCACAAGGACCTATACACAACTGTTCCTAGAAGCGTTATTCCAGCCTCTACCCCCAACCCAAGGAAACCACCTCACTCTCCATAAGCAAGCACATCAATACTGTGCAACACTCATCAGCAATTAAAAGGAAAATATTAACAGATATAACTACACAAAACAAGCGGTCCCCCAAAACTCGACTCTGTATGATTCCATGTGTATGAAATTCTAGAAAAGATGAAACTATAGAGACGGAAAACAGATCACTAGTTTCCAGGGGCTGGGGCTGGGCTAGAGGAAGGGGAGATTGATTGCGAGGGGTATGAAGAAACTTTCCGGGGTGACAGAAATATTCTAAAATGTAAGCATAACTAAACAAGAATCATTGAACTATACCCTGAAATGGGGGAATTTTGTTGTATGTAAAGTACACCTCAATAAAGGTGTCGAAAAAGGAACCACAGTATAAAACTAAACATCTTCTTCTCGTATGAGTTAGTCATCATGCTCCTTGATATTTACCCAAATGAAGTAAAAGGTCTGTCCCCATGAAAACCTGCACATGGATGTTTACAGTATCTCTATTCATAATTTCCAAAACTTGGAAGCAATCAAGTTGCCCTTCAGGCGATGAATGGATAAATAGACCGTGGTGTGTTCAGACCATGGAATATTGTCCGGTGCTAACAAGAAATGAACTATCAAGCCATGAAAAGACAGGGAGGAACCGGAAATGCATATGACTGAGTGAAAGAAGGCAGCCTGAAAAATCAACCTGTACTGTATGATTCTCAATACATGACACTACAGAAAGAGTAAAACCACGGAGACAGGTGAAAGATCGGTGGTCGCCAGAAATTAGGCGGGGTGAGGAGGAATGGGTAGGTGGAACGCAAAGGCTTTTTAGGGCAGTGAGAGAGCCGTGCATGATACTACAGTGTCATTACACACTTATCCACACCCAGAGAATGTCGGACACCAGGAGCGAACCCCAATGTGAAATATGGGCTTTGGTCATAATGCTATGTAGGTTCATCGGTTTTAACAACTGTGCTCTTCCGGGGGAGGGAGCACGTTGGTAATGGGAGAGGCTGTGTATGAGTGGGGGCAGGGGAACTCTGCGCTCTGTTCAATTTTGCTGTGAACTTAAAACTGCTCGAAAATATAAAGTTTATTTAAAAAAAAAAATTAAAAAAGGAACCACAGGGAGAAGACTCCTTAGCCCAGAAGGTACTCACCACTCCAAGATGTCAGCCTCACCAGACCATGCCCTGGCTTCAGGGGCAACCCCCAACAGCCTCCTGGCTGCCCTGGCTCCGGCTGAGGCTCACGAACATTTGGCTGATGGTGGTAGAGGGTTCTAGTCTAGCGGACAGGCAAAATGGTGGATAAGAGCCAGATTACAGGGTGGGGGGGGCACCCTATGATCCCTCTTCTGGAGAAATCAGGGGTCAAAATCCCAGTCGGTCTGGAAGCCCTGGGCACTGACTGGCCTCGGTTCACCCAAAGCTCCTCTTTCTCGTCTATGATTTCCATCTCTTCTTTTCCTTCCTATAGTTGCCCCATGTTGTCCTGGACAGGCAGATGGAGAAGATTATTGCAAGATGGCTCAGTGCCTCTCAAGACGGCCCTGAGCAAACTCACAGAGCTCACAGCCTGGTCTTCCCTTCTCTCTCCCCTCAAGGAATGAAGCTGAGGGGCCTCAGTATCAAGAAAGCATGCCTAGGCTGCTCCCAAAGGCCTCGCCAGGCCGCGGGGCTGGGGCTGCAAAGGTCCTCAGGAGAATGAGCCTTCCCCACGGGAGACTCAGTGGTCCACCTGGACCCCCGAAACAGGCTGTGAAGTCCCAGTCCTGCTAAGGGTTTCCACCAGCTCTGCCTCTGAGTGAGAGAGTGCACAGAACTTTGCTTGCTGAGGTGGAGGGGGCACTGCTTTCGAGGGGCAGAGAGTAGAGACTGCTCCCGGGCCCTGCTGGAGAAGCAGGTCAGCGTCCTGGTGGGAGGCAGGGCCCAGCCTCTGTCTCCCGGGACACTCCATCCTGCTGCGGGCTTCGGACAGAGAGGGGCAGGTTCTGTTTTGTCCTGTGCTCACATAAGAGTGGGCACACTGCGTGCTAGGAGCTTTGCACAGGGCACTTCATTTCCCCTAATCTAAGCCTAAGGTGTTATCGCATATTCTCTTGTAACTTTAAAAATTGTCTTTATTTTTGTGGTTATAGTCCAATGTTCATTCCTATGGGTTTTTTATCTTTCTTTTTATTGGTTATATTTGTCAGAAATTTATTCTAGCCATCTTTTCAAAGAACTGGTTTGGGGTCTTAATGATCTCTTTTACTATTTATTTTTTCCATCAATTAATTAATTTCTATTTTAACTTTATTATCCATTTCTTCTTTTCGATTTTTTTTTAGTTCTTTCTTTAGAATCACATCGTTTTTATTTTTTTTCCTTTTTTGTTGTTAATTTTTAAAACATTTAAGGCTACAAAATTTCCTCTGGCACAGTTTTGGCCATCTCCCATAGATTTTATTATGTATGAAGTGTTCTCATTTTCACTAATCATTTAGAAGTCTAAATTTATGGTTTTTATTTCCTGTTTAAAACTGAAAAGCTATTTTAAATACTAGTAGTGTTGGTTTGTTTGTACTTTTGTTTCCAAGATTTTATCACTATTTTTATTATTATCCCTTTGTAATTTATTTCTAGTCATAATATTACGGTCTGAGGATGGGAATCTGTACGACTTCCACTTTCTGCAATTTAAAAATCTTTCTCTACTGCCTAGAACATAACCAAGTTTTCTAAATGTTCAACAGATATTTTTAAATATGTATTCTTTTTTAAAGACTATATATAATTGTTAAATTATCCATTATGTTTCTCAGAATTCTGTATTCTTATTTACCCTGGGTTCACTTGACCCTTCGTTTCCGAGGGGGGATTGTAGGTTCCCCACTGTCATGATAGTTTTGTCCAATTCTCCTGGGAGTTGCTGGTTGCCAGTCCTGGCTGCAGGCCCCAGCAGTATCTGGCCTGGTCTCAGGGAAATTCCAAGGGCGTCCGTGAGGATATGATCTCACATTAGCCAAAAGGGCTCACAGTCCTGGGCTCAACTGGCTTCTGTCTCTGGATTTATGCTCCAAGCCTTCTTTTTTTGTGACTCAAGTCACTGTCATCACAGAGGTGTCTGGCCTCAGGGGCATCGGCATCAGGGTGGGCACTTAAGGGTTCCCTTCCAGCTAAGAGGAAAGTCCCTGCTGACAAATAGGGGCCCCCATGCCAAGTCAACAGGCTCTACCTGCCAGGGAGCCAGGTGCCTGGAACACCTGTGCTCCTTGGATGGCCATTAGTTCTCTCTGGGCTCCTGCCAATCAGGCCATCAAGAACTGTTGATTTGTTTTTCTTGTGGCCAAGCAGGCCCAGACATAGCTCTTCTCTGCAAGCCTGATCTTTTGGGCTCCTGCAAATCAGTTGTTTTTTAAGACCTCAGCATTTATGAGGTTTGTCCCTGTCCCCTTCATGCTCAAGACTGAGGGAGACAGCCAGGGAGGAAAGATGCTACCCACCTAGTTAGGATTACATGACTGAGGTATAGGGAACTCCTCAAAAAACTCTGAATTTAAAGGATGGGGAACTCAAGTGGGATGCAGAGGGCAGAGGTAGGGACTGGAGGAAGTGGTTCCCCTTTGGGCAGCAGGGCAAGCAAGGGCAAGGAGCTGGACACTCTGGAGAACATGGGGAGATGAGCCAACAACAGCCAAGAGAGAGCCTGGTGAAAGGCTAAAAGCTTTCTCCTAAGATTAGGAGTAAGACAGGATGCCACTTGCACTACTTCTATTCAGCCTTGTAGTGGAAGCTCTAGCCAGAGCAATTAGGCAAGAAAAAGAAGTAAGAGGCATTCAAGTTGGAAAAGAAGCAGTAAAACTCTCTCTATTTGCAGATGACATGACCTTATTATACATAGGACATTCTAAAGAATTCACAAAAAAAAAAATATGAAAGCTAATAAATGAATTCAGCAAAGTTGAAGGATACAAGATTAACACACACAAATGAGTTTCATTTCTATACACAGTCTGGAAAGGAAATTAAGAAAATAATTCATAGACAATAGTATCAAAAACAATAAAATACTTAGGAATGAATTTAACCAAGGACGTGAAAGGCTTGTACACTGAAAACTATAAAACATTGTTGAAAGAAATAAAAGATGGAAATAATGGGAAAAAATCCCATATTCATGGATTAGACGACTTAATATTGTTAAGATGGCAATACTCCCCAAATGGATCTACAAAGTCAGTTCAATACCTATAAAAATCACAAAGGCCTTTTTTCTTTCTTTTTTTTTTTTTTTTTACGAACATGGAAACACTAGCCCTAAAATTCATATGGAATTGCAAAGGACCCTGAATAACTAAAGCAATTTTGAAAAACTAGAATGACATTGGAGGACTCATACTTTCTAATTTCAAAACTTACTACAAAGCTATCGTGATCAAAATAATGTGATCCTTGCACAAATATAAGCATATCGATCAGTGGAATGGACTAAGAGTCCAGAAATAAACCCATATATCTATGGTCAATAGATTTTTTTTAAAGTGCCAACCAAGATCATTGAATGCAGAAAGAATAGGCTTTTCAACAAATGGTACCAGAGGGGACATCTACATGCAAATGAATGAATTGGACCCTACTTCACACCATGTACAAAAATTAACTCAAAATGGATCAGAGACCTAAATATAAGAGATAAATATAAAAAATTCTTAGAAAAACACCATAAGGGTAGATCAGTATGACCTTGGATTTGGCAGCAGTGTCTTAGAGAAGCACAAGCAGCAACAGAAAAGAAAAATTGAGCTCTAACAAAATTTAAAATGTTTGCACTTCAAAGGACACCATCAAGTGAGTGAAAAGTCAGCTCAGAGAACAGGAGAAAGTATTTGCAAACCATATATCTGATAATGGTCTAGTATTCACAATATATAAAGAACTCTTTCAATTCAACAATAAAATAAAATAAAATAAGAAACTAAATATTAAAATGCCCAGAGGACTTGAATAGACATTTCTCCAAAGAATATATGCAAATGGCCAACAGGCACATGAAAATATGCCCAACATCATCAGTCATCAGAAACATGCAAATCAGAACCACAGTGAGATGCCACTTCACGATCTCTAAGATGGCTATAATAATGAAAAAAAAAATTGGAAAATAACAAGTGTTGATGAGGATATGGAGAAATTGGAACACTCATCCAGTGCTGGTGGGCCTATAAAATGATACAGGTGCTGTGTGGAAAAAAAAGTGTGGCGGTTCCTCAAAAAGTTAAACGTGGAATTACTATGTGATCCAGCAATCCATTCCTAGATATATGCCCAAAAGAATTGAAAACAGGTGTTCAAACAAAACTTACACAAGAACATTTATGGCACCATTCTCAACAGCTAAAAGATAGAAACAGCTGAAATGTCCATCAATTGATGAATGAATAAGCAAAATGCGGTACATCCACACAATGGAATATTATTCAGCCATAAAGTACAGCCACATGAAGTACTGATAACATGCTCCGATATGGATGAACCTCAACAACGTTAAGCTGAGGAAAAAAAAAAAGACTCAAGAGGCCACATATTGTATGATATGATTTATGTGGAATATACACAATAGACAGATTCAAGGAGACAGAAAGATTAGTGGTCGCCGGGGACTAGGGGATGAGAGAATGGAGGGTTATTGCTTTTAGGGTGATGAAATGTTCTAGAAGTAGGTGGTGGTGATGGTTGCACAACATTGTGAAGCTACCGAACGCCACTTTAAAATGGTAAATTTATGGTATGTGTATTTTACCTCACACAAAAGTGAACCTAAGACTTAATGGGGATGAGCCCGGCAAGGAAGGTAGCCTTGCTTGCCAGAGTCGTTGGATGATGGGAAGCACGGACATGATAGGAAACCTGGGAGGGGAGGATGGAGGATGGAGGATGAGGCCATGAGGCAAGTGAAAGGAGAGAGGGCAGCACGTTTCCACAGCGGATGCTGAAATCCTGGTGAGAGAGGCTGCTGGGAGTGCAGGCCTCCCAGGTTTAAGAAGCCCGTGTGTGTTTGTGTGTTTCCTGGGAATGACATGGGCTGGGACTTGTCTTTCTTGGCTACATCTAAACTAAAGACAAGCTCTCCCCTGGTTTGGCAGAAAACATCTGAAGCTGTTGCCAAGACATCTGTTTCATTTTCCTTGGCAACGAAAGGCATCCTGAGAGAGACACTCAAGGCTTAGAACTGGGAACATCCATAATTTTTATTTTTCTCGCATAGGAGTTTAAACGAAAGCTCTCAAGATCAAGTTTAAAGAGTGTCAGACCTGAGGATTCTGGGCTGCAGAGAATCTGGAATTGGAGAGAGAAATGAGTGAGGCTGAGGGGACAGGAGGGCAGAGAGCACAAGCAGGCGAGGCCAGAGAATGCCCTGAAAATCCAGAGTCTGGAGCAGAGTCCCTGCTGGGGGAGTGGGGATGGAGGAGACCCTCTTCTGTGACCTGCTTGATTTCTGAAAGAGAGGAATTGAGGGACGGGTCCAGGAGAAAGAGTATGGGCTTTGGCATTAGACAGGCTGGGTTTGAACCCCAGCCTGCTTCTCCCTGAGTGACCTTGGGCGAATCTGTGTTCTCATCTGCGAAGATGAGAAATCATCTCCACCTCACAGGGATGTTGGGATTAAGTGGGGGGATTGCCTGTGAACCATGAGCACTGGAGGGGCTCAGGAAACGCTCTCGAACCCTGCAGAGGGCTGGGCTGCAGAACCACTGTGGTCCCGCCTGCCCGCCCCTGTGCCTCAGTCTCCTCGTCTGGGACAGGAGGGTGCTTAGCACTGACTTTCTCTGATTTTATGACTAAGAACTCCAGACTCAGGGCTGTCCCTGGGGATTGTTTAAAAGTGAGGTGGCTCATACAGGGACTGAGAGAAGTAGGGTGCAGGGCGTAGACCAAAAAGCTATTGATTCCTCAGCTAAGGGTCAAGCAGTTAAATGACCACTAAAAACTGGACTGCCACCTCTCAGACCATCCCAGAGACAATAAGACCCAGCCCCACTCTGGTCCAGGCTCCCCAGGAAACAGAGATGGACGAGGTAGCCTGCCTTCTAGTACCTTCTCTGAGTTTCTCAGACCAATAAGGTCTGATGAATTGGTATTCAAATACTGAAATATTTAAATATCAACAGGCCCATGGGAGTCAATCTCCATAAAAGGAATTTGCAAGTCCCACTCATTTAGGCCCTTTGGCACCTTCCCAGGGCAGGGGCCATAGAGGACCCTGTGGGGAACAGCGTATTCAGTTCCGGCGAGTGCTGGCACTCTTAGACCTAGCACAAGGCCACCGTGCATCACGTGTCATTGTCTCCATTTTAGGGAGATGAAGTTACTTGTCTGAGGAGGTTGCACGGCTGGGAAGTGGCTGAGCTGGAGTCGGACCCCATCTCTGTGCTGTCACATAGACCCAAGTTCTCATTGACTCTCAGTCTACTGGGTGGGCCAAGTGTGGTGACAGCATAGTTTTTTGTTTTGTTTTGTTTTTTTTAACAGCTTTATCGAAATACAGTTCACATACCATACAATTCACCTAAATTGTACACTTAAAAATTCACTTAAATTTAAATTCAATTTAAAGTATATAATTCAATGTTTTTTATTATATTCACAGAATTGCACAGCGACTACCCCAATTTGTTTTTGAATATGTTCATCACCTAAGAAACCCCACACGCCTTAACTATCACATTCCAACCCCATCAATCCCTCTAGCCCCGAGCAGTCATTAATCTCTTCTGTGAGCTGTTTTTTCACTCACTTGATAGTGTCCTTGGAAGCACAAGAGTTTTGAATTTTTATAAAGTCCAGCGCATCTAGTTTTTCTTTGATAGTTTATACTTTTGGTGTCATAGACTTTCCAGTTTTTTAAAGAAATATTTAACACGGGGAACCATGCCCATACCAAAACAGCAATCGATAATTTTTGTGTTTATTTTTTTAAGCTGAGACATTTAAATCATTATTTCATTATACTCTACTTTATTGCAAAAATAACTTAATGCTGCTTATGAAAATTCAAATAATAAAAAGAATACCATAAATAAAGAATTTTAGGCAATATCAAAGTATGTATGTATCTGAGATGGAGCCAAGGGTAAAGTCAGCATGTAGAATTATTACATACACAGAGCTTCCCAGTGGCCAAAGCAAAGAGGAAAATGCAATTACTTATAAGGTTCACAGGCTGATGAGATAAAGATTTATCTATAGCTTAGGGGAGGTATCACTTTTTCTGGCACAGAGGCCAGAAATAAATTTCTCCTGTGGCTCCTTAATCTTAAAGGGGGAATGTGTTTCGGTTTATCAGCTAGAAGAGATCACACAGAAAATATGCCTGATAAACTAACTTTTCACAGCACAATTTCCTTTCCCTTTTGTTTCCAGATCCCACATCGTTGTCACACATGAAATTATCCTTGTTGTGCTAATCTTTTAAAATTATCCTTATTGTACTAATCTTTTAAAAACACAAATATGAGCACTTTACTTCCCTTCTTGAAATTCTTTAATAGCTCCAGCTGCCCTCATGAAAGTTCACACTCTAAATATTAAATCTAAATATTCAGTAAGTAAAGTAATCTGAGGCTATTTAATGCAGCACAAACACTTCTTATCCAATAGCCCTGAAAATCAGCCTTTTATAATAATATGGTAGCACTCAGACACTTCACAATGACAAATGGTAAATTCTTTAAACCCTATTCTGTTGTAAGAAGGAGTGAGTATATGCACTGTTGCTTAGAATAATTTTCTTAAACACTGGTTAATGTAAAACAAATTTTAAAATATATATATTTGTTCTTAAATTTATAAAAATATTATTTATAAAGAAAATTTGACTCACCAAAACAATGCCATCTCATGGGTTTCATTAACTAAAATTTGATTACAGAGGGAAAAAGAATGACCACCCTCTAATTCTCAGCACCAATTTTTAAGAAAATAAAAGTTTTTAGGTATATAAGGGAAGTATGTGTTCATTATAGAAAATACAGATAAACCAAAAGAAAAAAAATTACACATGGTCGTGCTTTCCAAAGATAACCAATGCTAACATTTTGAAACATTTTCTTCTATACTTTTATAGTGTGTAATATGATTTTTTTACAAAAATGGCATCTTTCTGACAGTTTTTGTGACCTGTGTATTGTGAGGACTTGAAATGTAATAGGTACAAACAACATGGTCATTTGAATGACAGCAACCTTTGCTATTGTTTGGCTGTACCAAGCTTTACGTAACCATCTGTTGGACATTTGGGTTGTTTCTAGTTTTCCTCCTCCTCCTCTGTTCTGGGCCCCGGGTGACTTTGAGGTTGAGGCTGGAACCATTCTCTTTAGTGTCCTGGGCTCTCAGTGACTTGAAAGCCTGATGCATTTCCTGGTAGGGCTGTTGCAACTGGTCATAATGGTGCTTTGTGGCTTAATGAGAACAGGGCTCTATTAATCCCTCTTTGTCTGACCTCGGCCAACCTCACTCTCAGTGGAAGCAGAATTCTTAGGCCCTTGGGACCCTATTGAGCTGTTGTCATAGTGATCGGTGTGTGGAGCAGGGTCACAGGGACAACGTCCCTAACCAGACCATCTCTGTCTTAATGATACATGCCGGTCATGGCTGTTAACCCCAAACGCCGAGAGAGCTGTGACTAACCCTCTGGGATGCTAGCATTTGCTCTGACTGCCCTGAGGCTGGGGGACCCTGAAGGCTTTCTGGGACCTGTCATAACCGTCCTCAGGAAAACAGCTCAGCTCACCTGCCCGAAGAGGCCCTGGGGTGCTCTCTTGTCACTCCATGGCCCTCAGACCACGGCAAACTGACAGCCCGAGCCTTTAAGGACTTGCATCTCAGAGGACACTGCATCCAAAATGAACTCTCGGCACCACAGGGAGGCTTAGAGGAGCCCAGACACACAGACAGGCCGTTTGCTGCTCACATGGCGAAGCTTCTTGTTACCTGGTACCAGGGCTGGAAGGACTGTGGCGACTATCAGGTCCACCTCCCTGTGGTACAGATGGGGAAACTGAGGCCCGAGGAGCCAGCTCTGATACCAAACCATTCAGTAAATAAGGAGCACTGTTTGAATCAGGCAGTCTCAGCTCCATCTCTGACAAGGAACGGGTGGAGTCTCTTGTAAGACAATTGACATTTCTACGGTTTTTTAAATCTGATCTTCAAAAAAGAAAAAAATTATTATTATTATTATTATTATTATTGCCCAAGACATCCATAAATACATATTCTTACCAAAAAAAAAAAGACATCGCCGAGAAGGCTCAAAGCCTTTTGGCCTCTCTCTCTAACCTCAATTTGGTTTGTATCTAAATTTCATTTTAAACTACTCAGTTTTCATTTGCTTGACTTGGGTGGCCAGGACAGTTGGGGTTAGAAAGGCCCGTGTCCCCAGCTGGGCATGAGGCCAAGCATCTCACTGTGGCTCGCAGGATTGCCCAGTTGAAATGCATTCACCTGGTCCAGGGTTGCTGGGAGTCTGGGACAGGCTGTCACTGCTGTGTCCTCACTCAGCCCAGGTTCGTAACAGTTCCTTCATCATCTTGCCCCAGTTCCTGTTTCAGAATCCCAAGAGCTCCTGCTACTGGCCTGGATGGGATGCCAAGAGTCTGAGCAGAAAAACAGAACCGTTTCCAGCGGGGTCTTTGACAAGCTCTGCGGCAGGCCCCAGGCCCCCAGGTTCAGTGCTCAAGCTTCAGGTTCCTGCACCCTGTCTCTGGTTTCCATCCTCACTTATTCCTGCCACTCCCCACCCCACCCCCAACCCTACCTTCCCAGAATCTGTCCCCTCCCTCCCAAGCATCTGAGAGGCTCAGCTGACCATCTCAGTGTCCACGGGAGAAGGAAGAGGGAGATCAAAAAGAAGAGTTGGAAGAACACAGTGATACCTCCGAAGTTTCACAGAGAAGAAAGAGGCTTTCCTGGCACACTCACCTCACACCAAGTGGGGGTCCTTGGGGGCTCCCACTTGTCACTGCCTAACCACTTGGGGCTGAGCCCTGTTCCAGGCATTGAGGCAGTGAGGCTCCCAGCTAAGGAAGCCACAGGGAAAGATAATGAGAGTCATGAAAACAACAACAGTTTCTGGGCTGGGAAACAGGAAGCAGGTTTTCCCTTACATCCTCCCAGTCCTGATCTTCGAGAATCTACTATGATTTTTGTTTAGGTTTCTAAATGCATGGAAATTATATCCAGCAGTTTACAGAGGGGGGTTTTGTTTGTTTGTTTGCTTGCTTGTTAAATCCAGGGAAATCTTTAATTTTTTCTCAAGCCAAAAATCTTACCAGAGCTTCAACATGTCTGACAGAAAATCGACAAGAGCAGCTTTTTCCAGGCAAAGTGTTTTGCTCGCAAAAGTGCTCTAATGTCTGTGGAAGCCCTGAGGTTCCTACGGTCCAGCTTTGACTGCCTCTCATTGAAATCCTCTCTCTTCTTTTGCAGTTGAGAAAAGAGAAGTAGAAGCCTGGGGAGGAGTGGGGGTTACTTACTGAAGCCCCCCAGCAAGTCAGCGGCAGATCCAAGATTACCCAGGACATCTGAGAATCTGGCCAGGGCTCAAAAACTGGCCCAAGTCCTTCCTTAGCCTGAAACAGTAAATTTGGACAAAATATGAGCTTATGAGAACACTTGGCTAGGCTGAGGCTTCGAGAATGATGTTGCCGTGGTTACCCAGGCCAAGGAAGTGACCTTTTGCTCCAGAGTTTTGGAATAGAAGCCCGTTTCCTGCTGGGCTGGGGAAAATGGCCAGGGCTGAGGCTGGGGGCCTCATACTGCCTGCAGCCCATAAACCTTGTTTACTAAAACCATGCCATAAACGTGGAAGGAGCCCAGAGACCCTGGGATGCAGAGTGAGGCAGCTTTGAGCACCTCCCCCGGGTCTGTCTCTTCAAGTGGAGATTAACGATGCGGCTGGCTCAGCCACTCTATGTGGCCCTGAGGGGAGACCCTGAGCTGGATGCTGAACACACTGGAGTGGCCCAAAACCCAACCAGAGGTCAGTTTGCCGAGGCCCCTAGTGGCTGCCTCAGATCTGCATTGAGCGGTCACCCATGGGTTCTGACATGAGCCTACCGTGGAAAATACAAAAGTGAAAAGATGCCAGGCCCTGAAGGGGGCCAGATGTGTGTGAAAACAAACAGAGAAACAGGCACTTCTGAATGAGCAGAAGGAAGACGGTCGGTGGGCAAGACCTCGATGGAGTATAGAGAGGGGAAGAAGGGTCCACTTTGTCTGCACTTGTGGGAGGAAGGCAGAGGAAGATGAAGGTAAGCTCCTGGAGGAGGTAGTACCCCACCTGGGGTCCTGAAGGGTGACCGGAAGTTTTCCAGGAGAATGAGAGGGAGGGAGGAAGGAAGGGAAAAAGATAAGGCATTCCAGAATGACAAAGCAGATAGTGCCAAAACACATGAAGGCCAGGACAGGAGCAAAGAGCATTTGGTGTGGCCGGTGGTGGGGTTAGAGAGGTGTTGGAGGAGGAGGGGAAAGTTATGAAAAGCTTACGTCCGATGGGTCAAGTGTTTTGAACTACTGGTGGCCCAAGGAGCCCTGGGTTTGCTGGAAGTGCTTTTGGAGCCTCAAGCAAGGGCAAGGTGGAAGGCACTGGATCACTCCTTTCTTGGGTCACTCCTTTCTCCATTTTATATTCTGGGGCTCCACGCAAGAAAATCTTTGAACCAGGTCTCCAGCGATTAAAAAAGCAACATGAGAAATTCAGTCGTAAGCTGGCTACCACCTCTCCTTGGCCACTCGGAGGACCCAGGGCCCTGAAAGGCCCCCTCACCTGGCTGAGTCCTGGAGGGCAGGCACCAATGCCCATGGTCATCATTTCAACCACCTTCCTGCCCTGCAGGGTCCAGCAGCTGGCCTCCTTGGCTTTGAAGTTGGTGTGTCTATTGTCGTATTCTCATTTGTCACAGAAGAGTCAACAGAAACCGAAGTGTAGAGAAAGGAGAGAAGACAGCCATGCTGGGCAGGCGGCAGCATGGAGTGGGTCACTGCCCCTCTGAGGGAGGCCAGATGGCCAGACATGGACCGTGGATGGAGTCACTGGTGGTTACAGGCCCAACAAGGCCCAGCTCACAACCCCCTTCTCAACGGAGCCCTCCTGGTACCATGTGGGAATGAGGCCCTCTTTCTGGGCCTACCTGCTTCAGGTGGAGCATGAGGAATTGTAGTGATGAAGATAGCGGTGGACATGATGTGGAACCTCAGAGCTGCCACTAGCCCACAGGGCACCTCTGTGCAAACTAGAAAAAGGCACCCCCTTCCTCCAGTGGGCACCTCAGACACTGCCCTTCTGCAAGGCACAGCTACACCGGCCCATCCTGGAAAGTCAACGGCTAGTGGGATCCCTTCCTCAAAGACGGGAAACTGAGGCTCTAATCACAGAGGGGCGCTTCCTCCCGAGGCTGCCGAGGCGCTTGCTCTGATCGGGCTGCTCTGCCTGAGAGAAAGTCTCCCCGGGGTTCCGGAAGGGATGTGCTGGGCTCCGTGTCTGCCCTGAGCAGGCCTCACTGCCAGCAGCCACGAGGGCACTTGGCCAGGCCCAGCCAGTGCCCCAGCCTGGTTGATCCGAGCCCCAGGCCAGAGGCCACCGAGCACCACAGCCACATCTGAGTCCAAACGCAGAGCAGGGCTCTTGGCAAATTGTCCTATGGCCTCCACCCCAGCCTCAGGCAGGAGCAGCCTCCCCAGTGGGTCACTGAGGCCTTCTCTGCTGGCAGCCCACACGAGCTGCCTCCCAGTCACCAACTAAACTCAGCAAGAATTTTTGGTGCCACCAGCCACTCTTTGCAGACCCCTCTCTCTGCCAGATGTTCATAGACCCATGTAGACCTGTGGGCCAAAGCACCCTCACAAAGCATCTTACTGAGCTTCGGCTCACCTTGGCACTTCCCCTGCCTCCCCTGCCCCTGTAGCAGATATCGCTGATTGACCACTGAATTTCTTTCATTTAAAGCCTGGACTGAACCTCAGAATCCTTCTCGACTCAGCGCTCTAGGCAGCCACGACAGAGCTACTTGAGTGGAAATATGAAACCTATTTTAGCCACTCCTGAGGTGGTCGAATGCCCGGGTTTAGAGATGAAACCGAGACCAACAACAGGAGGGAACGTGTGTTTGTCCCACAGCCAGTTGTCCTTGGTCAGAATCGCTACGAGAGACCAGTGTCCTTTCTGCCTTCATGCCCGGGGCTTTCTGTTCTGGAGCATCTGAGTTTCCTTTCTTTCCCCCTGCTATTTGACATTCCTTTTATTGATCATCTTTGTCCATGATTTTTTGTTTGAATTTCTAATTATTTCCAAAGTTTTTCGATTAACTATCCTTGATAGATTCTGCCAAAGTGTTTCTGGAAGGGTTGACTGGGTTTTATGCCACCACTGGCCCAAGTCTGAAAGGGCCAGGGTCACAGGTCTGCATCAGCTTATGGTAACACCAGTGAATCAAACCCTGCTAGCTAGTAGGCAAATAATGGTACTTCAAAATCATATGATCATCGGTGAAAGAAAAATGTTCATAATTACTAAGCCATTTAAAAACTTTTGGGTCAGTTATCTGCTTCCTTCACCTGTTTTTCTAACAAGGTTTTGATGGATTTATTGAGAAATCATTTTATGAGCTCTCTAGACATTGCCATTGTGACATTCGCGGCATACATGTTTTACTAGTGTGTTATTTTTATTTTTGTTTTTCACATACCAAAGCTTTATATTTTTACATCGTCAAAGCCATTGGCTTTTCCTTTTGCCACATTGTTCATCACTTAGAAAGTCCTTCCTGGGAAATGGCTTTTTAAATGGGTCAAGAGGTTGCCTCTTCCTCGTCTTGGTTCTCTATTTTTGGTAAATTTTAAACAAACATCCTTTTCCCAAATCCCGTTTTCCCCGGACCATCTGGAATGCGCTTGCTTTCATTTCGTTGCCCCCCAGGCCAGCGCATTGGGGTCGGGGGAAGCTCTCACAGTGTGAAGATCTCCAGTGGAGAAACCGGAGCCGGGAGGTTCTGGCTCCAGAAGGGGCTCGTTCTCCACCTCCGAGGCGGCCATGCTCTGTTCTGAAAGATGTCTGATCTTTCTGTGAAAGAAACGAAAACGCTGTCTGAAAACCTCCTGAATGTGATGTATCAGCGAGTGAAGACCACCTGTGGATGGGCCTCAGACCCCTTGGGCAGGAGGTCTTGGCTCCTTGGTAGCCAGATTGCCTGGAGGCCTCGAGAGTCTATGGGTCCTTACACCCGGCTTAGCCATTTCCGTCTCCGCCATGGGCTCACTAGAACCCCCTTCCCTCGTAGCCCGAATGGTGACCTACTGCTGAGTTTTCATAGCATTTGCACCAGGATGACACACCATGGGGAGATCGCTTGACTCAGAGCTAGGACCCCAAGTTCTAGCCCAGCTCTGCCTCCTCCCAGCTGTTCAACCTCGGGGAGCTTCCTTTTTTTAGAAAAAGGGCCATAATACCCAACTTGCAGCGTTGGTGTGTGGATCAGATGGTCATACTTTGTACAATGCCTGGCCCCCAGGAGGCTCAATGATGCTTCTTCACCTGATGATGGTGATGCTGTAACTGGCCGCGAGCAAACCAGGCTTGTGCACACAATCCCTCGGAGAGGAAACAGCAGAGAAAAGATGGCCAACTCGTGGCCTGGGAAGAGAGCCAAGATAACTCAAGGACTTTAATTGTTTCTCTCCTATTTGGAGACATTAGATTCTCAGCCCTTTAAAGCATCAAAGAATTTTCAGAGAGGAAGTTTGATGTTGCGGCTAAGCAAAGAGACTTTGAAGTCCAGAGCTGAGTTCCTAAGTTTCGGAATCTACCACTTCAAACTGTGTGGCCTTGGGCAAGTGACTTATCTCCTTTAAGCCTTAATTTCTACATCATAAAATGGGGCTCTTAGCAGTGCCCCCCTTGTAGGGCATTGTGGGGATTAAATAAAAGAATACAAAGTTGGGGTGAATGTATAGTTATCTTCCAGACCAGGACACTTTTGAGAGTAAAAGAAGGTGCTCTTAGTAATTGTACAGTAACCTGGAACTGTCTCAGACAAATTGGAGCACAAAGGCACGCTGTGTAAAGGGCTTAGGACGGTGGCCGACTCTGAACATGCCCTCAGCAATAGTAGCCAGTGTCACTGAAGTGTGTGTGGACTCGTTCCACAGCTGGGTGGCCCATGTCAGAGACAGAAAAGAGCAATTCACTTCTCAACAGAGATCCCTTGATGAGGGGACGAGGGGTGAGGGATGACCTTCTCTGGTGTTCGGGGGGCCCCTGCAGAACAGCATCTCAAGAGCTCCAGCGGTCACGGCCTCACCCTCCTGGTCCCTGAGAGAGCCTCAAGCCAGCCGGATACAGAGTGAACAGACATATGGTGTATGCAGTCTCCCCAGGCCCTCAGCTTCCCTCCCCCTTGTTAGCATAAACACATTCCTGAAGCCAGCGTGACTCAGGTTTCAGGAATGTGCATTCAGATCCCCCCTCTTGGGGGTCAAATTCCTCATCGTAAGGTGGGCAGCTAGCTGGCCAGGCCTCGCAGCCCTGGAAGGCTTCTGCTGCTTCCAGCATCTGAGCTGCTGTGTCAGGGGTCCGGGCTGGCTCGGAGGAGACAGCCTCTTAGAGTTGCTTACAGTTAGTTGCAGCCTCTCGGCTCTGTTTCTCCCTTTCAGACCCCCAGAGCCTGACGGTGTTGGGGTGGGGGAGGTACCAGGGTAGAGGGAGTCCTCAGGGACCCAATTCCAAATTCAGATTCAGGGCTCGGATCAGTGGAGGGCACTGGCTGAGTCAGCAGGGTGAGAGGCCAGAAGCAGAACCGTGGTGGGGACGGGCACCCCAGTCCTTCCCTGGCTCAGCCCCCAAGCGGTGAGAAACACACGTCTCTCTCCTGCCTCCCAGCATAACCCTCCGGATGCTGGGCGCTGTCAAGATGCAGCCCAGCCTCGGCCAGGGATGCTCTGGGGGTACAGCT
This sequence comes from Eidolon dupreanum, assembly GCA_028627145.1. Lineage (NCBI taxonomy): Eukaryota > Metazoa > Chordata > Mammalia > Chiroptera > Pteropodidae > Eidolon > Eidolon dupreanum. Next base: position 97,332,000 of record CM053515.1, read on the forward strand.
CTGTATCATTATTCGATGCCACCAAGAAATTGAATAGGAAATCTCTTAAAATCACAGAAGAAATTCCCATTTGATGGCTGTGACTGTGGCCATTTGCTCAAGGAGCAAAACGCTAGTTAACCCTAACTCCAAACACGGAGGCGGAAACCCCAAGTCATGGAATACAGATAAAAAACGCAGGACCTTTGGCCTGAAACAGGGACATGGACAGCTTGGCAGGGGCCCATCCTGGAACTCGACACAGTGACTCGCCGTCACCATATATGGAACAGTGTACTGCCTGGGTCCGAAGAGTGACCTGCCTCCCAGCCACCCTCAGACAGGTCAGAGACCTTGACCTCTCCGGCACAGCCTGACGTGCATTTGCAGTGCTGGGCCCCGGAAGCCATGATAGACAAGGCAGGTGGAACTCAGCTAGAGTGTGGTCCAGCCTTCCTCTGCTAGAGGTGAGCCCACCTTCTCCCACCATGGAAGATGACGTGGGGCTGCTGTCCCTTCCTTGCTCCTTGGGCAAAGTTGACCAATCAGACCCTCCTCCCTGGGACTTTGAATCTGGAGGGAGTGATGCCAGGCTTCAGAGGGAGGCTGAAAGGACTGGAGAAGCCAACAGTGTCCCTCCGGGGGTAGCAGGCTTTAGCACACTGTCCCATGGGGGACACTGTCCAGCTGTGCTCACCTCCTTGGTTCCTGCCTGTTCCCAGCCTGCTTCTCCAGCCCTCCTGATAATCTAGTAAGCTACCCAATATCCTCCCATTAATTTTTTTTTTCTAAGTACGTTAGTGAAAGCTAATTTCTGCGGTTTGCATATGAAGGCCAAGTGCAATGAATTGGTGTGTGCCAAGGCCTGGGGTGGGACAGAGCTGAGCTCAGGACAGCTCAGAGGGGTTATCCATAATGTCAAGGCCCTGCCTTTAACGCTATATGACTTTTAAAGAATCTTTGACTTTTATAGAATCTTCGCTTGTTTAGGGCATGAGCAGAGGCTGGCGATGGCTGCGGGTCTAGGGTCTGGGTGGAGGAGGTGGCTCTGGGAGCTCTCAAATTCGGCTAAGAGTGGCAGGTAGGCCAGAAGATGAGGGAACGTTGAGATGAGCCCAGGGTCCGGAGTCTGGTGAGGGACTCATGGCTGAAACTCCTCCTCGGCCTGGTCAGAGCAAGCAAGTACCCCAGCAGCCTCCAACACCAACCCATAGCTTGAGAGGTACAGGGATCCAAGTCCCGGGCCTGGCAGACAAGCACTCAACAGGGAGGTGGGCAGGCAGCTGAGCAGCAGACACACATTCAAGGGCTCACGCCGACCCAGGACCCTGCTCCCGGTGCCTTGTCTCTCAGCGGGTCATGGAGGCCTGGAGTGGGGGCTGCCAGGCTAGCAGCACAAGGACCAGAGGTGCTGACCCTTCCAAAGGTCCCTGCCGGGTCTGACCCTAGCATAGTGAGTGCTTGTTCCTGTTTGACAGTGTCCCTCCTTGGAGCAGCATGAGCCGAGTCCGGCGGGCTGAGGTCACGTCTGCCCAGCGACAATCTTTCCACTGTGCCTGTGGGGACATACAGCACCCTCCCGGCTGCCCATGAGCTGACCTCTTAGGTGCCTGTGAAAGCCGAGTGGAGAGGGGGTGGTGGCGAGGATGGTAGGGGCAGAGAAAGAGGCTACAGTGTAAAAGGCTGACAGGGAAAGAGAGAAGGGCCGCTCCCTGAGGCCTCTCAGCTGGGAATGGAGAAATGCAACGGCCATCCCAGGGTACCCCCAGAGCCCGCCGCTGCCCCCACCCCGCCTCACTTACTTGTGCTGCTGGAGACGCCCGGCCTCCCCACACCTCTCTCTCAGCCCGCCGGCAAGCACTCCAGCAGCAGCCCTGGCAGCCCTGCCCTCCCCCCGCCCTGCACCGGGAAGGCCTCGTCTCCCGGGCTGTTCTGTGTCGCCTGAGGCGTCATCTCCTCAGCAGACAGGGAACCTGTCCTTCAGGAGGGCAGTCGGGCAGTGTAGTGACAGATTCTAGGGTGGCCCCAGGACTCCCACCCTGTGATTAGTATAATTCCTTCCCCTCGGGAGTAGGTGGGACCTGTGACTGGCTCCTAGCTGATAGATGATGGCAAAGGTGAAGAGATTTTGCAGGTGTCATTAAGATCCCAAATCAGTTGATGCGGAGTTCATCAAAACAGAAATAATTCCATGTGGGCCTGGTTTAATCAAGTGAAAGTCCTTCCCGGTTGAGAGCCTTTCTGACAGCTTGACAGAGAATCAGCTCTGTTGAGAAAGCCCACCTGGCAAAGAACCACAGGTGGCTTCTAAGGTCTGGGGGCGGCTTCCAGCGAACAGTTAGTGAAAGAGCTGAGCCTCAGTCATACAGCTGCAAGGAAGTGCATGAGCTTGGAGGCAGATCTTCCCCACATGAGCCTCCAGATGAGCATACTGCCCAGCTCACACCTGATTACAGTCTCATGCGACCCTGAGCAAAGGGCCCAGCTAAGCTGTGCCTACACTCCTGACCCGTGGAAACTATCAGATGATAAAGGTGAATTGTTTCAAGTTGCTAAGTTGGTAGTAATTTGTTACGTAACAATATAAAACTAGTACCAGCTGTGAGGTGGAAGGGTCTGGATGTCAGGCTGAAGCTTGGAAAGGGAGTGGGGTATCTTGCCTTCTTCAGGGTCAGAACCTTGATTCCAAGCCCCCGTAGGGCCACGGTCAGCAGCTGGACAGTGTGGGCTCCGGGCTGGGAGGCCAGGGCTGGGCTAGGGATGAAGGCCGTCACTGGGTTTCCAGGTTTCGCTGATAAAGGCCTGCGTGCCGGGGAAGGGGGCTGGCATCTGTGTGGGACACTTACCCGGGAATGGGTCCTTCGCAGTGGTATCCTGGGGCTGGCCCAGCACCCTCGGGGACAGCTCAGCAGGAGTGGAGTTCTGTGCGTGTCTGTGCACACTGAACTTGCAAAATGCTCATCCATAAAACCTGCCACGTTGCTTGTGACTCTCCCTCCTGATGTTCACCCCAATCAGCAGCTTCTCAGGGTTCCCTTTCCCCACATCCTTGCTGGCACTCGATATTATCTCTCCTGGTAATTTTTGCCAGCCTCATGGGTGTAAAATAGTGTCTCCTTGTTTTAATTTGCATCTCTCTAATCACTAGTGAGGTTGACAACCTTTTCATAAACTTATTAGTCATTCATGTCTCTCTTTCTGTGATTTCTCCTAAAGTCCTTTGATTCCTCTCAAACAATAACTTTTTCCCCTTTTCCCCTTGAGGTACTCAAGGACCCCCAGGTTGGTCCAAACCCACGGCAGACGCTCAGCCCTCCCGTCCTTATTACCCAGCTCTACTCAGCTCCGGCCACCGAGCCCTGTGACTTTTGCTCCAGCTCCTCAGGTCTCTGTCACCTCATGGGGCGGAGAGCTCAGGACGCTTCTATCCTAGATAAGTGTCTAGTGTGCCTAGACTAGAGATGATAGAAACAGATGGCTAGCTATCTTGCCTGTTGATCCACAACTTTTTTACTAAATTTTTTTTTTTGCCAGGGCAGAGAGTGAGAAGGTCTGCCGTGTCCCAGGCCTGGCCCTGGTCCCATATCAGGGGCATTCTTAGGGCACTTGTTGGGGGTGGGGGCTGTGACTAGATATCAATTTTCCTCTTGTCGCAGGGACTCAGGCAGCCTGGTGGACCCCAACCCCCCAGAAGGGCTACAGTTATGTAGAACCCAGGAGAAAACACAAATGACCTCATTGAGCCCCGCAATGCCAGCGGGGGCTTCCGGGCAAACAATGACCCTCTGTGTCTGGCTTCTCCTGAGGGCCGGAAGCCCCTGGTGCGTGGTCCACCGATGAGTCATGCAGGACATCTCCTGCCTGCTTTGTTGTGCCTGAGGCTTTCAGTTCAGCCCGAAATGGCAGATGATCTCATCAGCTGTCCTGGGGAAGCCCTGTCACTGGACAGTCCCGGGAAGCTCACCGCCCACTGATGGCCTAGCGTCCAGGTCCACTGACCTTGAGAGACTTCCTGGAGGCGGGAGGGGGCGGTGCTGGGCAGAGAGAGCCAGCCAGCAGAAGACCCTGTGCTCACGGAGTCCAGGGAAACCCCCATTTTGTCCTCTCCAGATACAACATGTGTGTGGTGTCTGTCCAGCCTCAGCTGTGTCCTGTGGAGTTTCCTGGACTCAAGAGAAACCCCAGACAAGTGCATTAAGAGTGTCCCCAAGGGGAGCTGACCTGAGCCTGGAAGCAAGCCCAAGGCTGGGTTGGCTGCCAAACCTGGATTCGCCTGTGAAGCCCAGGAGGGAACAAGGGCTGGACTTTCCACTTGGCTGAAGTCAACAGAAATTTCAGAAACAGAAAGCCATGTGGTACTGGAGCCGTTTCAGTTCTGGGAACTTGGGCAGTGCTGTTATTGTTGGTTACAGCTGTTCCCAGCCTTTTTGGCACCAGGGACCGGTGCTCCTATGAGAATCTAATGCCTGATGATCTGAGGTGGAGCTGAGGCGGTGATGCTAGTGCTGGGGAGCAGCTGCAAATACTGAAAATAGATGAAGCTTTGCTCACTTGCCCACCACTCACCTCCTGCTGTGCAGCCTGGTCTGTGGGGAGGGGAGGATTAGGGACCCCTGATTTAAAGTATCCCTGCTGGTTGGTACAAAGCATGGCTCCAGAGTCACACAACCACACACCTACTAGCTGTGTGGCCTTGAGCAAGTCACTCTACCTTTCTGGGCCTTAGTTTCCTCCTCTACGAAATGGACTGGTAGATTGGCCATGAGCTGTTGAGGTGCCTAGCTCATGGCTGGTCTTCACTAATGGTAGTTTCCTCTCTTCTTTTCATTCCCCCAGAACTTTGAAGAGGCTTCCGATTGGGCTTTCATTCTGGTTCAGCTCCCAGAGACTCACAGCCTGAATGTGTCCCTTGGGAACATCCCTTTCCTCCGGACACAGGTGATGGTTTGGTCCACTTGCCAGAGCCTCTGGGAGAGGAACTACCCCAGTCATCCGAGGCCCAGAAATGGCATCATTGCCGCCTTCGGCTGGGTAATCATCTTTCATCTGGATGGTTACCATGGTGAATGATCGCTCAGAGGACAGTTTGGAGAGAAACCCTCTTGGATGGAAAGTCCAGATCCACGGGGCCCAGGGGAGAGGAGCAGGTAGCCTGCTCAGCCCCGGGAACCACTGAGACCAAGGCCCGTCCTGCATAGACCGTACCCAACCTACTGCCAAGGGCACCCCTGGAGCAGCCGGGTCCTAGGCAAGAGAAGCCATTCTCAGTGGGCCACCTCCCCAACCTCGCCCTGCAGCGCTACCCAAGATGTGGGGGCGCTGCACCTGAGCCTGCTTCCTGTGCCCCATGCCAGGAGTCAGAAAGTCTTCCAGAGGGAAATTGTGCATTCTGAGGGGTCCATTCGTAGGTTCCCAGCCTGCTGGGTCATCGTGAGAAACTGGACCTGTTACCATGGCTTTTGCAAGTCCATGGTCGCCCCTGGCCACAAAGCACCCACTGCGAAGGGAAGTAAAGAGTCACACCGGAGAGGTTTGAAGAAAGAGGCCACGTTGGGGTGGGGCCTGGAACGTCCTTCAAGTGTTTCTGATACGGCCAGTGCGTGTTACTGACCTGCGTCCCACGGTCTCCGGAAGGCCCGTCCCCACCTGCTAACCAAGTCCTGCTTTTCGTTCTTTCTCCAGTGCTTATCATAGGGCTCAATCCACAGTCATGAGTGTGTTCTCCGGATTGTGAGTGACAACAGGGCCTCTTACCCTGCCTGAGTCAGCAGTAAACACTCCATTACAGCATTACGGCCAAATGTGCACCACTTAGGTGTGTATACGGGTGAGATACACATGTGCTTATTTCAAGTCTCTAACCCTAGATTCATGTCCTCTCCTGCACTGGACATGTTTCCTTTCTGATGTCCCTGTTCTGGGCTAGCCCTGAGCAGCCTCTCAGCTGAGCTCGACGCACTTGGAGTCTGTCAGCAAATCCATACATACACCGTCCACAGACTCCCTGCAACTGCCAAGGCCCAAATTCAAGTTCTGATTCTCGGGACCCACCCAACTTCCCTGCAGCCTCACCTTGGCCCCAGACACAGTCAGATCAATAGTCCCCAAGCCCAGCTTTCTTTATGAAGCAACTCTACCTTCCAGACGCAGCTTCAGGCCAGTCCTACTCACTGCCCACCACTTAGCACCCCTATGACGTGGCCCCGCCTTGTCGTCTGGCCTCTCTAACATACACCCTCTGCTCTGAGCTTGCTGGCCTCTCTGCGGCCGCTGCACAGTCTCTGTTCGTTCTCATATCTGGGCCTCTGCCACTGACTTCTCTGTGCCTGCCACGTTCTCTCCTCTCCCTTGCCCAGCCCATCAAACCCCTGCCACCTTCTAGACTCAGCTCAGCCCTCAGTCAGTCACCTCATATTACCCTCTCTCACCAATATAGCCTCCATGACTTTGTCTTCCTCTGCGGCCCCATGAGCCCCATTGTTCCACAGAGTTGGCCTAATTCATGTAATTATGAACACCTACTGTGTGCAGGACACAAATCCAAGTAAGCCGCCAGAGTCAGACCGGCCATGGCCTGGCCGAATGTGGACTCTGAACATAAAAGCCATCTGGCATCGGCATTGACGCAGAGCTGGGCCTTTCGGGACACTTGAGTGACATGTGAGTCCAGGCATGGCCTTCCTCTGGAGTGGTCGCATCTGGAACAAGAGCAGCAAGCAAAGGGGCTGTCCAGAGATGAGAGACCCCAAGCAAATTGGTGCAGGGAATTGCTGGGAGTCACCCTGGACATCCCAGTAGGAAAGGGTTTGTTAGTAAGAATTCTGACTCCATTGTCCTTTAACACTAAACAAAAGGAAATGACTGGTGTTTTTTGGTTTTTAGAAAGCAGCTGCTTCTACACAGAACAGAAACTTGGGCCTGTGTCGTCCCCTGCGTGATGAGTTCTGCTTCCCAAAAGGCGGGGGAGGCCCAAGAAACAGTGTGCACTCTGTGTCACGCGTCAGTTTCCATTTCTGTAATGGAGTAAAAAATCCCCAGATCGTGGTGTGTGCCCCAGACACACTGAGGGCGCCATTGAAGCCTTCCCCGCCTGCAGAATATCAGAAGCAGCAGTGATTGTTGGCACCCGCTATCTGCCAGGTACTTCACGACACTATGAGGTGGGGAATACTGTCCCCACTTTCAAGAGAAGGTCATATGGCCAGAAAGTATCAGAGCTTTTAAAATCAGGCCCGATTCTCAGACCAGTGGGGATGCAACAAGGCAAAACATGGACAATGTGACTCCAGTAACAGGGGGGTCTGGGCAGGGAAGGCTTCTCGGAGGAGGTGAGGTTCTCTGAGTACAAAAGAAGAGGAAGAACATGAGCAAAGATGGAGGGAGAGAAGCCCAGTTGAAAGGAAGATGGGGTGGTATGGATCTGGGCCCACCCAAGTAACCTGTTAGAACTTCACGGGCACCCCTATCTTTTAATGAGCAGCTCCCCCTTGAGTGTAGGTCGGGGGGCCTAACAGTCAGTCATACCTTAAATAAATTCCTCAGCTGCTCCTGTCCTCCCTGGGTGGGTGGCCCTGAGGGAGTTACTGGCACAGAGGCTACAGAGTAGTCGCGGACCAGTCAGGGACAGTAGTCAGCCCATGAGGACGGGTCCAGGCCTGCGGGCGCCAGGCCTGTGGATAAACAATGCCAGGGCTCTGAGGCCCAAAGCGAGGTCCCAAGCCTGGAGAACAGAAGAGAGAGGAGGAATGCCATGGCTTCCTCGCCAGTGCCCTGCCCCTCGCCTGGTGCTGTGGTGGGGCCTCCAAGGATGCTGAAAGAGGGGCTCACTGCCTTTGAGGACCTGCAAGGAGAGAGCCGTGTGTCTGCGGACCAGGGCTCCTGGCAGCCAGGATCTGTGTGTTGAGGCTGGACAGCATCTTGGAGCACAGAGCTGAACAAGGAGGGAGTTGGCATTTCTTGGCCTTTTCTGACTTTGAGTCAGCTGATGGCTGAAAATAAGCCCAAAAGGCTTTGGGCTGGAGCTCCAGCTGTGGGGTTGACACTGTAGGGTCCCTGTGCTTCCTGCCTCCAGCGTGGCATCTCTGGACTACAGAACTGGGCCACGTAAACATCCCCCCAGGATCCTTACCCTTGGAATGTGTTCTCCAGCTCAGCAAAGGCATCTTTTGATAGTGTGGAGAGCTGCTGAACCAACCCCCAGAACCCACTGTTCTGGAAGTCTCCAAGAAACCAAAACACGCTCCCAACAACATGGGGTTGATGAGGGGCTGCAGAAGAGCCGGTGGGGCCTTTGTCCTTAGGCATCCAGACACTTACATTTTCCACATCAATGAACAGGGAAATGGCTCTTTTTATGCCAGTAATAACAACCACCACCCCTTCCACGTTCTCATTTAATCCTGGCAAAAACCCAAACAGGGTCAACAGTAGCATCCCATTATAGAGATGAGGGGATTGAGGTTCCAAGAGGCCCCATGACTTCCCTACAGTGCCAGCATTAATAAACCCCAAAGCTGGGACTCGAACCCAGTGCACAAGCTTCTTTTTAGTCCAGGTTGGTGGAGGCAGCTGCACCCATCCAGAGCCAGGATTGGCCTGAGGGGTTCTGCCTGGTTCCTTGAGCTTCCCCAACGCAGAATCAGTCAGATAAAGAAACAGACTGTTTTGTGAGGTGACCAGGAGGCCAGCCTTGCCCAGAACTGCCTGCCTTGAGTGTTGCTGCACAAAGGTCAGGTGCCAACTGAGAGGGGCTGGTCAAGGCCATCAGCCCAGGCTGTCCATGTTCTCTGTTTATAACCACATATTTTCCCAACCACGCAGCATTTATATCTTTCTGCTGATGCCCTGGCCCACTGGGGCCTGGGAATGACGTCTCAAACACTCCCTTCCCTCTCCAAGGCCAGCTCAGCCCTGCTCACTAATCCTAGGGCCCTTTGCAGTAGTGGGAACGATGCAGGACAGCGCAAATTTCCCTGAGTGGTGGGGAGCTCAAGGCCTGCAGAGATGGGGGAGAGAGAGAGATAGAGAGAGAGGGAGAGAGACAGAGAGACAGAGAGAGATAGACAGACAGAAACAGAGACAGAGACAGAGACAGAGAGAGGGAGGGAGAGAGAGAGAGTTATGTCTTAGCTGAGCACAAGAAAGAATTCAAACACTTGCCAGAGTTAGACTCAAAAGGAACGTTTATTAGAGAAGAGGTAATGCTCCATAGACAGAGAGTAGTCCCCTTTCAGAGGCAGAGAGTGAAAGAGGCTGAGAGACTCAGAGGGACAGAGAGAGACAGAGACAATGACAGTGAGAGGGACAAAGAAAAGACACCGAGAGGGACCCCAAGTGTTCCAGGAATTCAATTTATAAACATATATTCAATTTATAAACTGGCTCTTTGTTTCTGTGAGTTATAGTTTAAAGACTTTGTTTACCCATTTTCCTTTGATATGGCCCTACAGTGAGAAAGAATAAGAGCATGTAGCTGGAAAGGTGAGAATATGTAGCGTGAAACACCTACCAGCAATCCCCAGCCTTTGATCCCTAGGTTCCCCATGATTTTAGCCATAGGGGATGAATGATTTTATTTTGTGTAGGGCTGACTTAAAGAATGCATTCCCTTCAGGGTGTGGGGAAATGGTTTGTTAGCAATCCCAGCAGAAATCTGCCTTTGTTCTGCAGGCTTCCTTGTGGTCTGTCTGCAGAGCTGATCAGCATATTGCAGTCTCTGAATATAGCTTGATTTAACATTTTAGTTCTCTTGCCTCCTCCCTACTTAGGAAGAAGAAGGTAGCGATGAATAAACCACTTACAGATCATTAGCAATTGACTGTATCTCCTTCTACATCATAAGATTTTCATGGGCTAATATTTTTAGCAGAAAAAGAAAAATTGCTGAACTCATAAATTGTAATTTTTGTGGACTCAACTATTTCTGAAGCTCATTGCTGGAATAGCTAAGAGCTTCTTCTTTGATTGTGGCCATTTAGCAAATGGAATTCTAACAGGCTTGCTTGAGACTCCCAAGCCTTGCAGCTTATACCAAGAAGTTGTGTGACAGCACTTCCGTCTGGCAGATGGCCTCACTGGAATGCACTCAGAAGTCTGGGGAATGGAAGCATAAACAGAAGCACAATTAATCAGTGCAATTGTTTTCCCTGCTGTGAACATGACATTCTTCTGGATTTGGGAGGGCAAAATGTACAGGAAGGACCTGGCTTTGCATTCTTCGGGGCATTCAAAACCATGTCGAGTGAATAACATGCTTTGATTTCTGACGTTGGTCTCACTGCTCAGTTTTCCTCTCTTTGAAAACTCTTGACGTGCAGTACAGTAAAGCCCTCAGCTCTCCTTGGAACAAAGTGCTGTGTCCCCTGAGAAGCAAGAAGTCACAGGCTTTGACCAGAGGCTCTCAGGAATCTGGGCTTTACTAATTGTTTTGTGTGTGTGTGTGTGTGTTTTTAAATGTGAGAATGACTTGTTTTTGTTCCTTGCAGACCAGAAGAAAACAACTTAGCCAATAGCTGAACAGGAAGGGGAAACCCATTAGCTCCTTACTGAGTTAACTACAGGGTGTTGTGGATTTGGCTCCTTTGGAACCGCTGGTCTAACCTAAACTAGTCCTGTTTTATGAACCTCTGGATCTTAGGATTTCCGTCCACAAAATGGTGACTCAAAACCTGCTGAATGATGTGGGTTTCAGGATTTAGTTGAATGAGCGAGGAGGTTGTGCTCTCCCTGGGAAGAATAAGTTGCAAAACACACCTCTTAGAGAGACCCCAGGCGCTGAGGGTGGAGGCAGAGCGTCCGAGGGTTGAGGAGGGGAGTTTTCTGTGGGAAAGATGAGCTTGGGGAGGGCCATACAGGACCCCAATTGTGCTGCGCCTCTCTTCCTCTTGATCCCGGGCCCAGGGCACTTTGAGGCAGGGTTTTCCCTCCTCAAGTGTCCAGCTTCCCAAACTGCCCCTCCCACCAGGCACCTGGCTGGCATCAGGAGGGAGGGGCCTGATCACCCAGTTTCATGTTAAACTTCAGAAACTGAGGTTGGAGAGAAGCATTTGCATGTTCACCCACACACCTAACACTATGAAGCCAACACTGGGAGAGAGGCTGACAGGACAGGTGGGACCGTCTTTCTCTGCAGGGCTTGGGAAGTGAGGGAATAAGGCAGAAGCTGGCCAGAATGCTGCTCCTGGTGAGACAGCTCTAAATACGGTGAGCCCCTCAGATAGGGACCTGCTGGGGCCTCTGCCTGCTACCCTGTGTTAGTTTCTTATGATTGCTGTAACAAATTGTCATATGCCTTGTGGTTTAAAACAACAGAAATTTATTCTCTCACAGTTCTGAAGGCCAGAAGTCCCAAATCCGTTTCACTGGGCCGAAATCAAGGTACTGGCAGGCCTGTTCATTCCAGAGGCACTGAAAGCGAATCTCTTCCTTTCCTCTTCTACCTTTTGGTGACTCCCAGCTTTCCTTGGTTTGTGGCTGTGTCACTCTAATCTCTGCCTTTCTTTCCACATGGCCTTCTCCGTGTATGTGTCAGATCTTCTCTTTTCTCATATAAGGACACCAGCCACTGGACAGAGCCCACCCCAAATGCAGAATGGTCTCATGTTGAACGTCCTAACAAACCTATGTCTGTGAAGACCCTATTTCCAGATAAGATCACTCTCACAGAAGCTAGGACTTAGGCATCTTTTTGGAGGTGAAGAGGAATTTTCCACTCAAAAGGCTAACCTTTTAGTCAGCTCTTTGTTCTGCTTCTGTAGTCTTGCTTGCCACATAGGCCAAAGGGCAAGGGGACCTCGAGATCAACTGAAGACTCACCTTACCCTTTGCTTGTTCTGTCTAGATAACAGATGTATTGCCTAAGTTCCTGTCTGAAAATCTCATGCTCTGTAGCTTCCCATAGCCCATAGCCACTCCCACGCTCTATAACCACCTGAGACAAATTAACCAATCGGCCCATGCCAATTGTAACTGCACGGATAAGCCCTATAAAAATAAGGTTACCCCTGAGCTTGGGGCCCAGATCTTCAGAGTGCTAGCTCTTCTAGGACCGCCAGCATAATAAACCTGAGTTCTCCAACTCTCCAAGTGGTGCTTGGTTTCCTGCTGGTCTGATTTTTCTGCAACAGAGGTACAATCCAACCTACTACAGTAACACTTACAGCTTCCAGGGTTTGGGATCTGACGTTTTGGGAGGATGTTATTCTGCCCACCACATCCCCTATGATTTAGTGGCCACCAGTGGGCTCTGGCCCTGGGGATTGTGCGGTCAGGGATGTGCCAGAGGACAGGCAGGCTGCCCCTTGAGGCATGGCAGGAAGCAGAGGCACGGGGGTGGGGGGGTGGGGGGAGGGAGCAGGGGATCTACTGAAGACATTCTATGTTTCAGGTACTTCTCTTCATTATTGCATTTAATCCTCATAATAATTCTGACCATTTACAGATGAGGCTACTGAGGCTCAAAGAGCTTTAGTAGCCTGACCTAGATGTCACAGCTACTAAGTGTTGGAACCAGAATAAGGATTCAGGCTGGTGAGAAGACAAGATCCTTGTTTTTTTTGCTTTTCTGTTTTTTTGTTTTTGTTTTTTTGAAACATCTCTCCTCATAACAAACCTGGACATCACAGGAACGGGGTGGAGGAGATACAGTATAGGGAGATAATTTCAAAGTCATAGGGCTACATCAAGACCTGAATCGGCCTTTGCAGCCCTGTGGCCTGGGTCATGGATGGTGGGAGCAGCAAGAGGGGCTTTGGGTGGGAACCGAGATATATAAAAAAAAAAAAAAAAAACCCAAAACATTCATGACATTTGTTAAAAAACAATAAGGCAGACTTTATTCAGGGAGACTATCAAAATAAGTAGAGAGACCACTGAAATGGGGTAGAAGGTAAGCTCAACTCCAAATCCAAGGGAAAGTGGGAATGTACAGCCAAGAAATGGGAAAAGGTCAGTGGATAGAAAATGACTACGAGGACACATCAGAGGTTATGGAATTCTGGATAAAACAAACTAATAAGTTTCTTGCTGAAGCAGGAAAGGGTGGTCACTTGTCACATGGGGGATGAGAAACCCAACTAGAAACCAAGGTTTGGGGATTCTGGCTAAAGTGATGTAGCGAGATTCTTGCTAAAATTAGACAATGCAGAGATAAACATGGAAGCCCCAAAACCAAGGCCCAGCTGAGAAGATAATTCAGGAGAGCCCGGCTAGAGTTTGGTCAAGGAGAGAATCTTATCAGAGGACAGTGGTCCCAAACTGGAAATATCGGTGTTTTGAGCTGGAAGAAAGCCACTGATCCTGGAAAGGGAGGGCCTGGTGGGGACCACGTAAGAAGCTGGCAGCAGAGCCAGGCCTGAGCTGTACTTCCTGGGCCTCTCCCGGGGGCCGGCGCTGCCCCCCAAGGAACCGGCTTTGGGGAGGAATGAGCCCTGGCTGTGAAACCGGAAGTCCAGTCTCAGTCCTGGTCCTGGCTCCATCAGCTCTGTGCCTTTGGCAGATGGCTTAACCCCTCTGAGCCTGGACTTCTTGAAAATCAGACAAGAAGAGAGTAGAGCAGGCACTCCGGGATCTGTGAAGTGCTCACAAGTCTACAGTCCTGGTCCCAGCTGCTACACCCTGCCGGAAGAGCGGATAGCACTTAGTTATCTGTGTTCTGTCCCGGTCCCCAGGGAGTGGCACTCGGGGCGGGTGGCAGTTTCCATTTCGGGCTCACAAAAGACACCTGCTATCATTGAGGTCCGCCTGCAGCTTTGCCTGGGGACCCACGGGCGCAGCCGGGTTCAGCATGCCTGGGGCACTCCTGCTGGCTCCAGAGAAAGACACCCTCGAGAAGTTCTGGGGAACCTGGCCCAGGGCATGATCACACCTGTCCCTGCAGCCAGAACAAGGGTCCTGCCAGGTGGGGGCGGGGGAGGGGCAGGGGTGGAGGTGAGGAAGCAGGGCGGGCGGGCACTTCACTTTCTTCTCCTCAGTCCTAGGGGCTCCAGGCATTCTGTTTTTTCCCAATCCATGGCGCCAGTCCCAGTTTGGCAAATGACCCTTGGAGAGACCAGGGCAATGAAGCTGGAATAGCTCAGGCACAGGAAAATGACACAAAGGCAGACAATGTGGGGAGTGTTCAGCAGGAAGAGATGGAAACGGGCCGGGGCTACTGAGCGGGCCTCGGGCTCCAGGAGTCTGGGAGTCCTGGGTGACCCTGGGCTCAGGCAGTACAGAAGGGGAGGGGGTCCAGACCCAAAGGTCTTAGAGAAACACAAGGGGGCAGGGGGAGGGGCAGGCCTGAGAGAAGGGGTGCAGCCTGAGGAAGGGGTGTCAAGTGTGAAGGGCTGAGAAACAGCTGTCTCCGGCCAGAGTCAGGCCTTAGTTTTGTCTTTTTCTTTAGTAAGGGGCAGCGATTCCTGTTTGTCCTGACCTGAGGTGACGTAGCAAACGTCGAGCCCCTACCGCATGCAGGACCTGGGCTGTGGGAAAGTGGCGGAAAAGGAGACAGGGTCCTAGCTCCTAGAGTCTGGACCTCTCCCGGTGGCCCCACTGCTCCTGTTTCAGCTCAGGTGAGCTCAGTCTCACCTTGAATTCTGCAATCCTTCTTAGCCTTCCTGTGGCTCTTTAGGGTAAAATCCAAGCCCCCAGCGGCCATCCTGGGCCATCCATGGTGTGCCCTGCTGCCGTCCTGGTCCTACCTCCCCCAACCCCTCCATCTCAGACAGCTCCTGGAGTTCAAGCCTCCAGGCCTTTGTCTACCTTGCCCCCTTTCTGAAACACTATTTCTTCTCCCCTTCCCCAGCAGAATCTTCCTAACCTCTGGGGACTCAGAGCAGGTATTGCCTCCTCCAGGAAGCCTGCCTTGCTCTCTCAGCCTGGGCAGCCCCCAAACACCCTCCATGGCCAGCCTGGAATTACTGTAAGGTGATGAAACATGTACCCATCTCCTTCTCACCATCTTGAGCCCCCAAAGCCACAGTGGAGCTTCTTCGCATCTTTACCCATCCGGAACCAAGCTGGGCCATGCTTAGGGCAAGTATCCAGATGAGTGAGCCCAAGAGCTCAGGGTCAATGACCTGCAGGTGACATTTCAGAGGAGGTGGAATGGAAGAGAGATGTTCCACATGCTCTTGGGTCTATAAAGCTGGAAAAGCACATACTCTCAGGTCATGATGTAATGGTTCAAAATGGAAGCTATACTCCAGGATTAGGAGAAAACCCCTCTTTTCAAAGCTGCCATGTGAGGCAGAAGCTGGGGTGAGAACAGGCTCTGGGTGTCAAGAGCCCTGGAGGACTTTGAGACCAGGGAGCAGGGGTGTGATTCGGGAGGGCTGGGACAGCCCTTCTCACGAAAAGGCCAACTTTTGGCTGGTCTCCCTCAGGTGGAAGCCTGAAAGCCTTGGGCAGACTCCTCCTTAAAGACAAAATTGAGGCTCCGGGCCCCAGGGAGAAAGGCTGTAAGGGGCAGGGGACAACACTGCCTGTCATCCTTTCCCAAATGTAAAGAGAAGAGTGATGAGGGGGAACTGGGCATGGGGCGAGGCTTGCGGGGTGAGGGTGTTGAGTTTGGCTTCTTGGCCTCTTTAAAGCTTTGTTCCCCCGTCTGGCCTGTGACTTCAGACGCAGGCAGAGTTGGGCCAGCGGCTGGAAGACAACAGGCCCTGTCTAGGGTCAGCAGACTCGAGAGGGGCCTCAAGGACCCAGGGGGCTGTGGCCAGGAGTGGTGGACTTACGAGAAGGGTGGCCAAGTAAAACACAGGTTAAATTAGAGTTTCAGCTGAATGAATAATTTTTCTAGTCTGAGCATGTCCCAAATATTGCATGGGACATATTCAGACTAAAACAATTATTTGTTGTTCATTGAGATTCGAATTTAGGTGGGTGTGCTGTGTTTTTATTTGGCAAATCTGGCCAGGCTATTTAGGAGTCAGCCTGGCCTGAAGGCAGCATGGCCCACAGAACCCATTACAGTAAAACAAACACCCCAGCAGCAGCTTGCTCAGAGAAACAATACATGTAACTTCCTGAGAACACTTTATTGTCTGAAGGTGGAAGTCTGTGATTTTGAAGGAAAAAACAAAGTTTTCAGCTAAGGAAGAATGAGTCACAAGGAGGCTGAAAATGTTCCTCTGGCTTTTGGGGTAAACACAGGTCCCCTTTCTCCCTCCTTCCATTCATTCAGCTTCCCTTGGCAAGGCCCAGGCTGTCAGGGCTGAGCAGAGCTAGGCTGGGCCCTGACTCTAAGTCTACCAAGAACCCTACCAACCATGCTGCTCTTGGCCACCAGTCCTTTGGGCCCCTGAGGCCCTTCCTGATTCCCAACCACGGGCCCAGCTCTGCCTGTGCCCCTGGAGGTGGGTGCTGGGCTGCAGGCCTGACTGCAGGTTAAGGTTTAGCGCAGCCAAGAAGGCCTCTTGGGTGTTAAGGTAGGCAGGCGCTGCTGAGCCAGGTGCAAAGAGACCACGGTGTGTCCCCAAAGAGGTCTCAGCCCTGAGCTCTGGGGCTCAGAGCAGAGAGAGGCCACCTTGTCCTATGTCCCCATCAGCAGGGGACTCTTTGAGAGGAGCAAGGTCTCTCTGTCTTGTCCTTCCCCCAGCACAGGGCCTTGCCTGTCCCACTGAGTATAAAGTGGATGTCGTCCTGGCAACTGCCAGCCCCAGGCCAGGGGAAAGGCTGCCACAGACACGAGAGATGCTTGCAAGGTGGCCGGGCCTGGAGCCTCCCAGGGTGACTGCAGCTTCCTCCCTCGCTCCTTGTCTAGTCTGCACGGTAGCAGAGGGCTCATTAAAACCCAAAAGTATGATCGCAAGGCTCTTCTGCTCAAAACCGCTGCAGGAGCACCCATCTCACCCAGAGCGAGCCCTGCAGCCCCAAAAGGCCACACTCTGTCCCCATGACCTCCTGACCTCAGCTCCTAGAGGCCTCCCCCTGCTGATTCTGCCCTCCCGCTGGGCCCTGCACCAGTAGGGCTTTACACTTGCTGTCCTTTTTCTGGAAAGCTCTACCCCACCAGGCTCATCTCCTCCAAGTCTCCTCTCAAACACCTCCCTGCCTGACCTCCCGAGACTTAAGATTACAATCCCCTTCCCCACGCGCCCAGCACCTCCTTCCCCTCCCTCCTCAACGCGCCTCGCCTTCTATAATTTCCTGAGGTTTGGGCTCATCGTCTGTCTCCTCACTAGAATGCAAGCCCTGAGAGGACATCTACTCCGGTGACACTTGGGGCAGCCAGCAGGCGTGGCCGGGGGGGAAATTTGTCATTGAGCGAGTCCAGCCCTGGAGGAGTGGGTCAGGTGAGGCCTGGATCTGTGGCTGCCTAGGGGGCTGACTGGGTGAAGGAACACCACGGATCCCCTTGTAGCCTTTGACTGAGGAGGGGAGCCCAGACGTGTCCTCGGGGTAGAGTTCAAGGACCCAGGGGAAGGGTGGCCCAGTAAAATACAGAGTAGAGTTCAACATTTTGAGGTTCTTTTGTGTGAGCTTCAGTCAGTGGGCGCTCCTCTCTTCTCTTTTCCGAAGCTGCTGCAAACTTAGGGCGAGGTCCCACTGGCATGGAAGGGATATACTTGGGGTCCTGAAGAGGGAAGCCCAGCCTCCCCCAGAGACAGGAGGTAAGGGCAGGGTCACAGGTCAGGAAGTGACCTTTCTAACTTGGGATCCGTCTTGTCCTAGCAAACTAAGCACAAAGCCAGCCTCTCCTTGTCTGCAGGAGACCGTCTAGCCCCACACATTCCAGGCATTCTTTGGGGTCCTTGTGGCGGAGGTCCCTGTCTGGGGGGAAGTCGGGCTTTGTGCAGTGAGGAAGCAGCTGACTGACTGCAGACCCCTTGTTTGGCTGCCAGCACCTCCTGCCTTTCTCGGGCCCCACTGTCTGGGGCGAGGGCGGGGGTGGGGAGAGAGGTCCCTCGGGCCGGTGCCCTTCTGCCACCCTTTGCAGTTCTCTGCTGAGCCTGGCCTCAGGCAGTCTCGTAAGGATCAGGTTGAAGGTAAGGTCAAGTGCCCCACACTTCTGCCCCTCATTCCAGAATGAGCAACCTCAGTGGGATGCGGCTTGGCCTGTGGAGAGGACTTGAACCCAGGGATCACCCACAACAGTTTGAATTTCAGCACTGCCACTTACTAAGGAGGTGGCCTTCTCTCAGTGAAGTCAGCTCTCCAAATCTGAGTTTTGTCATCTGTAAAATGAGCCAGTAGCACTCACCACATAATGTTATTGAGAGGCTTAGATGAACACATGCGACGTGCACAGGGCGGTTTTCGGCACAAGCCAGCATCCAGTAATTGTGAATTCTATGGTGTCAGAGATTCTGAGAGAGAGATGGAGCAGGAGAAACTCAGTCGCTGCCCGCACAGGGTAAAGGGGCAGTGAGAAGGCCCCCAGGGAGAGAAAAGAGAAGCCTGGGAAAGGTGCCAATGTTGGGGCACAGGCATGTTTAGGGGGCCCCGTTCCACCTCATCTTCCTGGGCCAAGAGCTAGGGGTACATGAGACCCCATGTAGCTCCAAGAACACGTGGGCAGCTGGGGCAGGAAAGCAGAGAGCTGGGGCTTATCCTGCTGTGATCCACATGCTCCAGACCCCTGCACAGTTCAGAGACTAGGCTGGAAAGGAGGGGACTCGGCTGTCCAAGGAGGTCAGCACGGGCCATTTGTGACTCTCTGAGAGCCCACCACAGGCACGGTGGGGGCCACAGAGGGTGAGGGGCACATGGCAGTCAGTGACAGGAAGCAGCTTCAACTCATCCACGGAGAGGATAAATCCGCCCACCTTGGGAAGGCCTCCCTGCACAGTGAGCTTCCAGTCAGCAGCGGGATGGGGCAGAGCTGCCGAGTGTGGCCTGGGAGTGGCAGAGGGTCCCCATCCTGGGAAACAGGCCACGTCTAGCCCTGAGGACTCTGAGTTCCTGGAGGGGCGGCAGGAGCATTTCCTAGCTGCATGACCTTGGCGAGTTCGTTAAGCTTTCTTCATTAGTCAAACAGGATCCTCACAGCCACGGAAGCCCGGCGGCAGTGGCTGCAGAGTAGCTTGCACAGAGCTCCCACCGACAGACGACGCTGCTCCTACTTTTCCATAGAAGCCCTGCTTTCGAGGCTGAGCACCCCAGTGCAAACTGGGGCCCTGCGTCCATCTCACCACGTGGCCTCCAGCACGTCTCTTTCTGGGCTGCCTTCTCTCCCTCTACATCCTGAGAGGAATGACAAAACCTTTCCTGCTTTGGCTTGCTTGATGGCTTTGGCTTGTCCCCAAAGGGTCTTGCTCCATGCAGGTGGAGCAGGGTCAGAGGTCTCACATTCATCTTCTAACAGGATAACTGCAGCTGGTATGAACATGCTCTAGCTGCAGGGGGTGTTGGGAGTGTCCCAGCGGGCTGGTGCCCACTGCTGCCCATTTTTGCACGTCCTAAGCTGAAGATGCCTGCCGGGGTCAAGCGTATGACCCACTTGGAGGGCCTGTTAAAACACAGATTCCTGGGCCCAACTCCCAGAGCTTCTGACTCAGCAGTTCTGGCGTGGGGCCTGAGAGTCTGCATCTCTCAGACGCTTCCACTTGGCTCTAATGCTGCCTGCACCCCCAACCCCACTCTTCCCCAACCACTAAGCACCCTGAGTACCCCCTTCCAGATCTTTGCTCCTGGAGAACAGTGCTCAACCCAGCAACAGCAGCAGCATCAGAAAGGCCCGATAGGGGCATGGAATCTACCCTTCCACCAGCCTCTGAGTCAGAATCTGCATTGTAACAAGAATCCAGGCTACTCCTAGGCTCATTCAAATTACGGGGCAATGGAGCAGTACTGTCCATTAGCGCTTTCTGTGATGATGACAATGTCCTCTACCTTCACAGTCCAGTGCAATAGCCACATGTCATGGTTGAACATTCGAAATGTGGCTAGTGTGACTGAGGAGCTGAGTTTTTAATTCTATTTAACTTTAATTAATTTGAATTTAAGTAGCCACATGTGGCTCACAGCTGCCTTTTGTCAGCACAGGTCTAGAGTAACCCAGCTCAGAGGGCCCACAGAGGTCGTCATTGTGTAGATGGGGGAAAGGTTCAGAGAGGGATCAGAACCTGCCTGAGGTCCCTCAGTGAGTCAGTTACAGGGTGGGACCAGAACAATGTCTTTGGGCTCTGAGGCCAGTGTTTTTCCCTCTGCATAGTACTGCATCCCGGCATGCACCTGGGCCCTGGCGTTACCTCTGTCTCTCCCTTCCCTTGGAGGCTGTAGCTCTACAGATTCAGAGTTCACTCGAGTCTCAGGAGCCAGCTAGGTATGAGTACTACACTCGGCTATACAGGAGACTTGAAATGTGCCCCCAAAGAGTGCTGTATGTAGCAGTAAGAACTGGCCACCGACTGAGAATAGCCACGTTAGGCTGTATGCACATCACATGGACACGATGCACTCGAGAATTCACCACCATAAGGACTTAAGGTTAATCGGAGCCATAAGGGGAAGGGAGCTGATCCAATGGGATTAGTGTCATTATAAGAAGTGACACCAGAGGGCTTGCTGGAGCTCACTCTCTTTGCTGTGTGGGGACACAGCAAGAAGGCAGCCAGAAAGAGGGCTCTCACCAGAAGCCAGCCCTCCAGACCTTGATCTGAAACTTGCAGCCTTCAGAACTGCAAGGGAATAAATTCCTGTCATTTGAGCCACCCGGTCTGTGGTGTGGCTTTATGGCAGCCCGAGCTGACTAAGACTCAGGGGCAATTGGTCTGACTTTAAGAAGCTAGAGGAGAACCAGCCACATTCTGTATCCATCGTTGTCCGCCTCCTCCAGGAAGCCAGGGAAGCACTCTCCAGCTCCACGGCAGCAGTAACTGGGCAGAAGATCCATCAGCCTTCAACTCCATAGCCAAGGACATTGCAAGACCCAAAAAGCACTGGAAGACCCAGCCTTTAACATAGGCAAGCGCAATTAGTGTGTGGGCAGGGTAGTGGGGCTCTGGGGATGGCAAGAGATTTAAATGGGATAATGAAAGCCACATGGAGAGGGGAAACAGAGTGCGAAGAAGGGTAAGGAAGATGTGCAGAGAAGCTTAAGACTTGGACCCAAACAGGTCTGGCCTCAAAGCCCATAGTGCTCCGCTACCCACCAAACGCTCTCCTGAGACCCTTGTGGGCTCCATGACAGAGGCTGAATTTGATACCACAGGCCTGAGGTTTGAAGCATTTCAGAGAGGCAGGTTTCTGTGACCATATTTCTACTTCAGAAAGATCTCTCTGCTATTCATGTGGATGGTAGATTGTAGGAGAGACCAGAGGTATCGGACCAATTAGGAGGCAACAGGTGAAAAGTTCAAGGGCTGGGATTGGGTCATTGGCAATGGGGGTGGAGAGGAGAGAACAGAGAATAATGACATGAAGGAAGTGGATTAGAACTAATCTCAGAATTCTGGAATTTATAGAACTGCATGGGCGGCATGGAAGAGATAAAGGGCAGAGGACAGAGCTCAAGGTGACCCTGATGTGCAGTTTGGACCCTGGGGGCAATGGTACCACTCGGGGGGATGAGACAGCCCAGAGCTGGGGACCGAGAGAAAGAGTTCAGCTCTAGAAGGTGTGAGTTTGAGGCCTGCAGGCAGCTAGAGGGGCCAGCGGGCAGGAGCGGAGCTGGTCTGGAGCTCCACAGAGAGCTCGGACGGGGGCGGAGGTTTGAGACACCTGCTGTCACCAGGAGGGCTCACTGGGACACGCTCCTTCAGTTTCCTGAGGTTCCCCTGGTCCCTGCCTGTAGCAGGGGTGGGATTGTGCAAGCCGACCGATGTGCCGAGCACCTCTGCACTCGACGTGACCCACAGTGTCTGCAGCCTAGACGGGCCTGAGGAAGCACCGCCGCCCGGTGCCAGAACTGCCTGGTGCCCACTTGTCTAATGGCCAGAGGGAGGGATGAAACGAGGCTGGTGCGGTGAATCTTCAGGGCAGAAGTTCTGCCTCCACGGAGGCCTCCTCAGCACCTCCACACTCAGTGAAAAGAGACCCATTAAATGACTCTCCACGTACAAAGAGAAAGCCTATTTCTGGAACCAGAGAAAGAATAAAGTGGCAAGGTGTCGAGGATCAAAGGAGAGACAGGTCTGGTTGCTAGCAGTGAAAAGGGGACCAAGGGCAAGAGAGTGAGCCAGCTGGGGCCACAGAGGCAGGTCGGATCCGTGTGAGGGAGGCCTTGCCGGAGTCCAGTGGCCCACCCTGCAATGGACTGTCTGAGAGGTGGTGAGCTCCCCATCGTCATGGGAGCCCAAGCCAGAACGGTTATCTTGCAGAAGAGCTCCAGCCTCCGGAAGAAGGCAGGACAGAGTCTCACACCCTTTATTGTCTCCAGATTCAGTCTTTCTATGAGCCCTCGCTCCTCCAGCGAGGAAGGGCTGAGTTTCTACTTTCCGTGTGGATTTGCTATCCTAGGGGGTCCCTCCTCTGCAGCTCCAGTCCTCCCCGCTCCCCTCCCAGCTAGCTAATAATATTGCACAGATGCAATTAATCACAGGTGTCACTGCCGGTGAGACCTGATGCTCAGTGGTTCCATAGGCCAATGCTTCTCCAACTCTGATGGGCGTAAGAACTACTTGGGGACCTGATCCCGCTGGTCTGGGGCGGGGCCTGAGTGTCTGCATTTCCAATAAGCTCTTTGCTACTGCTGCTGCTGGTCCTTGGGCCACACTCGGAGAAATGGCTGTGACTGCTAGTGAGACCTGGCTGGATCCTACGGCTGGAAGTGAGTGCCAAGAAGCCCCCTGAGCAGGAATTTCAAAGGAATAGACTCAGTTCTTTCTGCAGCAGAACTAAGCCAGCCCCACCGCTCGCCATCCTGGGGGCCATTCCTAGTCTTTCATGCTTGAGAAGCATAAACCTGCTGTAGAAGGACAGCTGCACAGTGGCCTGGGGACCCCGTGCGACCTCCTCCTACCCCCATCTATCTCTGGTGCACTCCCTCTGCCTGGAGGAGCTGTTGTTGAATTTGTGGGGTGACTGAGGCCCCATTAGACCAGAGCTCATTCCAGGGGCCAGCCCAGCCTAGCTGGGGCCCTATAGGAAGGAGTCCCTGTCTATAGGAGTCTTCCCCACCCCCAGCTAGCTGCTGACAACAGAGGAAACACCCTGCAGAACCCCTCACTGAAAAGCAGGAGGCCTCAGCCTCTGGTCCTCCCCACTCTGGGCCTCAGTTTCCACATCTATAATGGGGGTGACCTGAAAGCCCCTCAGAGTTGGCTTTGCACCTATTAATTCAGGCTTCTGGGGCAGAGTAGGCAGGGATGGGACCATGGGGGCAGGGTGGGTGAAAGTGGTGGCCTCAGCAGCCAGGGCAAGGCAGGCTGGCTCCAGCAGGATGTATACGCCTTTGCAGCCTCCCTCTGCACCGAGGTTTCTGATATTTTTAGGAAGGTTGGCGTCTCCTGGGCTGTGATTCATTAACGCAGCTAACAAGATCAGCATCTTTTGAAATCGCTGTGGGAAGTGGAGAAGATTCTCCAGTTCTGCTGTGTGTGTGTCAGAGGTGAGGAGGGGGTCACGGTCCTGGTGTGTGTCGGGGAAGGGGAGGTCTAAGGGTGGCTCCCAAAGGCCCACCTCCTAATACCATCACACTGGGGGCTAGGGCTTCAACATGTGAATTTAGCAGGGGCTCGTTTAGTCCATAAGCTGTGTGTGTGTGTGTGTGTGTGTGTGTGCGCGCGCGTGCGCGCGCACCCTGCCTCTCTCTGCTCTTTCCAAGCCTTTCTCAGAAGGACTCACACCTTCCAGAGGGGAGCGTTCAGTTTCAGAAAACATAACTTTTCTCCCTCCCTTCCCCATCCCACCGAAAATGTCTGTTAAATTGTGCAAGCGTGGAGAATCCCTTTCATCGTGGCAAAGAGCTCATGAGTGCCGAGAGATTGTGTTGGCTTTCTGGAAAATGGGGAGAAGATTATACCGAACTGACAAATGAACCAGAGCAAGAAAGTCACAACCTGAAAGTGGCCCAGGAGAGACGAGCAGAGGAGACTCTCCGCAGCGGGCCAGGCAGGCCCTCATCTATCAGCGTCCCGGAAACTTGAGAAACTAAGAAAGTGAAGAAAATGTCCTGGCTTGAAGACTGATCTTCAGTCTGAAGGCAGGATACCCTGGAATAGCCTTGTGACGTTTCAGAAAGCCGGTGATGAGTCTAGGTTCCAGAGAGCGAAAAACAGGCCACCTGCAGGACATGGGAACCAGATTAGCCAAAGAATTTGCATCAAGGGCACAGACACTAGAGGCCAATGGATTCAGAGGAAAAATGATTTTGAACCTTCGATCCTATAACTGAACAAACTGCCAATTAAATGCCCTTTCAGGCAAAGATTGTTGGAGGATGTACTACAAGCAAAATGAAATGTGGAACAAAGTCCTAAAAGAAATCTCAGCCAGGGGGCTCACTGGCCCCCAGAAAGCCAATGGTCCAATTTAGAGCTTTTCACAAATAGTATGATCAAAAATTTTAGTGGCTTTAAGGGGAAAGAAAAGGAAGTATGTGTTTCTTTTATTGAATGAGAAAAGAGGCAGAACAAGAGGCAGCCATGAGAAGGAAAAAACTAGGCAAGAGGTCAAGGTGCAGATACATATGCGGCCAGCGGAAATGCAGCATCTAAAGGGTTTGAGAAACTGCTAGTGCGTGAATTAAGAGACTCCTCTGATCCCAAGATTCACGTCTGTTTTCTTCAAATGGCCTAGGTTTCGTGACTCGGGAAAATGATCCCTCCTCTAATGTACCAACTTGGATGATGTTTACGTAATCATCATATTGTAAGTCTACACTGAAATCAACCTACAGAGAACGCCCGGAAGTCATAGTTGCCAAAGAGCCTTTTAACGTTGTGACCTTGACTGACAAAAGCAGCTGATAGAATGAAAGAACTTGGTAGTGTACTTGATAAAGTTAAAGAACTTGACTGCGTAAGATGAGTCAGGGCACGGGGCTGGAAGGCTGGAGGAGGAGAAGCAAAGGGACAGAAACCATTTTCCTCTCCGTAGGGAGTGGGCAGCCCAGAGGCACTGTGCAAAGCTGGCGGAACAAAACGTGCTAGGGTTTAAGCAAAGTACTTAATGTTATAAGGACGACTAATAGAAGAACTAAAGACCATCTAACAAAACTAAGAAAGAAGGAGAAAGCTGAGGAGGGAAAAAGTATACTAAATGGATCACTTTTCACGGCAGGAAGTCAATAGGTACTGTCCAAAGTTAACAAGCCATGAAAGAAAGGTCTGAGCTTATTTTGAACTGTGGTGCTAACCACCAGACAGTAAATAGAAATGGTTACATTGGTTTCCTCTGGGAGGTGGAACGGCACAGAGTCGAGAGAATGAATGTACTTACCGCCCTTCTTTACCCTTTTCATCTGTTTTACATCTGCCCCAGTACTTTGACCATGAACACACAGTCGAATAGAATTTAAAGCCTTACAAGGGAACTGAGGGAAGGGAAAGTCTGGATGGGAGATCAGGTAAGTATGAAGGTGTGGGGTGTGGAAGGGGGCTGGAAAATTGAGTTTCCGTTTCTTTACTGTGGGTGTGTTTGTGGGTTCCTTAAGAGTAGGGAACCCATTGCATGATACCCAAAGAATTTTCCTAAGTGGATAAAAGAAAAAGAACTAGGTAATGTCAATGCTAGGCTCCCCCCACACACAGAGACTATGGCAGGCTAGCCATCAGCTTTCAAGCAGTAAGGAATCTCGGACCATCCACGGATCCCGACAGCGTGTAAACACGTGTGTTTCAGTGAATCTGGCTTGGACCACATTTGTACGTATACGGGAAGATTAGAGGGTGTGGCGTCTGTGGGAAAGGGTGTTTCAGAGTGTGTGCCGATTGGGAAACCAGCCTTGCATGTTTGCATCCACATGAGAAAACTAGGAGCATGTAGTTAATATGGGGCTGTACCAGCTCTCCACATTGAGAGATAGGAAGGACATGGGGACTGTGGATCATGGGGAGACAGATGCCCCCTCCTCCATCCACCTATCTGCCACCTGGGCTTATGGGGACCCTGTGGTAGCCATAGGAAGAGGCCACAGCAGACCATCAAATAAGTAGGTTAACTCTTAGAAGGGGCCCCTACTCTGTGGAATAAGATCTTCTTTTCCACGTCCATCTTAAACTCACTGACCTCTACAGCATTCCAAACTCTATCAACACCTTGCCCATCCCTGGTCAGTTGAGTCAACCCCGGGTCATGAGCCCCAGCGCTGGTTTTTTAAAACCTCTTCGGGTGTTTCTTCTCTAGCAGGTAAGCTTGAGAACCTCTAAGGTCCCCATTATCTCTTTCCAGCCAAGAAAACAAGATAGGGCATTCATCAGTTAAGTATCATACTGTGTGGTTACAACAGAGCCTGAGTCCATCCCCACGGAATGCCATTTCAGGCCTCCTCCTATTTCTAATTATTTTGCTCACATCTCTTGATTCAACTGTCTTGGTGGAGAGGGAAGTTGGGAGGAAAAGAAATAACTCTTGAGTATTCATTGCTCTGAGCACAACTGGATGCTTTACCACCATTATCTCCTCAAAATAATGCCCTGTGGTCAATGCTGTTATCCCCACTTGAGAGGAGAACGCTGAGGACCTGAAGGTGTTGGCACCTGGTCCAAGGTCATGCAGAGAGGTTTGGGGGAAGTGGTGGTGGGGAACAGGGACAAGACAGGAAATGAGAAGAGAATCCTTAATGTCAGAAGGTACTGACTATGCTACAGTTAAAAACTGCAAAGGTACTAAGGATTTTCTGAGGAGGCAGAAGCCTGGGGAATTGGCAGGAGGCAGGTAAGCATCTGTGTGGGGAGGTGGGCTACCTGGAGTCCCAACCCTTGCAATGGATTGGGCCGGAAGCCTTACACACTGTAATTAAAAGTGCATATTTATGTTCCCGAGCATCATCTGGAAAACAAACTACCCCTATTCCCATATCCACACCACCCTTGAAATCCATAGATGGTTCCACCTTGTCAGGTCAGCCCCAAAGCCTGCTGAAGACATCACAGGCACACAGTGGCCTCATTACCTCCTCCAGTTGCTCTCAGCCTCTCTTATTAACATTCAGGCAGTTCCTCACACCATTCATCGAAGTCCAGGAGGACTTGAGATCCGATCTAGCCTGGCTGAGCCGCATTAAAATCAATTAAAAATGAGAGATAAGCCTCTTCTTTTCAACTGAAAAATCCACAGGAGCAAGAGAAACACACACAGCCCATTGATTATTCAATTCCCTGCTTTCCTTGGCCTTTTCTCTCTCTCTCTCTCTCTCTCTCTCTCTCTCTCTCTCTCTCTCTCTCTCTCTTCCTAAACAGCCACATAAAAGCTGGCTGAGCAGAAAGATCTTCTTGTGGTGGGCCAGGATGGCGGCTCCCAGCCTGAACCTCAGCTGCCAATAGGACGTACCGACTGCCTAGGGCATTGCCCACCCAGCCAGCCTGTCTGACCACAGTTGGAGTGAGTAGAGAGCAGCTGGGGAGAGTCCAAAAGCCTGTCCTTCCAGCCACCTCCAGAGGCCTGACGCAGTCTCCACTTTCACACCCGTGCCGAGAATTTAGACCTCTAGGAAACCACATGTGAGGGCTTACCTTAGCTGTCTGTGGAGAGCTGGGCAGGATCAGGCTGCTCTCCCATTCCTCTCTGGAGAATTTTTACTGCTATGAGAATTCCTGTGAAGTTGCATTTCCTAATTTTCCAGGGGAAAATTGTGTGTGTGTGTGTGTGTGTGTGTGTGTGTGTAAGAGAGAGAGAGAGAGAGAGATGCTGGGACCTGCACCTATAGAGAGCCTGGCACATTAACAAACAGTGGGTAAATATTTGTCAAATGAATTTAAAAAAAAAAAATGACGCTAAAATGCACCTGCCATCCAATAGCCATAACCAATCAGACAGCATTTAGTGCCAGTTTTGGTGTTTCTGATCTTAACCGCATCAGTTTAACTCCTTTGTTCATTTATTTAACTGGTGGCCAAGTATCCCGTAGACTTGACACACTGAGGAAGTGTTCATATAGGCGCTCCACCCCACCCAGGATGGCAGGCCTCCTGGAGCAGATGGGCTTGACCTTAAGGCATAAGGGTGAGTGAACTTGGTTAGGCAAAGCTGAAAGCGAGAGCATAAAAGATCTTAATTGCCAAGGAAAAGTCTCGACTTGCTCTGTGTAGGGGCACTCGTGTTTATACTACAGATGGCCCGCCAACAAGTGACTATTTTATATTCTCCCTTGGGTCAGGGGTGACTCTAGTGAGCAGGGTTAATGGACAATGAGAAAGACTGTCTTGATCCAGAGCCATCGGGGTTTATTGGGTGTTCCAGTCTGGAGGCGATAATTGGATTGAATTTAGAATTCAATTCTTCCCAGCAATTTAAGGAAGGATATCGGCTACAGTGTGTAATTGTTTCAAGTAATTGGAGCATTTTGCAATTCGTTCAGTCAGGAGCTTAACCTGTAATACGAGCTGTTAAATTACAATTGCAAAAGGTGAGGCCTCAGTAAAGTTTCCTCTGGACCAAGGATCCACTGACCCACCCAAAAAACCAGAGAATGAATTTGCTTGTAGGGCAGGGGTTTTCCCTGCTTCTAACAGTATAAGTGCATGCCGAGCCAGCCTGATGGAAAGAGGCTGTTCATTAAAGGAATTTAAGCTCTATTTGCTATTGTGTGGTTCAGAAAAAACTATCAATTGACTGAAGGGCTCAGACCTCAGGGTTTTACAGGGTGTCTCAAATGCCAGGCCAGTGGAAAAGGAGAAGGGCCTTCATCCCCAGCTCTGAGATGGGGTCCCACGGAGCTGGGTTCTTAAGCCAACTCACTTTGTGATTTTGGAGCCCAGAGCACTTTATCCACTCAACAAATATTTACTAAGTGCTTTCTTTCAAGGCCTTTGGAAGGGGTGGTTTTAAAAATATTTAATAACCTGAATGGCACAGGCAACAAGCAATCAGAACAAAAAACTGACCAATCAGCATGGACACTGCCTGTAAATGATCAACCCATTGTGATTTGCACAGGTGAGATCTCAGTCCTGGAGCTGATGATCCAGCAGTAAGCATGACATTCTAGTGGCCTTGGCAGGAGGGGTTCAGTGAGGCTCCCCAGATGAGATGCTTCTAAGCTGAGTTTTATAGGACCAAAGGAAGAAAGGAAGGAGGCAGGCATTTCAGATACAAGTGGGGTGTGGGGTGGACACCACATAAAGTCCCATAAGCAAGAGAACCCCTGGGACTTCAGGAACCCTCCAATGGCTGAGCGAGACTGAGGGGAAATAGTGATGCTGGAAGGGATGAGACCACAAAGCACCTGGCGTGATCTAGTAATGATTTGGAATTTAATTTCTCAAGTCGATTTGGAGTGGCTGAAGGATTTTTATTCAGGGGGAAATAAGATCAAACTCTCTTTTTAATGTTTTTAGAAAGATCAATATCTGTATTCTAATTAACAGTGAGTTCAGAGGGCCAGTGAGAAGGTGCCCAGAAACTGTCTAACTAAAAGAAGACAAGCCAGTGTTTAGAAAAGAGTTGCTCTTAGAAACACCTTTAATTTACAGGGGTATGGGTCCTAACGTTAGCTTTCTCCAGGACATTTTCAGCCTGCAGACAAGAAGTGATGCTTCTGCCTGTTACAGCCCAGGCAAACGATTTCGTAAACACCGTGGATGGGAGTGGTAAGCAGACACTCCCTGATCACCACAGCCTTTCATGTCTACAGTATATTTCCAACATAGCTGACATCTTCTTAATGACTCAGCAGCCTATGAAAGGGGGGGTCTGAAGAGGACCCCAGGAGACAAGGGGCCTCCTTGTTCTAAACCAGCAGTTCTCAAACTTTTCAGTCTTTGATCCCTATTTAAAAAAAAAAAATTCTTAAAAATTATTGAGGACCCCTAAGTGGGTTATAGCTATCAATACTTACCATGTTAGAAATTAAAGCCAAGACATTTTTAAATTACTTATTAATTTGTTTTAAAACAATAATAATAAATCTGTTATGTGTTAACATGGATATTCTTATGAAAAATAACTATATTTTCCAAAACAAAAATAATTGGTGAAAAATGGCATTGTTTTACAGTTTGACAAATCTCTGTGATGTCTGATTCCATAGAAGACAGCCAGATAATCCTATCTGCTTCCGTGATCGATTTGCAGCAAAATCACACGCCACGTAGATTCTGGAACACTCCACTTTATCATTCGAAAGAATGAGAGCGAAAAAGGCAAATAACGTCTTAGTATCGCTATGAACATAGTTTAGACCAACCAGTCGCTCAGAAATGTTTTCAAGGTCTCACGGGGGCCACTGCTCTAGATCGCGCCCTTGAAGATCTACCTGTGGAAGGAAGCGAGCCGACCCGCTAGTCCCTCATTTTCCCTCCGCGAGTGGTGTCTGCTCTGCTAGACCGTGAGCTCTGACAGGATGGAGCCGCGCGCAAAGGCAGGAGGTGGGCAGAGCCGCGTCCTCGCGTCTGCTGAGCACATGCGTCCAGGACAGCATGTTGGGCTCGCACGGCCCCGGCCCCACTACACGAATTTCTCTGGATTTTTCAGATGGGTTCGAGCCCCAGATCATCTGCGGTTGTAGGACCTGGAACTCCTCCTAGGCACCTCCCTCCCCCGCACCAGACTTGGCTATTTCATCACCAAGTACCCTCAATTCAACCTCTTGCATATCTCTTAATCTGTCCGCCTCTCTCTATACCAATTGAACCAACTGGCCCTAGACACCCCATTCTTCTCCTGGGCTCCTGCCACAGCCCCATCTACCTTAAAAGCTCCAGCCAGCCTCCACGTGGAGAAACTAAAAGAACCTCCGAAAGCACAGATCTGAGCGTGTTACTCACACTTGTTTAAGACCCTTCGGGGCTCCCGTAGCACTCAGGCTAAGTGACGATAGAGTGGTAGTACCTTGGCAGGCCCCCCTGTGTGTCTCTTCCTCACGGTGCTTCAACCCCTTGGCCTTCTCCATGTTTGTCTGGGCCCCTGGCTCCCTCCCAACTCAGGGCCTTGGCTCAAGCTGCTACTGTACCTGAAGTGCTCTTACCTGCCATCTTCACCTGCTTTACCTATACGTAGCCGTCAGCCTCAGAATCAGTCATCGCTCCCTTCCAGAAGCCTTCCCCAACCTCCCTGACTAGGTAAGTTCCTCCTACTGGAGGCATTTATAACAAGCTTGTAATTTGATAGCTCTTTCAGTGACTGTGATAGTGACTGAAAACCAATGTATTAGGTACGTATTGTTGTATAACAAATTTCCCCAAAACGTAGCAACTTCAGACAACAAACACTTATTATATCACAGTTTCTACTGGTCAAAAAATTTAAGGTCACCTTAGTTGGGTGATTCTGGGCCAAGGTCTCTCATGACGTCAGCCAGGGCCATGGTCACCTGAGCCACTTCCAAGGTGGGCTCTGGGCCTCTCCACAGGGCTGCTCGAGTGTCTTCACAACATGGCAGCTGGCTTCCCTCAGGAACAAGTGATCCAAGAGGACAAGGCAGAAACCACAACGTGTCTTGTAACCTCGCTGCAGACAACCCCCTCCATCACTTCCACAATATTCAGTTGGTTACACAAGTCAGCCCTAATCGGTGTGGGAGGGAGCAATGTAAGTGCATGAATATAAGGAGGCAGGGGTCATCAAGTGCTATCTTAAAGGCCATCGACCACAGTGGAACTTCTACTTATCCTTGCTCATTGTCATCACATTCATATCCAGCATCACTGTAAATATTCAAATAATAGTTTTTTAATGAATGAAAGAAGGCTTGACTAGGTCACCCAGTTTAAACAGGAAGTTAGGATGAGCACAGTGAGCCCGCCCACCGCCTTTGCATTTCCAGCAAATCCTCAGGGATAATTACATCCCAACCTTTGCCTTGACCTGATGGCCCCAAAGCCTGGCTATCAGTGCCCTATTCTGGGGGGTACAAGGACATAGGCCACAGCCTGGCCCATAGCTGAGGCCTCAGACATGCAATTCCTGGGGTTGCTCCCTGGGCAGCTGGTGACTCTGCAGACACTTGGATCATAGGAGCAGCAATTGAGAGAATTGGATAGTGGTGGTTTCACCTTATCTGCTTGTTCCATGTCAGCTGCCCTCCACCTGGTCTGCGGTGAGGGTGGAGTACACTGCACAGACAGCTCTGTCAGGTGCCTATTTTCGGAGGCTCTGCTGGATTACAAAGCTCCATCGACAAGGAGTGAGGGAAACAGCTGACACTCCAGCCGGCAATCTGGATATCTCCCTGAATGTGTCTGCCACCGAAACGGTGCTCTTCAATAATGCATGGGGCTATTAGCACCAAGCCGGGGATGACTTGCTCCCTCCCCACGATCAAAGCCGCCGCCTGGGAGCCTGAGTTGGTGATCAGATTTCATGGGCGCCTTGTAACCGCTGCCCCTCCAGATGAGATTAGAATGAGCTGTTTCATGTCCAAGGATGAAAGCAGCAAGGATTTGGGAGAAAATCCGGCTTCCTGGAGAAATCAAAACACTTCCATTTCATTACAAATGGATGCATGACACAGCTAATAGCTCCTGTGAGAAGGAACGCTGCAGGACCAGCTGTCTACACCGGCAGCCCCACTCTGATGCTGCATAAAACGTGTGGATGAGGGATCAAGGACGCTACTCAATTTCCTTATGTTCGGAGCATCTCCCAGCCCACAGGGCCCTGTCTCAAATCCTTGGGAGATTGACCTCCATCCTGCAGCATTAGCAAATGTCGGAGCAAGCCCCTCACATGTGACTGGGTGGTTGGAGCCAGAACTAGGGAAGAGAAGGCGGCTACAGCGAGCAGCTGACATAATATCAATAGCTGCTCATTAGCGTGCATGATCATATGTCCAGCCCTTTGCATACAGAGCCGCTAATCCTGGCAGCAGCTGGTAATGTATTATTAGATCTTGCTGCAATGAAGAAACTGAGGATTGGAGAGCTTGGGTGATCTGCTCGAGGCCACCCAGTTACGAACTGCTGGAGTCCAGAGTGGAGCCCAGGCCTGAGCTCACACTCTGTGCCTACTGCTCCCCAAAGTTCCTCCAGGAGCAAAGCCCAAGCTGGTAGCGAGCAAGATTGTTCCTGGAGGAGCAGGCCTTTTCAGTCACACGTGAAATGTGCAGCATTTAACCAACACCACAGTAGGAAACCCCGGGCTGAATCCTGAGACTTTCCATAGTCGGATCCTGGCCTTCATCCCAGCTGCTTCTCCGTGCCTTCTCCAGGGACCACTCTTCTTTCCAGCCCACAGGAGCTGGCCTGAGTACAGTACGGCTGAGAAGCTGATTTCTTCTGGCTACTGGCTCTGAGCGTCATCTGGGTGGCTCATTTACATCCTCTGGCCTCAATTCCATCATCTGTGAATTGGGGGCAAGGCAGCACGGGAGACACTCAGTCAAGGAAGTTACATGAGAGTCCCCTGACTTGTCCTGTATACCACGCCAGGTGCTCACCTCGGCCCATTTGCCCAGCCCTTCCTTCCTCTTCAGTAGCTTTCCCCGATCTATCTATACCCCAAAATGATGGGAAGCTTGGGTCAATCTCCTTCTCCTTCAAGAAGAACTTCCCAGTGTTGACATTCCCACCAGCCTGCAGCCCAAGCGCTGGGCCCCCACCCACTGTTTGATTGTCTCTGGATTTGTGAGATGAGTTCATATGGCACCAGCTTGGCCAAGAGCTATATGAGGCAGCATGCAGGTCTCCCCACATCCATCTCCTCTGACGCCTCCCCTCCCAGGTCTGCCTGGGCATCAGGGACAAGGCAGGCCCCAGCAAGACTCATGGCATTTTTGCAGACCTGGCTTCAGAGTGTTGGCTGGACTCTGGGGACAAGGACACTCAGCCTTGTGAGTATCTCTGCTCCAGTGGACAAAAGGGCCCCTCGCACAGCACCAGAGGCAGGAAACCTCAGCACCCTCAGAGAATGGGTCCTCAGTACTGGGCGTTCCTGCCTGTGCTGGAACATGTCCCGTCACTGACAGACCCAGAGGCGCAGACGCCATCTGGGGGGGATGCTCGCCTGACCCTCTTTGAGAACCTTATTTGATTATGTCTCCGTCTCTCCCAACAGACCACAGCCTCTCGAGCGCTGGACCAGGTCTGGGTTCTGACTGTGCGCCCAGGACCAGCGCGGCATCTGCACAGAGAAGGGTTAGACATGGCGTGGGGCTGACAAGAAAACAAGGGCGAGGCCTGAAGACGTGTGAAGGCGTCTCGGGCAAACTAGGAGACACAGAGAGGCTGGGTCAGTGAAGCAGAAAGAACCTCGGTGACAGGGCTCTGTCTAGGGCGTTCATGGATAGGCATTTGCAAGTAATAGACCTCTTGCCTTTGAACAGACCTCCCTGCCCATCAGTCCATTTGCCAGAGTCAATCTGACCTGCTCCTAAAGTCATCTTTCTGTTTTCCGTGTCACTAGCCTGCATGGATACAGGCGTGAATAAAACCAAATCCATGTCCGTGTCCTAGATTTCATTTCACTTTTAAGTTTTCGTGCTATGGCCTTTGACCAACTTCACTGTCCTTAGCAACCATAGCAAAGTCTTCTAGTTGATGATTATCTGTGTTCCTGAAAATGTAGCCATAAATATTTTTGTTAGCAACAGCCAGAATGGCATGACAACCAAGATAAATATCAAACTGATAATGGTATTGATTATAAGAAATCATCTCTCACAAGGCCACCAGGCGGTATGGCCCCTGGCGCTACTGCATTCTTTATCCCCTTGTTTTGTCGATCATTAGTATCTGAGTTACACTATCAAAGAGTACTGTAACGGGGGTCTGGTAGCAGAGAATAATTTGCACAGAACTGCCGCGTCATCTGTCCACTCCCACCTAACCTTCCAGTAAGTAAATTACCCTACAGTAAATCCTGTTATATTAGATGGAGTTGTCTGCTTCCCTTCTCATTATGGTGGTTGTTACACCTTCGTGCCCACTGTCAGACACTGGCCCCATGCCCAAGAAGGGATGTCAGCGCACATGCGTCTCCTGCAGTGCCTGCTACACTATGGGCACTCAAAGGGGTTAAAGTAACGACAAAGCTGTGGAAGTCCACATGCCCCTGGCCCAGCTGCAGGCAGCACAGCCCTGCGTCTCTCTGAACACCCTCGGAGAGCACTTCCGGCATCCACGCCCGCCCAACACCAAGTCTAAATTCTTTCTGCGGACATGGAAATAGCTGTCCGTTTAGGGACGGCCTAGAGCCCTCCTGTCCTCAGCATGGCTAGCAACTCCCTCGCTGGCTGCAATAACAGTGGTTTTTCCACACTGGGCCGTAGGGCAGACACCATTTCTGCCAACTGCCCTGTTACCCCTACTTGTTGAGGGGCTTTGGTGCTTCCTCACCCTTCCGCCGGCAGCACCCTAACCCTGACTGCTGCTCCTTGCCCTTTGATGCTCACTCTGTTGGGCCCAGAAGTCACGGTGCTCACAGACTACGCCCAGTCGAGAGCCCACAACCCACTGTCCCTCGGGCAGGCATGGTGCCTCAGGATGAGCTGAGGATACCATTTCCACTTGGCTCTGCTGTCACCTCCTAGCTTGTCCCTTTGTCCCTCAAACCCCTCTGTGTACCCAGCTCAGAAGTTTCCTCTTTTTTTTTAAGTATATTTTTAATTTTGAGATATTATAGATTCACATGCAGTCATCAGAGTTCAGTGTACTCTCGACCCTGTTTCTTTGAATGGTAGTATTTTGCAAAACTATAGCACAATATCGCAACCAGGATATTGAGATACTGCTATTGACGAAGTCAAGATACAGAACGTTTCTGTCACAAGGACCCCTCACGTTGCCCTTATATAGCCACAGCCCCTTCCTCCCACCCCACCCTCTCCTTCACCCCTGGCCACCACTAATCCAGTTCAGAAAGATTTTCTAAGCTCGTCTCTGCTCAGGCCCCGGGCTCCTCGATCGCACACTTGGCCCCAGTCAGGTCCTGTCTTCTCGGGCTCCTGCAGCTCCTCACGTCCTACCACCTCGCTCCCGTGTCTGGCTCACACCTGCAGTGGGATGTGCCCTGTGGACGTTGTCCTGGCCTGAGTAGCACCCCTACTTCTCCTTCCAGGGCCATCGCTAACTCCCCGGGGAAACTCAGCAAGCACAGCCTCTCCCTGGGCCTCAGTCTCCTCACTTGGGGGAGTCTGAGTAGATTTGTCTGTCCATTGCAGCTCACAGAACAGCCACCGTGAGATTCTCGACACCACACTCCTATTCCCGAACCACAGGTGGCAGAGCCCACCCCACGCCACAGCACTCCGTCAGCCCGAGGAAGTGTTCAGCCCTGTCTGAACTCTCTCCTCCAGTTTTTCCTTCCTCTCTCCACCTCCACTGGCTGAGCTGTCCATCGGCACCCAGGCAGGTCAGGACAAAGACCTTCCCTGGCCAATGGCTATCTCGAGATCACGAAGTCATTAACTCAAGTATGCTCCAGTTTCTCCTTCTGCTTCCGAAGCTACTTCAGATTGAAGTGAAAGTTTTGGCTGTGTTATCAGCAACAACAAGAGGCTTCCCTGGAGGGCCGTGATTTAGCAATAACTCTGAGGAGAAAAGTGTAGACAGATGTCCCTTTACTGAGTATAAATTATTCCTCCTGATAGATGTATGTATTGGCTGGGCATTGCATCCAGCCATGACACAGGAAGGAATCTTTCACCAGGAGAACTGGAGTGACAGTGACCTTCGGTAGGAGCCCAGTCCAGCCCCTCTGATGGGTCATGTGAACTGGGAGCAGGCCTGAGCCTCCTTTCCCTATGGAGGGTCTGGGCTGACGTTGTGTTCACTGACACACGGACAGTCCTGATCACCTGCCCTAATGTCAGGGCCCACTGCTCTGATGGAGCGATGATATTTATCTCTTCCTAGGGTCGTGTTTTAGAGCCTCCACTGTGCAGAGGGTGTTTAATGTCTAAAGATTTTCTTCAAACCAGTGACAGTGGACTCTCTAAATCTGCCTGGAGACGACCAGGTCTCCAGCACAGTGCGTGGCTGGAGCTCTGCCCTCAGGTCCTCTCGAGGGCATTGTGCCGTCTATCCTCACAATCCATCCTCACAATCTTTCTTCTCTTCGGTGAGGAAATATACTCAGGAGGAAGGGCACTCCTCAGGGTCACATGGCCTGTCCTCGGAAATGAGACTCAGACCGGGTCTGTTTGATGTGGTCCAGGCCTCGCCCCACTTCACCTCAGCTGTTGTTCCTTTTGTCAGGGACTTTGCCCAACTTTGCTCCCCTTTCAATACTCAAGATTTAAAAAAAATTTTTTTTAATTTGGTCGTTCATGTCTTAGGCAATGCCCCTTCCTCCAGGAAGCCTGCCAGGCTCACGTAGCTGTACCACACTTCTCTCTCCATTCCATGTAACTTCTTTGTTTTCCCTCTTCTTGGGCCATTTTCATACTTGTTGCAGTTATTTGTATACCCGACTTTGCCACTTGAGCTCCCGAGGCAGTCACAAGTAGTATCTAAGTCTCCCATCTCCAGCCACGCCTAAGCACTTGCTGAATGAATAAGCAAGGGTGGCTATGGTCTGGCTCACACTTCCTCAAGGCCACAGGCAAGGAATTAAGGGTTAGGGACCTCAAACCATGATTCCTTTAGCCTCTGGGGAGGCCCTAGCAGGGGCATCCCAGATAAAATTACTTGAAAGTGTAGAGAATATAGTCAATAATATTGTAATAACTACATATGGTACCAAGTGGATACTAGACTTATCGGGTGTATCAATTTGTAAGTTATATAACTGCCTAACCACTATGCTGTATATCTGAAACTAATATAATTTTGAATGTCAACTGTAATTGAAAAAAAAAAAATTACTCAAGAGGGGAGGGGAGCACAAGACACAGATATATCAACAGAGGGCTTGAACCACGAAGGCAGCTGAGTGGCAGGGAGAATAGCCCGGGTCACAGCCGTGCTCCGGGCCGGGCACAGTTCCTGCGTCCTGTCCCTCCAGCCTGCCTCCTCAGGCCCGCCCACAGGCGGCTCTTGGCTAGGGACAGGGACCTAGGGGTGTCTCCAGGAGGCCCCCGCCCTCGTCTTCTGCTAGTGTCCCATTTCCAAGGATGAGCTAGTCAGCAGCTTCCTAAGATTTCTAAGAATAAACGTCGAGGGGGTGGTCACTGCTTTCTAGATCATTCAGTGTTTTCTGGAAGCACAATTGGTCTTTTTTGCATAATCACAGCCGGCACTCACAGCCTGTAATCACAGCATGTTCTGGGCTCCCCCTCCTCCCTGGCCTGGGGGAGTGAGGCTCAGCGTTGAGGCTGTACCCAGAGCAGCAGGACAGATCTGGGCCTGGATTCCAGCTGGGGCCTCCCACGGGCGACTCATCCGTCTATGCCCGAGGTGCCTGGAGAAGCTTGGCCCCAGCCCTGCTTGCCATTATATGCTGAGCCCTGAGCTCAGTGCCAATTGTGGTGAGGCCCAGAGGACGTGAAGGCCACCCAGGCTCTCTAGGAGCTCACAGTGCTGGCGAGAGCAGCACCCCACCTCCAAAAAACCACTCGTGGGACCGTGGGTGCGGTGCTGACTGAGGATGAGGAAAGTTCAGAGGCGGGAGCAGCTGCAAGGGCTGAGAAGTGGGGAGACAGATGGAAGCAAGGCCTGGAAGAATGGTCAGATAGGACAGGGACAGAGGAAGTGTCTGCATCCATGGCCTCTTTTGGGCTGTGTGTACCCCCTCAAAAGGCAACACAGTGACCAAGGAAGCCACAGAGTGTGGGGGCTGAGTGAGGGGCAAATGTTCCAAGGAGGCCTGGTCTCCACTTTAGGTCCTGCCATACTCCGCCGGAGGGTGTGGCCTCCCCACTTCCCAGCAGCCCGTCCCCGTAGACAACAGGACTCACTGTGACTCCTCCCCCAAGCCTGCTCCCCTGCACATGGCAGCTCTGACCATGCAAACACATATCCTACCCCCTTCCAGAGAATGACATCACCAACTGTTCCCTCTGTCCTATCACCTGACGCTCCTGGAAGCTGAGAATGTCCCCCCCACCCCCACCCCCGGAAAGCTGGATGGGTCTCACCCTCTCTCCCACCCTGGTGCAGAGAAGACAGTATCTGGAGTCCAACAGACACAAGAGTTTGATCCTGGCTGATAGAAATCAAGGAACTGCTTGCCTAGTGTGTCAGAACCAGGATCAAACTCTGTAGAATGGGGATAACCACGCTCGTTTTGCAGTTTTTAGGGAGATAAAGAAGAACTGCCTGGAATGTGTCTGGCACTGTGCCTGGTTCATAGTATGTACTCACAAAATGCTAGTTTCCAGTTTTTCCCCTCCCTGTCCTAACCCTTTTCCCTCCAATAAGTGACTGGGACAGGAATCCTACTCTAAGGCCCTCTGCCTGCAGCCTGCCCTCAGAGTACGTGGCTGGTCATGGCTGTGTGACCACTCTGCCCTGGGAAAGCCTAACGTTCCCGAGCCCAGGCCCATGGTGTTGGTAGGAGAAGCTGTGGGTGGAGCCATTGTAGAGATGGAAACCAGGATGTCCAGAAGGGGGCCAGGGACAGACTGTGGCTCTACTACTCCATTCTCACCTAATCCCCAGACCACTGGGGAGTGGCCGCCTCTACCCTCTGCTTTCTGCAATGAGCTTGGCTCAGGGACAGAGGCAGGATGACACAGACTGACCAGTTCAGGCCAGCAGCCACAGCAGGCAGGTCTCTGTGCCCTGGGGCTCCCTGTAGCCATCAGCAAGGAAGCTTCAGACTGGAGGGCCAGGCCTGCCATTGCTTCCTGCTTTAGTTTAAGTATGAGAGGATGCATTAGGTGGGGCCACCCAAAAAGTCTGAGGCACCAGCTCTGTGCAGTGGCTTCTTTTTGCTCCACCTATGAGGCAGGGATCATGTCCCAGGTGGCATTTCAAGGTTTCTTTCACAGGAGGAGGCGTGGATGCTGCCGGACACTTGGACACTTACACGGGAGTACAGAGCATTCTTGATGCCTTCAAGTCTTGACTGAGCCCTGGGCTGAGAGCAAATCCTCACTTCTTCACTAGATCTTCCTTGTGCCAGGCCCCAAGCTGGCCTCTGGGGAGAGACGGAAAGGAAATCTGACAGACTCATGGCGAGGTGAGTACGAAGTGAATCAATGACTCCGGATAGGCCAGTCACAAGTACATGGGAGATGTGGGAGGATAGAGTTTGATGTGGACCTTGAAAAACTGAACATTGTGAAGATGACCAAAAAGAAAGGAATCAGTAAACCATGTGAACAGAGGCCCCCCAGGCTGGTGTGTCTGGTCAGCTGGTGAGTGTGGAAGGAGAAGCTGGGCAGTCAAAGGAGCTTGGAGGCAGGATGAGAAAGAGCCAAGTGCCAGATTAAGGTTAGAATTTATTTTCTAAGCACTGAGAGCCAACTCTGATCAGGGAATGGTGTGAGCAGAGCTGCCTCCAGGAAGAGGCCCCATGGGGCAGTCTGGATGGAGCTGGGCAGCACCAGGGCCGGATCCCCAACCCTTTGTCTTCTGCACGTGGCCAGGTGAGGGGTGCAGCCAGACCAGCAGCCTCGACTGCCTGCTGGACCCACCCAACCCATCATCCATGTGGACTCTCAAGACCAACTCCACCAAAGGTGCTGCTTCAGCCCAGAGAGGATGCGAAGCCTCCTTAGTAGATCAGAGACCCTGCTGACCACAAAGAACATGAACCAACCAGCAAAGCTCACGGACAAGCAGCTGCCCAGGCTCGGGGGCTGGGAGCGCTCCCACCGTTTGTCTGCCTCTCCTGGCAGTGCTGGTCCATCTCCATCGCCTTCTGGCCGGCTAAGAGCCAGCTCCTGCCCCACTGGCCTCTCCTGGGCTGAGCC
The DNA here is from genome assembly GCA_028627145.1 of Eidolon dupreanum. Taxonomy (NCBI): domain Eukaryota; kingdom Metazoa; phylum Chordata; class Mammalia; order Chiroptera; family Pteropodidae; genus Eidolon; species Eidolon dupreanum. Next base: position 97,372,735 of record CM053515.1, read on the forward strand.
AGAGGCCCAGTGCCACAGCTGGGCCCCAGCTCTGCTGGTCCTGTTTTTTTTTTTTTTTTTTTTTTTTACTTTATATTTTAGAATAATTTTAGAATTATAAACAAGTTTCAAAGATGGTACAGAGAGTTCCCATACGCCCAGCACCCAGCTTCCCTAATGTTAACATCTTATATAACCATGGAACATTTGTCACAATTAAGAAGTTAACAATATTCTTAACAAAACTACAAACTTTATTTGAATCCCGGCAATTTTTCCCTAATGGACATTAACTGTCCTATTTTCTGTTCCAGGATCTAATCCAGGTCACCGCAGTGCCTTTGGTTGTCACTCTTCCTTAGTCTCCTTCCACCTGTGACAGTTTCTCAGCCTTTCCTTGTTTTTCATGACCTTGGCAATTTTTAAAAAATTTTTCTTTTAGTGTGCTAAAATACATACGCATACAACATAAAATTTGCCATTTGAATGGTAAATGTGCAATTCCGTGGCATTAGGTACATTCACAAGGTTGCGTCACCATCACCACCCTCTATTTCCAAATCGTGTTCATCACCCCAGACGCTCTGTAACCATGAGTCAATAACTCCCTATTCCCTTCTCCCAGGCAATTCTCTGGGGGCTCAGAGGTGGCCCCCGCCCCAGCAACACCCTTGGTCCTTAGCGAATTGTGTGCCTGCTAAGCCTGCAGAAGAGCAGAGGTCCCCTGCCCACTGCCCTTCTCTGGAACCCGTCCAGCTTCGGGGTTCTATCAAGGTCTGGGGTACCTGCGACCCCTCCTGCCACGTACCCACCGAGATCCCTCCGCGCAAGGCCGAGGTGCCTGCGCTAACGCCTCGCGCGCGGGTGCGGGGCTCTCCCCGCAGAGCACCTCACACAGAGGTCCCCCCTGCCTGGCAGCTCTAGCCTAGGTTCGCCACTGCGGCTCTGCGGGGCGGAGCTCCGCTGCTTCAGTCCTGACTGGGTCGCCTGGCCCAGCAGGCTGGCTCCTCGGTCTAACTCCACCGCCAGGGGTGAGCTGAACACGGAATGTCCTAAAGGCCAGATGTGTGTGCCAAGAGCCGGGTGCCATGCAGAACACCCCTTGCCCTTTATAACACGCCTGGAGTATCAGTATGCCTGGCTGTCTGCCCCAGATTCAGGCATTTGGGACCTGGCGACCCATGGGCTCCAGCCACCTGTCCAGACACTTGAGCCTTCTGACCGGATATGCTTGCTGCCTGCCACACCGGTTGCCAGGCCATCAAACCCAGGCTCCACCTGCCTGGCTGATTTTCTTCCTGCTGCCTGCTCCTCCCCTGCCCGCCTGTGTCTGGTTCTAGGTGAAGTCTCCTTGGGTCAGCTTATTAATGCCTCTAGGCCTATCGGTCAAGGTGAAGCAGCCTTTGTGTCCCCAGCAGCTTGGGCTTGATCAGGGGAGAGCTGCACCAAGGTCTCTTGCAGAGGATATGCTACCTGCTTAGCAAGCAGAGAGCCTCCCCCAAACCCCGGCCCTCCACACCCAGGGGATCTCCTTCTGGACCCTTCCCTCTACATGCAATGCTGTTTCTCACTACTGGAAAGAGGTGCTGGTGGAGGGGGTTAGCCCCTCCCCCACCCATCAGTCAAATGTAGCCAACCCAGGTCCTACCATGCATTCAATACCATTCACTGAGGCTTGTCCTGACCAGACCCAGGATAGAAAACGCAGACCCAGAGCCAGGAAGGTGGAGTTGGCCCTGGGGCTGCTTGCTGGCTGTCCGCCACAGACAGAAACCAAAAGTCAGTACAGGCCCATCTTCCAGGAGCCTCTGAGGCCATGAACTCAGAGACATCCCAGGCAGCCCCAGCTTTTGGGCCACAGCACCCACCCCTTTGCCTGCCAGAGCCTCACCCTGGGACAGGTGGCTTGGTGGCTCAGGGCACAGTTTTGGGCTGCTTATTTGCTGTGTGACCTGGGGCAAGTGATCTACCTACTCTGATACTCAGTTTCTCATTTCCAAAATAGAGATAAACATTCTCATCAGTGTGGGGATCAAATGGGCTTGGTACGTAAAACCTGCTTTCTACCTTTTCTCTCACAAAATGATCCTGCTAGAACTCCTTACAGCTTAAAGAACAGAACCCCAAATTCCCTACTAGTATAGTCAAAGCCTGTTTCTACCAGAACTCAAATCAGTTTTCCCAATACAGAGACCAACTCATCCCAGTCTGCCTGGGATGTCCCTGGTTTTAGCACTGAAAGCCCTCTGTCCTGGCGGGTGACTTAGCCCTAGAAACTGAGGCAGCTGGTCACTCTATTTCCCAGCTCTCGCCTGCAAACCCCCCTCACAAGAGCCCAGATTGTTCGCACCCCACAACATGGCCGTCCTTTCTGAGCTTCAGCCTTCACAAACACTATTCCCTCCACCACTAATGCATGAGGGGAACTATTGTCCCAAGTCCCAGTCTCACATCCAGCAGGATGAGGGTGGACAAGGCCAGGCTGGGCGGTGCTGAGGTGGCCCCACCCTGGGCAGGAGGACAATACAAGGCAGGACAGGGCAGAGGTGGGTGACTCTGGCTGAGGCCCAGGGACCCCTGCTTCCTTCAGCGAGACTCGGCTTTCGCAACACGCCTCGGCGCCTGGAGGGGCAGACAGGGGGGGTTCTGGCAGCCTGCAGAGACAAGGCAGGTTCATTCGGGCATGGACTGGCCTTTTGGTGAAGCTTGAATTGAAAAGACCGCAGGCGCAAGGTGAGCACGAATCCCCAAGCGTACGAAATGTCAGTGTCAGAGCCTGCCACCAAGGGTGACGGAGGCACAGAGCGGGGTGTACCAATGGCAGCAGCTCTGCTTGCCAGTCACTTTCCTATGTGCTTCATTTGCATTATTCGTTCAACAAACATTCATTGGAGGCCAGCTGGGCACTGGGGACATGCAATGAACGCTGTCAACGCAACCCCTCCGTCCTCTCGCTTATCTCTCCCCACCGTCACCTGGGCCGGCATTATTATCCCCATCATGCAAATGCAGAAACTGTTGCTCAGGGAGGTGAGGCGGCCGGAGGACACCAAGCAGCACGTGGAGGAGAGTGTCCTGCGTGTGCCCGGCCGCCTGCCCTCCAGGACCTGTCAACCCCCACCTCCCAAGGCTCCAAGGACCCTCCTCCAAAACTCTGCGGACGTCAAGGCACATTGCGGGCTGCTCCCCTGCAGTTTATGGGGAGGCGTGCGTTGCAGCAAGACCATGACAGAGAGAACCCCCCCTCCCAAAAGTGCTCCACCCTCACGGCACCCAACCCGACTCCCAGCCCAGCTGCTCTGGCAGGACGCTGTTATGTGTTCTTCTTTGGGTGTGTAGGAGCTGAGGAGCTGTATTCCACTCTTTCCTCGGGCACTCGTTAAGGGTGAGGACTTATTGTACGAATGAGGAAACCGAGGCCAGAAAACAATGTCCTGCTCCCAGCCCAGTGTTCACTTCCGGACACAAGGAACCAGCCAGGACGGTCTACGGTCTATTCCCCACCCCCCACTCTCGTTCCAGCCCCGCAAGCCTGCAAGCCTGAGCTCCTCAGCCTCCATGCCCAGGTTGCTGTCACTTCTCTCCACGAAGGGACTATCCCTGACAAGGACAGTTCAGGGCTGGGGCTTAGGCAGACACTGGGGCTCTGGCTCTTTTGGGCTCTCAGGTGGGCACTCGAGGTCACTCCCCAGAGCACACCCCCTGCAGGGTACCTGCTCCCGCCTCAACAGTGCCAGGGAAAAGGTCCCTGCGCCCCTCCCTGTTCCCGCCATTCAAAAACAAAGAAAAAAACCCTCCATTCGGCATCCATCCTGAAAACAGTTCTATTTTCTGCTCTTTTCCTGTTCAGAATAAACAGCGACATAAAACTCGAGCAGAAGGATGGGCGTGATTTCCACGTGGCCCTTACTCGGTGAGATAAGGAATAATTAATGGCCTGGA
>CM053515.1:97377155-97394356 GCA_028627145.1 Eidolon dupreanum
AGGTCATCCCCAGTGTCCAGACCCATGGCTTCCCAAGCAGGTGCCGGGAGAAGGGCCTTGTACTGGCCTCCTGCGCTGCGGGAGTCCTCTGCAGGCCCCGCACTGAAGAGGGGCAGGTCACTCGTGGCCCTGGAGCGTTTCTGCTTTAAAGCCCAGAAGCCTGGAGAAGCTGTCTCTCCTTGGGGAGCCACTGTGACATGAACAAAAGGCCAGAGAAGGTGGCCCAGAATAGGAAAAAAGGCTCTGAGTCACTCATGGTTACACCAGGTCCCTCAAGAAGGGAAGAATCACACAGAGTCTCTGGGAAGGACCTTTAAAGATGAAGGTCAATGACTCAAGGCCTGTTAGGGCCCTGCCCTCGGGCACCTCTGACCCCTCTGTGAGGGCGGGGCCTGCGGGAGGCCCAGCAGCCGCCAGCCCACACACTGTCTCCTCTGATGGATTCTGGGCCCCGCCTTCAGCTCCCCGAGGGTCCCCTCCCCAGTTGCTTCTCTTGTGCTTTCAGTGTGCAGCAGCTGTGGCATTGTCCAGACCCCTCCCCTGCTCCCCACAGGGCCTCTGCTCCTGCCTACCCCCGTCTCTGGGCAGCTTCCCGGCCCGTAGCTCACACAGCAAACAAACAGAACAGAACTTCCCAAATCAGCCTGGCCACTCGGGGTCACAGGCAGGGAGAGGCCAGGCACGACTTCAGAGGAACTCGTAAAGCAAGGGTGTAAGTGAGGAGATGGCATTTTTTTCCCTATTAGATGAGAAAAATTAATTTAAAAGTTGATAATTTTCAGTGTCACCAAGGGTGTGGGGAAACACTCTCTTGTTTTCTTGGTAGAGTATAAATTGGTCAGCCTTTAGGAAAACAAACTTGCAATATCTTTCAACATTAGAAATACTTGTGTCTTTTCATCTATTCTTTCATTCAACAAATATTTACTGAATCCCACTATGTGCAGACTCAACTACTTAAGGATAGGACTCAAGTATCCTAGTTGAGTGTTGGGGATATAGCAGTGAATCAGACAAAGACAGTACCTGCTCCTATGATGCTTATATTTTAGTGGGAAAAGCAGACAATAAACAAATAAGTCTACATGTAATTTATAGTAAATTCTGTGATGAAAAAGAAAACAAATAAGGAGATCAAGTATAGGGTAAGCTGTGGGCCTTTCAATACTTGGACATACGAATTCAGTTTCTAGGAAATGCTCACAGACATGCTTACATGTGTGTACAAAGACACATATACACATAGAAATGTTCATAAAAGAAAAAAATTGTAAACACCCAGATGCCTAACAATAGAGAAGGTGGCCAATGAACTGTCCATCCACACGAGTGGATAATCTGCTCGCATTAGAAGGAATGAGGCAGCTCCACATGCACTAAAGACATATTGTTAAGCAAAAGCGGGGTGTCTTAGAATCATATACGTCAGTAAAATAATCCTTACCTGTATTTTCAAATGCATAAAAAAAGGTATAGAAATAATTAATGGTGGTTTCCGGTATAAGAAAAGAGGAAGGGATAATTATAAAATCAGACTTTCACTCTTTACACAAAGTGTTCCTGTATTGTGTGAACTGTTTTTAGAAAAGACCACTAGCATATATTTATGTATTCCATGGATTAAATAAAAACTCAATGGATGCTCCCCATCACCCTCCATTGCAGATGGGGAGACTGAGGTTTACAAAGTCCAGGTGTTTGTCCAAGGTCACAGGGCTGCACAGTGAGGGTCAGGGTTTGAAGCTACATTTGTCGAGCTCCAGAGTCTGCGGACCTGTTTGGCACGGATGGTGTTGGCCTGGGCCACACTTCATAATGACACCTCCCCTCCAAAGAGGAGCCGTCAGTGGTGGGTCCTCCTTCTGCTCTGATGACAAATGAAGACCCTCCAGCCAAGCCAGGTGTTCGTACTTCCCTAGGCCCAGGGCCAAAAAAGGCCGCCACCTCTGGGACCCTAAGTCCTGGCTCCCAGGAAATCGAGGACCTGAGATTGCTTCAATCTGCAGTCACAATCATAATCAGAGCTGAGAAATGATAGTGACAGTTATAATAATAACTAATATGTAATAATAATAGTGGCTAAAATAGTGCTGGCATTGTTGCAAGGATCGATCCATCTAATCCTTTAATTATTGTAGCTAATATTACCCCCTTTTACAGATGAGAAAACTGAGGCACAAAGCATTTAATAGCTGGTTTAAAGTCACAAAGCTAGAAAGCCAGGATCCAAGTCCCAGTAATTTTCAGAGCCTATGCTTTTGACTTCTATTATACTGACTCTCCTGAAGCTAGTTAACACATGTCATCCTCATGTGCTAGGCATTGTGGTAAGTACTTTAAATACATTAACAAATTCATTGTTCTGAGATAACCTTAAGAAGTAGGTACTATTAGAATCCCCATTTTACAAGTAGAAAAACTAAGCACAGAGAAGTTAAGTCACTTGACAAGGTCACATAGCATATAGATGTAAAAGGCGGAATTCGAGCCCATACATCTGACTGCAGATTTTGTGCTCTTAAACATTGTGCTACATTAACAGATAGGCCCTGAGACTCTGATACTCTCAAGGTACATTTTCTGTTTCTAGAGAGGAGTCCTGGAAATCTCCACGGGCGTTTTGGCACTCACTGGAGCAGGGATGACCAGTAATTCCTATCTCTAGTCTCCTTCCATGGTTGAGGAGCTAGCTGTCTCACTGTGCTGGGATGAATAGATTAGTCTCTTTATTGTCCCGCTAATGCCCACGGTGACAAGCCACCACATTGCAGGCCTGGAAGGGGCTGGCGCTTCAGGATGAGTCCATTCCAGATTTGGAGCTGGGTGGTGGTAGCGGGGGCAGGGTGAGGGCTGTTCAGGGGACAGCCTACACGAGCTCTTCTCTCTCCCTCACTTCCCATTCTCCTTCTACCTCATTAGGATGAAAAGACAAAGTCGTTCCAAGGAAATGTAGCGGAAGTGTCCTTCCAGCTCTGCTCTTGTCCTGGTGGAAGGAGCGCACTGGGCCTGCTGCCCCCGCCATGCTCTGGGGCCAGTGCCCGCTGGGAGGGGCCAAAGCAGGTCCAGGGCACCAAGTGCTGCTCTCGGGTTACCATGACGCTCCAGGAAGCGGCACGCGGTGCCTGGCTGAGAAGCAGGCTGCTGCCAGGCTGCTTTGTGCATTTGGTGGCTTTATCGGCAACTCATCAAACTCTTGGCACAAACACTTCCCTCCTCCAGTGACAGGAGCTCACACTTCAGAAAGCATCAGATTGCTCTGAAATGTGATGACGGCGTCTGTCGACTTTTGCACACAGAATGGTGTTCTACAGTGAGAATATTTGTCTTGGCCTTCTGGAACTGTGTGGGCTTCCGGACCCATGGTCCCCCACTCCCTGGAGCAAGGTCGGGTGGTAGAAGGGGCAAGAGTGGACAGGGCGAGGTGGCAGAGAGCTCACAGGAGCAGCTACCTCTCCACACTCCATTTGTGGAGCCGGGGGAGGGAGGAGGATTCTGGGACATTCCTTGGCCAGGCAGCAGGCACAGCTGTGACCGGCAGCAGCTGCAGAGTCCCAGAATGGGTGAGCGTGGCCTCTCCCTCCTTTGGCCTGGCAGACAACCTCCTGCTTCTCCAGCTACTTTGCTGGCTATAGATATTACCCGCTGTGGAGTTGAAACATTTTTCATTCCTATTCGCCATGTATGGAAATACACAGCCTCTCCAAAAGTGTGTGACGTCAAACTTTTAGATTTTTGCTAACATATAAATAGGTAAGAAATAGTATTTCAGGGTTGTTTTAACTTGCATCTCTCTTCTTAGGAGTAAGGCTGAGTTTTTATTTATTTTTTTGAATATACATAGTTAAGAGCCATTGTGCCCATTTTTACATGGAATTGTTTGTCTTTTTCTCCTTTACTTTTAGAAGCTCCTTAAATATTAGGATATTAACCTCTGTCTTTTGTATAAGTTGCAAATGTTTTTCCTAGTTTTGTTTTTGTCTTTTTACTTTGTCTATGGTATTATTTCGTCACTCAAAAAAAAATTTTTTTTTTGTAAAGATCATGACTTCGTAACCTAGACTGCAAAGATGGACTTTAAGAAATCTGAAGCCCCCATTATTTATGCAAATTTCGGTGCGTGGAGCTCTAGATCTAGGAGATCTACTCTTAAACCAGATCCGCCTCTGCCCAGCAATGTGACCTGGCCTGGTCACACGAGAGAGGCCAGGTCTGTTAGACTCTCCTCTGAACAAGACCCAGACTGGCCGCCTTACACAGTTTCCTAGGTTGATTTCCCGAAGACGAGGCTGACTGTGCAGTAAAATGGGAATGATAATTCCTTCCCCATGGAGTTTTAGTGGAAGTAGATACAAGAGGTAATTACAAGAAACCCACCTCAGGGCAGTGTGCCGATGTAAATCAGGGCAGTCCCGGGGTCTGGGTACTGGTCTGAGCTTTTGTTTAGGGTTTGTGCTTGTACGATGGCCTTTGCATCTGTATTCCATTGATTCCTCCTTCCTATGGAAGATGGGGACGCTCTTCTGTGACATGGACTCTCCCTGGGGCTCTCATGCTCTGTCCATTGGCTAGAGGGCAAGCTTGTGGGTAAGTACATGGCTGAGATTGTTCTCCCAGCTCCTAGCTGATACCCTTGCTCTGGCACATCCTGTTCCCCCGATTCCTACCATAATAGTGAAGGGCAATACAGGTGGAACCTGAAATATTTGGCCCCGTCTTCTTACTCAGCAGGCTCTTGTCAAATCCAAGTCCAAAAGCCTGTGGCCACTCCTAGTCTGGAGTGAGATCTTAGGAGAAAGGCTCACTCCGGCAGGCAAACTGTTTGCTGGCAATCCCAGCTCCCGCCACCAACTCAGACACGAGTGGCTTTAGCGGGAGGTGCTGGAGGGGAGGGCGGGTACCGACAAGGCCCTGATAGACCTCAGTCAAGCTTCTATTTCATCTCCCTCACCAGGCCTTCTAAACCTCAGCCAGTTGGGTCCCGGTCTCTGCTCCATCCATCTTCTCAAGGGAAGGCGTGAGATTAGTGAAGAGAAAAAAGATCAGAGTTGGGAAGTTTCAGAAAAAGGGACCCTTTTCTACTCTCTTGCTGGAAGTAGAAATCAGCTCAACCCGAGAGGAAGTTGGTGTAGCAATAAATGTGAAATTTTAAGTATGCATACCCTTTTCTGCAGCAGCTACCCTTCTAGGAATATACCCATAAAGAGGCAAATGTCAAGAAATTCACTCAACATTATCTTTACTAACAAACAATTATGAACAACCTAAGTGACAATAGGGAAATAGCTAGAAATGTCAATAATGGTGGATTGATTAAACAGCCATTAAGAAGGACACTATATCTCCATATTCAATAATACAGAAAAAAACTCTGAAAAAGAGTGGAATAAAAGGTACCAAAATAATATCTATATTACATTCTAATATATACATATGTATGAAAAATAGTACATACATAATCTGGACATGTATAATATGTTTACAGACATATCTGGTAGGATGTATACTACAATGTTAATAGTATATAGTATATGACAGTATACAGTGTATACCAGTATATATTACATAACAGTATACAGTATATAACAATATGCAGTATATAACAGACTTTCAGAAAAAAAAAACAGAGGCAAAATCGGATCTGGGGCTAGGCAAAGAGTTTTTAGACTTGACGACAAAGGCGTGATCCATAAAAGGAAAGATTTATTAAAACTGAAAACTTTCGTTCTACAAAAGACCCTCTTATGAAGGTGAAAAGACAAACTACATTCAGGGAGAAAAACACCTATCCAGCAAAAGACCAAAAACCCAACAAAACATAACCAAGAAAAGGAGTTCCTCAACATAAGCTATCAGGGAAATGCAAATTAAAAGTACAGTGAGATATCACCACACGCCTATTAGAATGGCTACCATGACAAATAAAGACAGCCCAGATACGTGGCTAGAAAGGGGTCTCCTGGTGCCCTGCCCCAGCTGTTCTGAAATCAGTCTGGGAGAATTTAATTCTGAGTGGACGATTCCCTAGTTGGAAGAGCCCGCCCCTGCAGCCATGGCAACAAGCTGCAACCTCCGCCAGCTCCGCCGCCCACAGCGTTGGTGCCTTGGTGCCGTCCAGGGTCAGGCTGCCCTCAATCCCCGCTCTGCCTCTCCCCACAGCTCAGAACCAGTCGTTTCTAAAATCAGTTTACATTTAACTCCCAGCCTAGTACCTTAGTCCCAGGAGCTCATGGGGGCCGAGGGACTGCTTTCCTTTCTTTCGTCTCAATTTCCCTTCATGTTATTTATGAAAGAAATCATACAATTTTAAATAGATAAAAGTTTGAAAATAATTAACCTTTTAAACTATTTTCGATTCAATAAAGTAACAGCAGTTATTATTCATATGCTTGTCTGTGTGTCGGACCCCATGCTAAGCATTTTGTATGTGTTACCTAACAGTTCTTACAACCACGTTATGAGTAGGCATTATTTATTATTATTATTATTATTATTATTATTTTTACAAATGAGTTCAGAGAGGTTAAACAACTTGGCTAAAGTTACACAGCTAATAAGTGGCAGAATCGAGACATGAACCCAGCCACACTGTATTCCAAAGCATCCACCCCCATACTGACTTCTGACAAAGCAGGTTCAATGCCAGTGTCACTGATATTAACTGAGGCCAGGCTTATTGCTAGAACATGCAACCCCACATTTCAGTGGTAAACACGTTATTCCATTGGTTGGAACTTAGTTGCATGGGCTCCACCTAACTGCAAGAGACGGTGGGAAGTGTGGGTCCACTGTGCGCCCAGGATGCAGGCATTGGTTAACGCATAAGAGTGTCTCAGCCAAATCCACCTCAGTGATACATTTTTCTTCACCTGAACTCACACCTCAAGTCAATGTCAAGATGGTCTGATCAGGATGCAGAATGGCCAATCTTTGCACGATGCCATGAACAGAGAAGCTGCTTCTTGTTTCTGGCAGAACCTGGGCAAGGCCCGTGCTCTCTGCAGAAATTCAGAGAATATATCTTTAGTCCTCTTTGTTCTGCATCCTTTCTTGTCCTTATGCAGAGAAGCTCTGCTGGCCAGGCTGGGCGGGAGGCTGGACAGGGGTGAAAGAAGCCTCCACCGCCCTTTCCAGCCTGGGCGCTGGGCTCATGCGGGCTGTACAGGAGCCATTCCTCTCTCACCACCCCATCCCGCCTCTGAGCTACTTGCTGGACTTTGCCAGACAACATGCGTGAGTAACCGGGACGAGTTAGGCATTGATGCGGGCCTCACCGGACACCAACCATCCCCTCTGTGCCCACCTGCCAGCCAAGGACACAGGTACCACCTGAGCAAAGGTGCCCAGCAGCCCAGGCAGAGGTTCCATGAGTTCTTTGCTGCTGCTTCCCCTGCCTCTCTGCCTTTTTGACCAGCCAAGTCGGCCTATTTCGTAGACGACTCAACTCTCAGGGACATCAGGAATTTGCACTAATTCAATTAAGCAATTAACCTATCGAGTGGCAAGAAATGCCTGGGCCATACCCTCTGCTGAATGGAGCAGGGCTGCTGTCCCGGCTTCTGTCGTTTGTTCTTTAAAAGGCAGTTAGGAGCTCGCCCAGATTGTTCCTGCCCCCTGCGAGGTTGTGTTCCAGAAACAGCAGTCTGTCTTTGAGGATTATCTGGTTCATATATTTTATCGGGCGTGATGTGGGCAGAGCTGGGAGCTAGGAAACCCAGTTCAGGGGCTGGCTGAGCTATGGACTCTGTGACCATGGGCAAACCCTTTGTGAGCTCTGGGCCTCAGCTGCCTCATCTATAAAATGGGAATAAGTAATGTCTGGTCTTCCTAACTGGCAAGGTTGTTGTGGATGATTTGGAGGGAAAATTCTAAAAAGTAGCCCATATATACAGATAGAGGACTCAAGGTCACGATTGTCCTTGGGCAGGCTATTGGGTGGATGACTCAACAACTGGCCCCAACCCCATCTTTTTCTTCAGCTCTCGAGGGTAACAAGGCAGCATCCTCATTTTCTTAGCCTGCAGGGTAGTGAAGCTGGGGGTGGCCACAAGATACAGTTCTGGCCAGTGAAATATAAGGAGAAGTATTCCTGAAGCTCCTGGGAGAACTTCACTTTTCCTGATTAAAAAATTACAACAACAGAGCAGACAGGGCTGACCTGGCTCTTCTTCCTTCCTGCTTCTTTCTGCCTTGAATTCTGAAGAGATACTAGGAGCTGGGGTGACATCTTGGGACCATGACGAGGCTTAGGGCTTATCTAATCAAGAATGGCCTCACCTTAATGACCTCTGCAAAGATTCTATTTCAAAGAAGGTCACCTTCTGAGGTTTCAGGTAGACATGAACTTGGGAGGGTGCTATTTAATCCACTTCAAGCCCCACTGCCCCCAAACCTAATCCATCAGCAAGTTCTATTAACCTTACTTCTAAATACATTCTGGTCCTGGCCACTTCTCACGACAATGACTCAGCCATCCTACCTCAAATCCCATCCTCACTTACCTGCCTCCACACCAGTCTCATAATGGCCTCTGCTGCCCACAGCAACTCTCTTAGGCAGGGAAGGCAGACGGGGGCCTCAGCCCTGACTCGGCACAAGGTACAGGCTTCTGTACGGCTCATGGTTCTGGAGGCTGTGATGCTCTCTGCTCCCAGCCCGTCCCATCATGTGGCCCTGTCATGAGTGCCCACAGCAGCGCTGACGGTGGCCCACAGCAGCGCTGATGGTGCTGCAGCTGGAATTCCACTGGGCTGGACCCTCAGCGATGACGAGGTCAAGGAGAGAGAGGTTCGCCCTATCTCCACAGTTCAGTCAGAGAGGACAGAGCTGGGTAGGTGTCCTAGAGGCACGCACACCTGGCCACTTCTTGGAAGTGGACTTAGATCTGGGTTGGGCAGGAGAGGTGGTGTGGGAAGGTGCTCCCAGGTCACCTCTGCCTGGAGCCACAATGAAAAAGAAGAGAAGCCGCATGTTCCTCAGGGGCGTTCTGCAGATGGAGGCCTCCCCTTCTTGAAAATGACTGGGTTTTCGGGATTCCCCGGAGCTTCTTCTGTGCCCCACTGGTGGCAAAGATCCTGGAAACTTGGTGGTGGGACAAGGCTTTGAAGCAGCAAAGACTGCTAACCAGCTACAGGTGATTCTAAGGAGATGGGCCAGCTGGTAAGTACAAGGACAAGCTTTGCAACCAGGCAGGCTAGTTGATGCATGGGCTGATTCAGGCCAACAAGCATTAAGTGCCTTCTGTCTACCTGGCACTGTGGGTTGGTGGGGTCAGAGCAAGGAAGCTCCTGGGAGAAGCAGAGGACAGAGGAGGCAGTGGTGTGAGAGGGGAGGGTCTGAACTCGACACTGGCAACATCTCAGAGCTGAGAAGGCATCCACTCTCAACCCACAGCTGCGGGGTGTGGAGGGGTGGGGCGACTTCACGGCCCACTGAAGCTCACAAAGGCCACTGCAGCCCCCCGGTCAGGCTGGACGGGGGACAGACCCTTCTCCTCATTTGTCAAAGATGTGCCTGCTTGTGGCAGAAGACTGTCAGAAATGACGGTGGGGGGCAGGTCCTGCCAACCTGGAGACTGTGATTCTGAAAGTGGGACAAACAGGCTCAGCTCTCCGGTTCTCTGCTTTCCCATCCTTCCTCCCATTGTCCTCGGACAAAGGGCTCACCGTGGGATCTGGGGTCATCCTTAGAAAGCTGAAAATAATATTAAGCAGAGTTTCTATTTTAGAGGGAAACACTTTCATCATGGATCTTTCAGAAATTTCAATTCAACACCTATTTAAGGAAATATCAAATTGTTCCCACAAACACAGTCTGGGGTAGGAGGCCACTCCCCACGCCCTCCGCCCACCGCCTCCAGCCCCGACTCCAGCTGGTTGGAATGTTCTGGGCAGCTGCATTGGACTCGCAGCGGTCCCTCCTGGCGTGAGTGGACGCCAAGGTCTGGCCCCACCTGCCAGGCGATCCCGCCCTCCCCCTCACCGCCTGCCCTCTGGCTGGGTCAGAACCAGCAGCGAGTGCCTGCGAGAGGCCCAAGAAATGGCCGGGCAACCCTGAAAGTGTCCCCAGGAGGACTGCAGTCTCCACGTCGGGTTGACCCGGGACCCTGGTCCAGGTCTGACTTCGGATCCCGCCTACTCGTCTTGGCACAGCGTGCTTCTTGGGGCGAGTGGATAATTGGGTGGAAGTAAGAAGGAACAGTCTACGAACGTAGTTTGTTAAATCTTTACCCACTTGCGTTGCAGACTCAGCTTTGAAATTCCAGAAGGAAAAGCAGAGACGCAAAGAAAAACGTTACATTTCAAATCTTTCCCACAGTGACTCAGATCAGAAGTGGGGTTTTGCCTTTTTTTTAAAAACAGAATCAATACTGTCGTTCATGAAAACAGCCTTTTTTCCCCTCTTCCGCTGCAGTCCTGATCCACCTTTCTTGGCGCTGTGAGGAACCAGAGAAGGACGCCAACACCAGCTCTCCTCACGGCCTGGCCTGGGCAGCAGGGCAGAGCAGCAGAGGGGGCTCTCTGGAGGGAAAGAAGTTGGAGGGACCCTCTGCTTTCTTCAGGAGGGGACCCTGCCATTCATAACCACATCCCCACCAACTTCTAGGCCCTCATCCCACTCAATAAGGGCAAACTCCAAGCAGGGGACAGTGGAGATCACCCATCTCCTTGGAGCACCCTGGCCAGTGGCTTCCCACATGGACCCCAGCACCCCGCAGATATTTGTGTCTTTCCTCCAGACCCCCATATGGGGGCGGATCAGTGGGCAGCGTAGGCAATGACTTATAAGGTAGTTTATTCCAATGTCTCGATAATTTTTTTTTTTTTTTTTTAGCTGAAGAGACTCGAATGCCATCCCTTTAAGCGAATACTCCTTGGCGCATAGGTGGAATCTGTGCATGTATGGAGCTTTTTCCTTGGCTCTGGCAAATGAAACACACTTAGGTCTCTCTATTTCCCCCGTTAACTTTGAGAATTCCGTAGGATGAGAGCCATGCGGCTTAAAGAGGGGCACTCCTTTTACGCATCCGTCCACTGAGTGTCTCGTACTACATTAACCGAAGAGCTGAGTTTGAGCTGCGTTTGAAGACGAAAAGCAGCATTCCAGAAAGACAAGGGGACAGGTGCTTTGGAGCCAGCGAGCTCGGTCTGCTTAGGGAACTGGCAATGAATTCGACATTGCTGGGGCACAGGGAGCCTGTGGGCTGGCGGGGGCCGGCTGGAGTGGGAGAGGGCAGACTGTGAGGGGTCTCGTAAGCTACATGGAGAAGTTCAGACGTTATCCTGGGTGCCCGGGAGCTCCCGAAATGATTTAAGGGGGAAATGAGCTTCTGAGATCGACATTTTACAAGGAATTTTAAATCCTTCACCTGGAAGTACATCTACAGTGATCTTCTTTCTTCGAGGATTTCAAATGCTTCTCGGATCATAAGCTGGACTATGCTTGTCTTGTGACAAGGGATGACTTACCGTGGGCTGAAAAGCCCTGTCTGGCCCATGTCTCTGGCAGGACCTTGCATGGTGGGCCAACTAAGCAAAGAGAAGGGGCCCCGCCTAAACCCCCTTTGTTGAGAGCTATAGTTAAGTACACTGTCTTGGTGAAGAGGGTCCCCAGGATGATCTCAGATGTGCGCAGGTCTTAGGGGGGGATAGGTCAAGTGGTGTCCCCAGTCTTGAGCCATTGAGTTGGGTTGGCCAATGAGGGGTTGAGCTTGGACTTAGCCAGGGTAGAAAGCGGAGAAGAAGAGAGTGGAAGGAGAAAAGTGGCTGTGGATATGGGGGCGGGCACGGAACTAGTGGTGTTCTTCCCTCGGCCTTACCTTTCGCGCCCCAAGGCCCTGGGAGCCTTCCTGGAGGGGTTTAGAGCCCTTCCACATCCAGAGCTGCAGACCTGCATTAGCCTTTAGCCCACACGACTGCTACCACCTGTCAGTCTGGAGGCTGGGGCTGGTGCCAGCTCCTACACCCAGGGGCCTGGCACGGTGCTGGCCGTAAAGAGGGCATCTGGTGAACGTTTGCCAATCACCTGGATGGGGCCAGGCCCCCTGTTCCTCAACTTGAGCTCCGGGTCTTAGAGATCCCCCTGGACCACAGGACACAGCTCTGGCCCCTCTCTGTGGTTGTAGGGCTTTGTATCCGTGGGTTGCCACTTGGCCAAAAGCCACTCCTACCCTCCCTCCTAGTCCCAGTTTCCTGCCATGATGTCACTCACTCTCCTGTGTCTTCTTCCCCTGTTCTTGCTGCCAGAACATTTCTATGTTTCACTAGGAGGGAGACACTCCTGTCCTTTCCACTCCCTGCCCCTTCCTCAGTTTCCTTTTCAAACGATGAATTTATTCCTTGATGAGCTTCCTGAGGACCCGGCCAGGACCCCATCGAGGTCTGTCCCTGCCTCAGGGGACACCCCTCAGAGCCTGGGAGACCAGAACCCACCCCACTGTCCCCCCTGGGGATCAGCGGCACAGACTCCCAGGGCCTGGAACCCATTTGGTTTTAACCCACCCAGGACAGAAGCCCAGGCCCATGAGTCCCTGTCTATGCCCCAGAGTCCAGAACCAAGCCAATGTCACTATAAGCAACAACTGCACTAATGAGAAAGGCCTCTCGTGGAAGCTGGCCGGTGGCTCACGAGGCAGCACGGGAAATCCGAGTGGTGGGGTTGAGAGATCAAAGTCCGTCTGTCTTTTCTGGTGGGAGAGGGGAGATCAGGTTCCAAAGATTTCTGAGAGGGAGGAATTAATCCTGCCTTTAGTCTGTTGGCCGTTCTTTTATCCAGGCAAGTAGTGTCCTGTCCTCTTTGTAGGAGCTGCTTCTCCAGATGCAGAGCGAGGGTCATTTCCTTACTATGGTGCACAACCGTGAATGGGATACTATTCCTATCCCACAGGGAGGAGGCAAGGCTTGACGAGACCCCATGTGGTAGAGCCCACCCCATGCCGCCCGGGGGTGCATGTTCAGCGGCCCCTGATGGTGATGCCACCACCAACTGCTTCTCATACAGGGTGAGGCCAAACGCAGTTTCTCTGTTGCCAGTGGAAGAACTCGATGTCAAATTCTCATCCTAACCTCACCTCCCTGGGGCCAGTCGTTGGCTGTTCACGCCACTGTGGGATGCTGTTCACCTTCCTCCCAGGGGCCCACAGTCTCTGGGTTAGACCAGATGAGCCTGAGCTGTCATTGAGCAAAATTGAAACTACTGTAGAGGAAATAAGAGAACAGGGTGTGAGGCAAGAGAGTGGCCTTTGGTGTGAGAGAGATCTGAGTTCCAGTTCTGGATCTGCCATCTGAGTAGCCATGTGACCTTGGGCAAATCCCTTCACTTCTCTGAATCAGCTCTTCATCATCATCATCATCATCAGTACCATTTACTGTGTACTGTATGCCGAGCAAGTATTACCTCATGTGATTCCCGTAACAACCCTATGAAGACTATTCTTCCTACTTTAAAGATAAAGAGATAAGGTTCAGGGAGATTACTAAACTTGCTCTAGACCAATTTAGTTAGTAAGTAGCTAGGATTTCCCCCCAGCTCTGATTCCAAAGACTGTGTGTGATAGGTCAAATGGTGGTCCCCAAGAAGATGTGCCCCATCCTAAGCCCCAGAACCTGCGAAGGTGACTTTATTTAGAAACAGGGTCTTCGTAAATGGGATTAAGTCATGGATTTTGAGATGAGATCATCAAGGATGGTCCAGGTGGGTCCTAAATCCAGAGACAAGTATCCTTGGAAGGGACAGGAGAGTAGAAGCAGGGAGAAGAGGAGAAGGCCGTGAAGGTGGATGCCAGTTTGCAGTGAAGCGGCCACAAGCCAAGGAGCTCCTGGAGTCACCAGAAGCTGGAAGAGGAAAGGAAGGATTCTCCCCCAAAGCCTCCAAAGGGAGTGTGGCCTTTCCAATATCATGATTTTGGACTTCCGGCCCCCAGAACCGTGAGAGAATAAGCTTCTGTCGTTTTAAGCCACTCAGTTTGTGGTCGCTCGTTACGTCAGCCCAAGACGCTCGTATACCATGACACGTGTGCAGCTGCACGTTGTTGTAAAACTGTCCAAGGAAACCCGCTTGTCGGAGCAAACAGCAGTGGAAAAGTTTATAAGGACTCTTAGGTCCTCCCAGGCCAGCTGTCCCCGCTGACACCAGCCTTGGTTAGCACATCCAAGTGGCTTTGAGCCACTTCCCTGGGGAAGCCACTCTCTGTGGGGACAGCAGTTCCCACAGACTGAGGGCGGTCAGCAGGGCCCAGCGCTCTCCCCTCCTGGCAGCTGCTCTGCCTCGGTGCTGCCGCTTGTGGCTCAGGCTGCTTCTGGTTTGAGGCCCCCTCCTTTCGATGGTGGTGCAAAGAGAGCAGGGCCAGCCCTCTGGGTGTGGGGAAGAGCGCAAGCAGGGACCAGTGCTCCCAGGCTATTAAGAAATCTGATTGAGTCAGAAACATCTTGTGGCTCCTCACAGCCTCCAGAACCTAGTTCAACTTCTTAGCTTGGAATCCAAGGCACTTGGTGATCTGGCCACAGGCTGCTGCCGGATTCCTGGCCCCTGGGATGCTGACCCAGCTCTCCGAGGCCTGGCTCTGTGGCTGAGATGACGGCCTGTGTATCTGCACCCCTGCCATTCGGTTAGCCTGAGTATTCTACTACCTCTGTCCATGAAGCTGACCCGACACACTCTCCTGGGGGTCCTCCTCTACTCTGGTTTCTCTCTGTGCCTCCTCGAGCCCACTCTGCCCTGTGGGACAGGCAGGGGAGGGCCTGCCCACTTCTGTCCTGGCCCAGGTCTCTCAGAGGCAGTGCCTGGTCCCCCTCAGTAACTGCACGGGCTCAGCGCACAGTAAGTGCTCAATCGATGCTCATCGTTGTGAGTTGGGTTGAATGAATTTAAAGCAGCATGTCCTTAGTTCCTCTCCTCCTCAAGGGTTTATGCTGCTCCTGTGTCTGTAGCTTCTCTGCTCCCTACTGATTCTTGCCCTCAAGTTGTGATCCAGCCTCAGCTCACCAGATCTAGTTCTGGGGGCACCATTCTCTGAGACCACGATGGGAGTGGCAACCCCGGCAGCTGTGCCCGGTGGTGGCCCTGTCCCTGGGAGCCTTCTGTCTCCCGGTGCCGGCCCCGGCTCAGGGAGTTTAGACTCTGCTTCTCCCCCGAATCCCCATTTTTAAAATCTTGCCCAGCACCTTGCCCCACGGCGAGGGCTTCCTCCTGGGCTGCAGAATCCCCCGCTGCGGATGCAGCCAGCGCCGCACAGCAGCGTCCTCAAGCAAACACCTCATTCTCTGCTCCCCTCTCTAATCGTAGGACTAGAGGGGTCCTGAACCAGGTCACCCACCCGCTGCCCACGTGCGGTGCCTTCTGCCTCGGTAAGCTGATACACGGTGTATGGTCCTAACTGAGGCACTTTTACAGGGACAAGGAACTTCGAGGCATTTTTATGCCAGGACAGCATGGGTAAACCGTGACCGTCCCTGACAAGTCGAGATCCATCCCGGCTTGCCTGACGCCACGGCCCGTGATAGTTCCATTACTCGGTACAACAAGGAGGGGCCGTTTTGGTGGACAGAAGGGCAGGGCAGGGGCAAGGCAGGGAGGGCTTCCCAGGGAGGAGTCCTAAGGTCCCATGAGGGGGCCCTGGCTTTTGCTTTTTTGCTTTCTGTGTTCCAGCCCTGCTCCCTTCCCAGGCTGAGCTCTGTGAGCTGGGCCAGCCGAGGCAGGGACAGCTGGTGCTAAAAGCCTTCAGCTGGAGGTTGGGGGCCTGGGAGTTAGCCCTGGGTCCATGTAAGGGGAGTCAGCCACTTCTCCACCTGAGCCGTGGGTCACCTCTTCTGCAAGCTGGACATAACCCTGCCCTTCCTACCTCATGGAGCCTTGAGAAGCCTCCAAGGTATGATGTGGGTGAGGGCTCTTGTGCCCTGCAAGATGTGGTCACTCCTCCTGCTTGGTGGCTGGGTGAGGTGCTCTCCTTGGATATCTGCTGTGGGGACAAACAGAGACAAAAGCACTTCCAAGCTCTCAAGCAACATACTTGCCCAATATTTCCTCTTGGGGACCTACCCCGGAGCACATCTCTCTGGGAAGGCAATAAACAAAAAAAAAATCTGACATTCCTTCCTTAAAGCATCTGGATGCAATGGAATAAAACAAGAGCTGGGATCTATCCAATAGCAAGAAATGCAAGTAGCTGAGAAACTTTCACACGCGAGGGGATGGTCGTGGGCCCGTGGTCGGGAGTCGGGGGAAGCAAAGATGCCTGCTCTGTGCCTCCAGGGAGTAGTCTCATGGTGGCCTTGGCAAGGGCAGTGGTGACCACGATGCAGCCTTCTGAGCCTTCATTCCCCCTGGGAGACACTCTAGCACCCTTGGTCACCTGGGACTCCAGTCTCTCCAGGTATATGATGTGGAGCCAGTAAAATCAGGCAGTGCAGCTTCTCTTTTAGAAGGAGCCAGCCTTGTCCTGGGCTGGCATGTTGGCCCTGGTGGCGGGCTATCACAGGCTCCCAGGGGACAGTCAAATGGACCAGGACAGGAGAAGGGCTGGGGGCGGGCTGAGGTCAGCCATACCCATTCAGTTTCTGATAATTTTAGCTACACTGGATGAAGACCAGGGGTTCTTTATCTAAGGCAATTGTCTTCAGTTTAAATGAGCCTCCAGGGAGGCTCGCAGTGGGACAGGAAGGCCAGCAGAGGCGGGGAAGGCTCAGGGGGTTGACAAAGGGCGGCTGGCTGACTCGTCCTCAGGAAGGAGCAGCCCCAGATCTGAGCAGCAGAGAGGACATCAGAGGACATCACATCCCGAGGAGGTCACTTTCTGACCTGGAAGGGCAAGAGATGAATCACAGGAACGGAAATACAGGAAACGTGGCCAGGCTTAGCGGAGAAGTCTAGCTGGAATCAATTGTTAGCCCGTCCACTTGGGGACTTTCCACAGAACACAACAAATGTCCTGCATATAGAGCATGGAGGGTCAGGAAGCCTCGGGACGTGGAGAGCACTCTGTTTTTATTGCTGTCCTACAGCCTTTCTGCGTGGCCTCAATGGATCTGAGGTGCCGGCTCCTAGACACTCCTTCCTCAGTGGGGGCAGGTGCAGGGGCTGAGGTCTTGGCAGGAGTGAGAGCCCTTAGCAGACGTGTCCACCAGGCACCTGTTCACACGGGCATGGGCTTCTGGGACATCAGTCTGTTTACATGAAGG
This sequence comes from Eidolon dupreanum, assembly GCA_028627145.1. Lineage (NCBI taxonomy): Eukaryota > Metazoa > Chordata > Mammalia > Chiroptera > Pteropodidae > Eidolon > Eidolon dupreanum. Next base: position 97,394,327 of record CM053515.1, read on the forward strand.
TGTTCTGGCCTATTAGGCTTTGGCTGCCCA
>CM053515.1:97394856-97443446 GCA_028627145.1 Eidolon dupreanum
GCTGGGCACATTCAGACAAGTCCTGGGCAGGCATCGGCCTTCTCCTCAGCCAGGCTGAGGAAGAGAAATTGCACCCATTTCTTCCCCTGGAAAGAAAAAGAAGGATGAGTTCAGTTTTGTGTCCCTGGCCCAGATCCGGCCCACAATTCAGTGGTTGTGGAGCAGGGCAGCAGCGGCTACAGGGCCAACAGGACATAAGTGCCAACATTGTGCCAACCACAGTGATATTATCCCTCTCCCCACACCCCCACCCGTCCCCCCTCCCTTCAGGGCAACCCCGTAACCGCCCCCCAGGACAGAGCACAGGGCAGTGAACGCTCAGTGCTGGGGGTACCCTCCTCCTTGCAGAATCCAGAAGGAGACTTGGGGGATACCAGAGAGGAGGAAGGAAGAGACCGAGCCTGTCTGCACAGGCTCCTCCATGAAAAGGAGGGGGACCCCCTTGGCCAGCTCTACTCAGCCCCGGGCCATGCTGTGTACCTCCTTCTCTGCCCACCTCTCCAAACTTATTCTAGTTAAGATGTCACCATGAAGGGAGCTCCCCTGGAGAAGTCCCTAATGGGGTCAGAGCCCCTGGCACTGACACCGAAAGCCTCTTCATTCTCTTGGGGACAGATGGGACCGATGGCCATTGTTCATAGGGGCCCTGTGTGTTAAGTCACCGTGTGCTTGCTGAAAGATAAATTGCATATCTGCCCCCAGGGAGAGTGGATCACAGGGATAATGCCCCTGCTTACCGCCCATTTAGTTAGGATCCTGCTTGAGGTTGCTTAATAGATAGATTAGGGAGCGATTCAAAGAAGACAAATGGGCAATATAATTGGGTTTCCCCTTGGCCTACAAGTTTGTCCTCAGAGAAAGTATTAAAGGGGCTATGGCTCTCCTTGATTTGCTCAGACTATTGTCTGGGAGTCTAACAGTGATGAGAGAGGGAGGGAGGGAGGGAGGCCAGTGTCAGGCCTTCAGGTGTCCACTCAATGCTTTCACCAAGTAAATGGGAAACTCGAGGTGCAGTGGGGGGGAGGATTTACCCACAGGCTATAGACCGGTGGTGACAGAGCAGAAGATGAGCCCATTTTTCCACACTGCCCAGGGCTCCATCCCCTCACTGTGCTGTCTCTTTCACCTTTCAGTGAAAGTGTTCTGCAGGCTGCGTGAGCCCCCAGGTCACAACCACACTCGGGAGGAGGTGGATGGGAATGGCGGAATCCTTGCCACTTCCATGCCTGGACGCAGATGTCAGGCTGAGGCCTTGAGCAAACCGAGTGTGGCTTTAAGATGCTGGATGGTGGCCCTCAGGCCCCTCAGGCCCCTGTCCCACAAACCCAGAGAGCTGGACCAGCCGGACACACAAAAAGTAGCCTGTGAGCATGGAGGAGGGTCCATCACAGCAAAAAGTCCTGGCAGCAGCAATCTCTGTGTCCTGCCCAGGAATCTCAGGGCCAAGGAGCTGCTACCCAGATGCGTGACCCCAAGCAGAAGCCTTGGCTTCTCCTGGCTTCAGTTTCCCTAGCTCTACAACACACAGGGTGTGAGGTCATTTGGGCAAGCCTGGTGAGACCCTCACCTGACTAATAAGGAGCTACGCCAAGCATTTTTAAATACGGCCTAATCTGTCAACATTTCCTGGGCAGCTCTCAGATATAACTAAGCTTGTCCTCCCTCACACAGCAAAGGGCTCTGGTGTGTTCCCTGCACCCATCCTTCGTTGTACCGGAAGTGGGTGCTTGTGAGAAAGGCTGGGCCGTGTTGCAGGGCTGAGAGAGGCTGCCTTCCATGGGCCACAGCCCCTTGCCCAAATCCCAGACTCTTAAATGTCTCTCATTTCCTAAAAGGTAAAGAAAATGGGGCATCCAGACCGCCACCTCAAAAGCATGGAACTGGGTTGCCCAAGTGTCCACCACCCCAAGTTTGGGCCAGATCCTTCTCAAATATCACCTTCCTGGTCTTCCATAATCTCCTTCCATTCCCCTCCTTCTCTCCATCTTCTCACTCCTCCTCCTCACCCTGCAGTCAGCAGAAAGCATCCTCGGGGTGCGGAGACAAGAGGAGTTGAAAATCGGTTCCACTGGGCCCCTTGAAAGAAGAAGCTCACAGAACACAGGGCTTTCCAGCTGGGAGAACCTACATATTCAGTCAGGTCAGAAATCCCCTGGCCTCCTGCGTCATAGGCTGTGGGACTCCCCAGGCTCCTCATTGATGGCCCTGTCCAGACTGTTCCCTTCCACGTCCCCACACTGGAGATCAGCTCAATATTCCAATGCCACATGGGGCCAGCCGCCCGTAGTCAAAAGGCCCTGGTCCCAAGCCCTTCACAGTAGAAGGACCAACCAGCCAGAAATGCAGCTGTGTGGGACGCAGTCTGGGCTCATTAGGAGAATGCTGGAGGAAGGCTCTGAGGCAAGGCCCTAAGGGCAGGTCTGACTGCTCCGTGCACACAGGAGACTCAGTTATTTCTCCCCCTCAACCCAGCCTCCCTAGCACACCACCCCTTTGGCGGGGCAAGAAGGAACCTGAGGTCAGCAGAGCCTCGACGTGGCCAGACATGGGCCAGGCATTACCACAGACAGAGAGCCGGGCACCAGGCCCACCGCAGGCCCAGCCACCCATTGCTGTTCATATTTTAATTACACAGTGGGAGCTAAAGTGCACACCTGGCCCAGTAATTGCTGCTTCCTCCCCCGAACCAGGTTGTCTGAGGAAATGACCTGTTTCCACCAGCCCAGGAAGCAGGAGGGCGGCAAGCTGGCACTCCAGACAAGAGTCTGGGTGCACGCTGATGCCCATCGCCAGCCCAGTCTGCTTCATGGCTACCTTCCCCCGCATGCTCAGGGTCCCCAAAACTCCGATTGTAAGGCCACGCCTTGGTCAGCCCAGGCCGCCATAGCAAAATAGCCTGAGAATAGGGTGCCAATGTGGTCGGATGCTGGTGAGGGCTCTCGTCCTGGCTTGCAGATGGCCTCTTTCTCAGTGTCCCACGTGGTAGAGAGAAAGCTAGCTCCAGTCTCTTTCTGTTCTTATAAGGACACGAATCCCATCACGGGGCCCCTGCCCTCAGACCTCATCTAAACCTAATCACCTCCCCGAAGGCTCCACTTCCAAATACCATCACATAGGGGATTAGGGCTTCAACATATGAATTGAGGGGGGGGGGGGACATAAACGTTCAGTCCACAACAGGCCATACCAGCTTGTGGCTCTCTCTTTGCAAATGCACATTTCTATCCTGGACCCCTGTCCTGAGTGACAAGCCTTCCACTTGTTCTGCCTGGTAGATGCAAGTAGCCAGCAGTGACACCAGGGCTGGAGAAGGGGACAGGGACAGAGCAAACTCAGATGCAGGGCCATCTGCAGAGCAACACTCCTGCCACCGGCCACACCAGTGGTTCCCTGGTACACTTCCTGCCAGTCCCACCCCCTCTCCACATCCTAATAGTCTTCGTAGGTTACACCCTCGACTTCCTTTTTGCTTTTGCAGTGGAGAGTGTGGTCCTCATAGATGCCACTCGGACATGGTCACAAGTGAGCAGGAGCTTCCGTGGCTTCCCGCGGGCATTTATCTCCCTCTGCTGCCAAAGAGAGGGTGCGCCCCACTCCTTGCGTGGCTATCATGGCGGTTGGTTAAGATCGTGCACGTGCGGGCACCTAGCACAGGGCCTGGCTCCTGAATGGTTTGCCCAGAATACCAGTCCTCCTCCTGTCTAATTGCTTCCATTGTGAGCCCATCTCCCCAGGCTCTGAGAGAAGCAGAGGCAGGTTCCTTGGCCCGAACCAAGCCCTTGGGAGCCCCATGAAGTCCAAGTTCCTACAGCCAGTTTGGGGATGGGGGTGCCATCAACAGCAAAGATCAGGTACGCCTGCCCTTGTCAAAGCCTCCGACCTCTCGTAAGTGAAGTGCTAAGTACACATGCTCCCGCCTCCAGGCTGGAGATTCTCAAGAGAAAGTGCCAACAGACACACTGCAAGCCTATAGGCACTTCGGTCGGTTTCCTCTTTGCTGTCTCAGAAAGGCAAGGGAGAGAGCAAAGCAGCCCCAGAAGATAACAGACATCGTTCAAGGTCTGGGCTTGGCACCCAGGCAGGCAGGAGGCCTTTCAGAAGCGGCTGGAGCCCCCGGCCTCTGGGCCCTGCAGGGAGCAGTGTTGTGGCTTCTGCTTTTGCTGAAGCAGCAAAGACCAAGGAACAGTTCAGTTCAGAGGTCTGTCTCCCTGTGGCTGAGCTTGGCAGAGGGTGTTGGAGACCCAGCTGGTGGGGGCAGGCCCTTGGCCTTGAAAACGAGGAGGAGCACGGTGTACCCATGTGAGTTCCGTGTCTGCATTTTAAAAATAATGCGTCAGGGTGCTGCTGACCCCTGAGTCCCATAGACGTCCTGTTCCGTGTGTCTGCTTCCTGCCCTGGACCGCAAGGGGCCAGCCCCACAGAGTGCCAGGACTGTGTTTGACTTATGAAAAGTACAAGAGCAGCAAGACCAGACATCTGGACACATGCACGTCAGGACACATGCCACACACACGCAGGCACTGTTACACACGCATGTGCACACACATGCACACACACACAGATTACAATTCATTCTTCTAAAAAACTGAACCAACCAGGCCTCAAATTTGCAGGGCCATTAGCATTTTGAAAAACATATTCTTTCCCCTTTTTAGGACTGAGGCCACGTTACGCTGTTCTTTGAGAGAACCAAGACAGGGTCACAGAGAGGCTTTTTTTTTTCTATTTGATTTATTGCTTTCTGTAAAAAGAAAAGGAAATTAGATCAATGTATTCTCAACAGTGAAAAATGTTACCTCTTCCCCCAAAGTAGCTGGCTTGGTTCTGTTCAATATTTGGAGGAGCCAAACGTGCCAAATCTTCATAAAGAGATGAAAGGAATGGTTTCTCATTTCTGGCTTGGCTCAATAAATCATATCCCAGAGATAAGCAATGCTGCTCCCCAAAGGGCCTGCCAGGACACTTCTCAGGACTCCAAACCTGACCCTTCCAGGTTAGTTCAAGGTCTTTTTGGGGAGACATATAGACTCCCAGAAGACTGAATGACAGCACATATTAAAATGGCAGGTCAAGACCACAATGAAAGGCCACCACAGGGTCATGGGTCTTCACTGTCCTACAAAGGAGCAATACAAGGTCTGTCAGAGGTGAAAGCTCACTTCAGGTTGGAGTGTTTAGGGAAGACTTTAGAGAGGAGATACCATTTTGGCTGGCCTAAAAGGTATGTACTATTTAGACTGGTCAAGATAAATGAAGAAAGCATTGCAGGAGAGGGGACTAGCCTAAGCAAAGGCTAGGAGACCAGGGCAATTCGAAAGGTCCCCTGAATTTGAGGTCCAGTGACCAATTGTACCACAAAGGAAAGCTTTCTGGGGAATAATGGAAGAAGAGGGGCTGAACTCTATTCAGGAGGCAATGGGTGTAAAAGGAAAGGCATTGCAGATTTTTAAGTAAGAAAGATACAGCCAGTTAATATGTTAGGGCAATAACTCTTAAGATGTTGGCACATGGTCTGAAGGGGACGAACCTGTCAAACACTTTCACACACAAATCATGCCCAGGAAGCTTTTCCATAAAGGTTCTTGGCAGCCCTGACCCCATGAGGCTATAGCTGAGGACTGCCTTGAGCAAACTCCTAAATCATAGCCCTCTTTATAATAGCTCTGGACAATGGTTTCTCATTTGCTTGTTCATAATTTTCATTGAATTAAGTGTGGATATATAATGTCTCCTTTTTTTATTCAACAATTTAAAACAGAATCTGGACACGGAAACTATCATCATTATATTTTTTATTATGACCAGTTTGATGTCCATATCCTCGCCACATAGTGGGCCCCTCAAAATGCAAAAATCGTTTTATTTATCTCAGTCTTTCTAACCTCTCACAGAGAGGCTGGCATAGAGAACTAATTTGTAGAATCAGGTAATAACGTTTTTATTATCCTGATGCTTACACTAGTCAAGGCATTGTAAATGATTTATTGCGTTTTAGGTGTTAACCTATAAAAGTAAATATCTTTCATTTATCTTAAAAATAAACTCAGACTGTCAAGCCCTCTAATCTGGAAATTGTTATTTTTTTTAAAGAAAGTGTTACCTCTGGGCTTTCCTGCTCAACATACATTCAGCAAACCTCTGTGGCAGAGTACTTCCTTTAAACAGGTAAGAGCCTAGAGTCCGCTGAATAGATCCACCCCCCATCTCCAGCCCACACTGACTAATGCCGAGAACACGGGAATGTCCATTCTTCTTCTGACATTCTCCTCCAGACGTTACAACCGCTGGCAGAAGCCAGTGGGTAAATCTGCACACTCCCAGATAATCTTGCAAAACATCCTCGTTGCAGGTGGGGTTCCCCAAAAAGTAGACTGTGGTGGAGAAGAGGGCGCGGGAAGTTCCTGGAGGAGTGAGTCGGAATGACCGTCTGTGGGAGAGGGAAGGAAGCGTGCTGGGCAGAGGGGGAAGGTGGGCCGCAGTGCAATCACAAGGCCTCAGTGGACCCCACAGGGAACTCTGAACTTGGGCTTGCCCTTCAGAGTTGTCCCCCACTGGGGCAAAGGCATGGCCTTTATACCCTCCCCCATCAACCAGTCACTGAATGTGGGCTGTTCCCTAGAAGGGCCCTAGGCCTGGGCAAGGCTTCAGTAGAGGGCAATTCTCAAAGAGGCCAGCAGCCAGCAGCAGTCCCAGCAGCTGGGAGATAAGTCTCCCTGTCCCGAGTTGGGGTCTTGGCAGGTACAGTACAGTGTCCACTACCTTCCTGAATGACCTGTGCAGACTCTCAGGTACATGTAGGACAGCCAGACACTCAGAGCCCAGAGAAGTGGAAGAAGTAGAATGGCTACAACACGCATCTGGATCTAAGTCTTGGCTCTGCCCTTATCATCTGTCAGCTGAGATTAGAATCGAATGTTCACCATCTCTCTTTCTCCATCCATAAACAGGGAATAAAACACATGATAAGGTTTTTAAGAGGATCAAAGAAATACAAAAAAAGGTCCTAGCTCAATACAATCACTACGAATGGTGCTGTTAACGGGTGATCACGGTAATTGTCATTATCTTAGCGGCTGCGGAGGCAAGGCTGGCTCCCTGGTTTTGGTGCCAGATGCTCTCAGGTGGGAGCTGTGCCAAAGTCTAGGTGAAGAGCCATCAGGTGCATGGAACACTGGGCTCCAGGGGGTCTGCGAGAGTGACTGGTCATCTCCTTAGATCTCAGGCCAATGTCCTGCTGAGATCAAGGACACTGCTGTAGCAACATCATCAAGAACAAAGGACAATACTGGGAAAGGGTTTTCAGCTGTCCTTGCCAGGAGAACACATGGAAGCTTCCATGTGCCAGGCACCAAGGGGCTGGGCCACAGGGCAGGGTTGGCAGTCACTATGCGGGCTGTTGGCCTATCCCCGGGGCATGACTGCAGGACAGATATGGGGTGTTTGAGTTCGCTGTTTCCTCTTTCAGACAGTTAGCAAATAGAAAGCCATCCCCTGGGATCATTTCTGAGCGTATGGAAAGTTCAGAGTATAATACCACGGTCAAGGCCACCATGAGTAGATGCCAGAACTCTGACCCTCCTTCTGATCGGGACCTTCCCTGAGGGGCTCAGAGCTCTTTACTGTGCGGACACTACTCTTCCTCGAGGCTCTCCTAGCCGGAGACCCCTCATGGACACACACCGGCTCTGGAATCAGAGAACCCAAATTCCTCGGTCTAAACCCAGTGTTCATCCTTCAACAACTACGGGACCCTGGACAAGGGTCAGCGCCCTCCAGCAAGACCACCAGACTCACAGCTGTAGCTGAACGAGTTGGGTTTATTACTCATTGCAGCAAGGGAAGCCGCACACCAGGGGTGTCTCAGTAAGAAGGTGTTAGAAAGAAGTAATGATAGGGTTTGGGTTTGGTGGGGTGGCTTGAGGGGGTGTCTAAAGAATAAAGAGTTTGCTTTAGATTGGATGTTGTTATAAAGTGAGGGCAAGTCTACGGTCAGCTGTCTCAGTCAATCTTGCTATAAGGAGGGCTGTGATGAGCTAAAGTCTCAGTCATTCATTTTGGTTCTGGGGGTGGTGGTATTTTGTGGGTGGCACAGTAACATTGTTTTTGTCTGTGCTGAGACAAAGTGATAGAGTGACCTTGCTTGGTCTCACCTTATCCTGTCTCATGGTGCTCTTGGGTGAGGTTGGCATCCTGTGAGGTTGTCTGTGTCCAATAGGAGAAGAACAGGCTCGCTGCAAAGGCAAGGGCCACTTCCAGGCGCTGGGGGCGGCTCTGTTTTCCTTTCCTGCAGGTTACTGAATCTCTCCATATATAAATGTCTCCATCTGTAAAATGGGGGGATGAGTATTACCTAGAAAGTGGTTTTGAAGAATAAGTCAGATCCTGCAGGGCACAGAGCAGGAGCTCGCTATAAGTCGGTCTCCAAGCCACTCCACAGGAGCACCACGCGGCAGCTGCTCAAACGCTCACTTTACAGATCAGGAAACTGGAACGGAAAAGGTCAGTGCATTTTGGTGAAAATCACAGGTGAAACAGCCGCTGAGATTCCCACCAGGGCTTGCGCTTGAAAGGAAGATCCTCCAGAAGCAACAGACTGCGGGAGATGGAAGCGAAGCATCAGGTTCAGCCCTTGCTCCCCAGGGGCTGGAGCACTGCCCAGGACATGGGGAGGAGGGGCAGCGGCCACCACCAGGACTTGGGAACCAGGAGTCACCACAGGACCACCATGCTGGGTTTGCCTTGGCAGCCTCCACACTGAGCTCATGAAGAGTGGCCTTAGACACAGAATCCAGGGAGTGGCCCAGTGGGACACAGAGTGTAGCCTGACTCAGAGCCAGGGACGGAGTCAGAACCCTGCTTCTGGTTCCCACCATTATCTTGTTTGATAATAGCAGAGTTCATCACAGTGAGATTTCCAGAATAAAGCCCACCCAGGCTGAGTTCCCCAAATTATACCCTCTCCTGGGTAATTGCAGACTTGTTCAGGGTGCATCTGCCTTACAACAGCATTTCCATGAGGACCAGATTGAGTGCCACCTCTCATTTGGTGGAATAAACGGAAAATTGTGCATTCTGCTAGGCTGGCTTGCCCAGCTCGGGGCAGTGGATCTGGGAATTCCATCAGCTTCAGCATGCTCCGTGGCGAAAGCTGCCTCATGCTTCCTATGGCACAAGGCTGTTGCAAAGATCAAATGCCATGTTCACATGTGAACACATAAAGGGCTCTAAAAAGAATTGTAAAATAAAATATAAAAATACTTCCTAGATAATGACTTTTGTTTACCAGCAAATAAAACAGATTTGAGGCAAAAATGAAAAGGCCGCGTTATACCTGGAGAGTGTGCTATGGTGATATAATTAATGTTCTTCCACGATGTTTGCTAATGATGGTTATTTCAGGACTCTGCAATTAGAGAAGTCACCTAAGTCTGTGATGTCTGGCTCTGCTTACTGAGGTACAGAAATTGGCTCATTATGTATTATTTGATTAATCCATTCAGCAAAGATGTGGGGAGGGTCTAGGCTGTACCAGGCTCAGTTCTAGGAGCTGGGAGCAATAGAGTTGTTAAGAAGCCCTGGAGACCAGCTCCCCAGGCTGCATACTGACTGAATTTGCTCTGCTCAGGCCCTGACTGTCCATGGGAGGCCTGCAGATACTCAGATCTCAGGCAGAGCCATTGGCACAGTAACCAACATCTTGCCTCTCAGGAAATAGGCAAAGGGTTAAGAGCGGCTAGAATGAAGCCAGGACAGTTGCCACTGTGAAGGGTCTCCAGATTGGGAGAGGATCCTCACCTCGTCTGAGGCGGCGGCTGAGTTCAGGTAGGCTTTTTCTCTTCACACAGACCTGGGCCTAACAGAGCTCATGCTCAGATCTGACTGTCCCTGAGAGCAAGTCCACAGAGGGACCCTCTTTCTCTACTTGAGGGGAGCCCCAAGCCATCTCCTTGAGCAGACATGAGTGCTCAAACCCCAAGATGATCTGCCCCTTCCGTTTTCTTTTCCAGGTAGGTAACCTGGGAGACACCAGACTCCTTGGCAGTCTATTTCCCAGTCTGAATTATTTAGTGTAGCTCCAGTCTGAAGCGATCATTGGCCTGGTGGGATCATCCAAAGTGAGATACTTACGGATCAGCAGGGTAATAATTCACGTTGGGCTTGGGCTTAAGGACACTACATTTGGGTCTTTTCTAGGTCTCCCCACCAGTGTACAGGGCAAAAAGCCTCCTTATTCTTTCAGGTGATCAAGTGGATAATATTCTACTCAAAAACACACACACATGCACACGCACACACACACACACACACACACACACACACACACACACACACACACCCCAAGCACAAACATTATTTCCCAGAGTCATTACTATGTGTTGAAGGAAAATGTAAACAGCATTTTCCTAAATGCACACAGCCCACCTGCAAAGCAACCCGCTGCAAAGCAGGTGAACGCTCCTTTGTTCTTCCTGTTTTAAGATGATGTCTCCCATTGTACATAAGAAACAGGACCCATTACAGAGTTATCCATCCACCCCTAATACCCACCACTTAATCCCCGAAGACCTCCAGAAGCTTTCCTTATTTTCCCCTGTACTTATTAGGTCGGGTCACATTCCTGAGATCGTTTATACTCTTGTCCAAATAACCCCTAGGGGTTTTACTCATCCAGTTAGGCAGGCAATGAAAGAATCATTTTCGCCAGGATTACTCCGCTGAATATAAATGTTGCTGAGTAGGTGAAAGGGAAGAGCCATGTGCCTGAATGTGCTCATTAAGGAACACCCCAGGCAAACACTGTCTAGTCTTCCAGGGTCACCTCGGGGGTGTCAGGGTCACTCTCTGCCCTGAGAGCTCCCCCAGCTGCACTGCAACCCAGTCCAGCCCAGCCTTAGCCTGGGTCTCTTATCCAGCCAAGTCGAATGGCTGCTAGTTAACAGTTGAGCTTGAAATGACACAGGAGCTGGGGTCCCTGCCCCAGCCCACATATCTTGGCTTGCTCCCACTTCTCACCTGCCCACAGGCCTGCATGGGTGCGTGCCCAGGCGCAGTGTTGAGGACGGCCGGGGCCCTGAGCCCCAGCTGGAGTCCACAAAATCAAGGGCAGCAGGCAGCATGGTGCCTCATACTCTGACTATTTCTGAAACACTTAGAACATTCTCTGCCTCCAGCTAGGAGTTATGTTGAGATGGGAAGACTCAGAGAAGAAATAGAGTAGAGCACAGCCCTGGGGTGGCCAACCAGACTCCAGGGTGAGGACACATACGTGTAGCAGAGTTTCCGAGGCAGTTGGTAGGAAACCCCAAACACTGTGGCTGTCGTGTTCCACGCTGTTGAGAAGTCTCGGAGGCCAGGAAGGAAACAGCCCTCTTTAGCTCTGCTTTGGTCAGCCTGCACCTGGAGTTTTCAATTTCTGGTTTGCCCATAGTTCTAGAGCTCACCCTTTCAGGGCCCCCTGTGTACAGGCGGGCAAGGCCTTCACAACCACATCTGGGAGCGATAGCCAAGCACTGACCTGGGGATGACTGGCCTGGAGCACAGCAGACATCATCCTAGCAGAGTAGGTGACAACAGAGAGCAGCGTGAGCCCCCAGACTGCAGTGCTGGGACCCCTGGTTAGGAGTTACAGGAAGGCAGCCTTTCCCTGTGAGAAGGCAGCCTTGTCCAAAGCTGGAAACGGTGCTCTCATAAAGGAGCACCCGTCCGTCTCTCTCTGGAGGAGCGCAAGCAAGGACAGAATGCTCCGGAAAGAAGCCATCAGTGGAAAGTTGGACTCACTCCTCTTGGGGGCCTCTCCCATGTGAAGAACCCTGGTTCTGAGTCCGTAGATGGGCTGAGTTACTTATAGAGAGAGGGAGGGTCCTGGCCTTCCCCCACCATCAAAGCCTCCTGCCCCTGCAGGGCATTCCTGAGCAGCTTTTATCATTGGGCTTTGAAGGGAGAACAGTAATCCAATGCTCAAACCAAAACATCTTGCAGTGTGCCCTGGGCTTTGAACGGCACCCTTGATCCTTCCCACCACTCTGCAAGCTCCTGGGGACCCGACCCTTTGGGCTGAAAGGGGGTGGGGAGTAGAGGCTTGCCCAACACCTGCCCCAGCCCCAGCTGGGGTATCTCAGGCCTTTGTCAGAAGGAGCAACTGGCATCTGGAATCAACTGATTTGACTTCCAGTCAGTCAGGATCCTTCATAATAGCTGTGACTTCCTGGGATTCTATGAAGGAACCACAGGAGACCACAGCTACCTTGATGTCTCTCCAAGATGTCGTCTGAGGAACGTTGACATTTCAGAGGAAGTCATTTCTAAGGGAAGCCCCTACTCATTTTTCAGTTCTTGAATAAACTAAAAGTTTAAATGGTTTAAGGAATTTGCTAGCTATCGGGAATAACTATCTAGTTAAGTAAGTGGTTAAACTCCTTAGAGTCTCAATTTTCTCATCTGACAAAAAAGAATCATATAATGCAGAAGTGACATTCTGCGTTCCTAGGGACTGGCTCTGCGTAGTGTGTGTGTATGTGTGTGAGAGTTCACCAATGTTCACATCTCATCATTTGCATAGATGCCTCCATCAGCCAATGAGACAACATGCTCAGGTCCAGTGAACCCGCCTCCAGCTCTTGGCTTGCAATAAAGCAGAGAAAGCCATCTCTATCTGATGGGACTCTGGAACCGCTAACTCCTCTGATCTCAGAGTCACTCACTGGACGAGAGTTCTCAAAGCAGGTTTTCTAACTGGAGGCGTTAAAACTAAGGCACAGTAAAGGAATCTACAGAGGAGGCTTCTAGGCAGGGTGCACACACACACACACACACACACACACACACACACATTCCTATTACTGGCCTCTTTTTTTATGGTGACATTGGTTAACAAAATCCAGTGTTTCAGGTGTACAATTCTATTACAAGCCTTTGAGGTCATGAACCATCTCTGATTCTACTTGGGATTCCTAGAGCCGGGCACGAGGCAGTGCTCAGTAAAGAGTTGATGATAAATGAATGATAAAAGAACACTCATAAAACCTCCTGAGGTTACACTACCAACATACTGAAAACTTATCATACCCTTTCCCAGTTTCTCCTCAGATCTCTAACTGTGATGTTTAGTTAATAACTAAAATATCTTAAAGACTTTTTGTCGAGAGAGCAGGGGCTTGGGGGCGCAGGAGAAAATGACTCGGTTCCTACTTCTGCTCCTAATGAGCCATGTGACCTTGGGCAGCCCCCCAGCCTCCATAGACCTCAGTTTTCCATCCTAAAAATGAAGGCGTTGGATTGAATGAACTCTGGCGTCCCTCCCACTTCTGGCCGTGTATAAAAATTAAAATAGTGTCTTAAAGAAAAAAATCTTAATTCTAATCATGACTTTGACTTTAAAATTATAAAAATCTACCTTTATAATCTTCATCGTCTATTCATTAACATACTCCAAAAGGGAGTAGCAAAGATTAAGAACCACTCTGGACTACTTTTGAAAGTCTGATTTGACCCTGTCCTGTTAGTGAGCCCCGATCTCAGCCAGGACAGGTCAGGGAAGAAACATGCCCTGTTTTCCCTGAACATGGTGTTATTCGGGGTGTGCATGACTGTCACTAGATGCCCTGAATAAACCCGGAGGCTCACAAAGGCGGCCTTTCAAGGAGATCATGAGTCCCACTGGTTCCATCCTGGGCTCCATCCCAGAGCAGCAGGACACAGCAGGTGGCAGGAGCTGGGCAGCGTGGATGTGGTCTTCAGGGTCCCCTTTCCAAAGGCCAGACACCCTACCTGTCTTATGTACCAGAGACAGAGGAAGGTGGCTTTTCTCAGGATCAAGTGTGACTCTACCAACGGCCAGCCCACCCTGCCAGCCCTACAGTGGGTATAGATCCCTGGGTTGGAAAGGTGTTCTCCCTATGAGACTTGGTCACCAACTACCCTATGGGCATGAAAACTGATGGTGTCCCTAAAAGAAATGAACAGAGATTTGGCGCTGCAGGAGGGCCCTAGCACACCAAAATCAGGGTCCTTGAACCAGAGGGAGAGAAAAATGACCTTTACCTGATTGTTCTTAAACTCATTCTTAGCTAGAAGATTTCTCAGATTCAGCCCTAAAGAACTGGAAAATGGTTGACATCAGCAAAGGCTACTCTGGGGGTGCCACTTGACATTCTTCAACAAAGCCAGCGAAATACTCCAAATTCCTTGAAAGGGTAGGGTGGGAAGTTTCTGTGAGAACCTTGCTGGTGAGGCCACTGTTTACAACATGTGCTATAAAAGTGTTTGACTCATAGAGAGAGAGCCATCTCTATGCCAGTGACAGCTGCTGGCAGAGGCAAGAGGTGTGAGGTCACTGGCTGTGGCTGCTCTGCCACTCCCTGAGGTCACTTCAGGTCAGATGCAGCCAAGCAACAGAAGCAGCTGCAGATTGGACCAGGCAGGAGGGGAGGCAGCAGCTGAATGGCTGCCCAGGGCCCACAGAACAAGTCGGTTTGCCAGGTGGATGTCCAGAGCCAAAGTTTCTTCTTTGTTTCTGTTGGCCATTCTGTGGATTGACAGTGTCCACTTCTGCAGGTGGACTTGGCTACAAAACCTGTGGTGACTCCGGCAGCCATCGAAGAGCAGTAGCCGTGGCTCTGTGTTACATCACGGCCTCAGGCGTCTCACCAAGCACACCAAGTCCGTGCAGGGCATAATCCGAGAGACACGCGGCTTCGCCTCCTACGAGCGGTGTGCTATAGACCTGTTCAAGGTCTCCAAGCCCAAGCAGGCCCTCAAGTTCATCAAGAAAAGGACAGGACACACATCAGCCCCAGGGGGAGGAGAGAGAGGAGCTGAGCAACATCCTTGGCAGCCTTGGTGGCCAAAAAGGACTGAGCCCCCTCCCCTCCGTGCATAATAAAACCTTTCAGACATAAACAAACGAACAACTTGTCGACCCAGTGCAAAATTAAAACGTGGGCTCCCTGTTCAAAAATTAAGAATTTCAAGATGGCAACAGTGTCATGTTAAACTAAGTGCCAGGTCCTTCTGAGCACCAGGCTCCGTGCAGCTGCGCAAGTCATGTGCCCGTGACGTTCGCTCCTCTCTGGGGATTATCCTGTTCTGTGTGAGTCCTTCCCATTGGAGTTCACCTTCATAGTCTGAGGACAAGTTAATTTACAACACCATTTCCATCTGCTTCAGGAAAATAAACTACAACTAAAGTGCTTCCATTTCACAAATATTAACTGAACATTTACCTCGTGGCAGGCACCCAGCAGGGAACAAAGGCCGTGCCCTCCTGACATTTACATTCTAGCAAGGAAAGAAGCAGCTCGCTTCAGGCCTTCCCTCAAACCTTACAGAGGTGGTTTGCAGGCCAGCAGACTCTGAATTAGCTCCTTTATAAATTAACCTTTGTCCCAGAAAGTCATACAGTTCAATGCTAAATTGTTCCTTGAATTTTTTTCACATGTTATTTTTGCCTCCAGAGCAGGGCCATGAGCTCTTTGTCTTATAAGAAAGGTCCTCATTTAGAGCATCGTTCAACAAATGTTTACTCAGCGCTTGTGCCAGGCCCAGCTCTAGATGCCCGGGATACAAATAATTATAAGACAGGTCCTGTACTCCAGGAGATCGCCATTTTAGATGGGAGCCATATGATTAATTCACAGCTCCTCTAAAGAGGGATGAGAATAGCAATAAAAGAAGGAATGATGTGTTTTGAGCAGAAAAGGGAGAGATAGAGCAAGTCAGGAAAGGTGGATAATGTTTGAGTTCTTCTTTGAAGACCTACTGAAAACAAAACTCAGGCTTGTGTCTTCATGGGGACCTCTCCAAGGAGCATCCCCTAGCTAACTGCAGCCCCCTCCCCCTTCCCCTCATGCGGTTCTCCCCCAGCACCTGGGAACACCAGGTCTTACCTTTTGAGAGCTCTGCCCATCTGATACTCGATTTCCCTCCACAACATTTTGGACTGGGGTCAACAAGCTCTGCCATGAATATGTTCAATCAGGGAGCTTATGACCTTTGACTCGTGACTTTTTGGACTGTTCTGATTGCCTGTTCAGGGTCCCATCCCGGACACCTGTTCTCAGCCCAAGCTCTGAAATCAGACTTCCTGCTTTCAAACAAGGAAAGACAAGCGACCCTTAGCGACCTCACCTCCCACCACTGCACAGCCTTATCAGGTCACAGACCACCCCGGGTTTGGCCTAGACTCCCCAGAACCTGGAATTTGGCACAGTTGAGTTGATTCAGGCATCTATTTCTAAGCCACTTGGAGAAAACCTGCCAAAGTGTGGCGGGAACAGCCAAGTCTCCATTCAGCAGCCGGCCCTCCCCAGCATGCCACCCCAGATACTGTCAAGGTCAGGCATTACCAGGAACCGAAGTTCAGGGACAGCTTTCTGAAAAAGCTGAAATGTGGGAAGGGTAAACACAAAGGGATTTATCTATAAATGAGAATCTCCTTATTGCACCCTTCCCCTGTGCTCCTGCTCCTGATGGTACAATTTTTTGTTCTTACTTAACAAGAAAGTTTAAAAAAAAAAATTGGAGCTAACCCTAAACAAAAGGATCTCCTCCAGCCTAATCCTGCAGTCTAATTAAGCTGGGCTCCTACCTCCTTGCCAGGAGAACCAGTTTGCCCAGACTTACAGTGATTATCAGCTCGCTCCTGGTGAGTTTGGTAAACCAATCCCACCACCATCCCGGAAACAGAACTCTGGGCTCCTACTCTCAGAGGTGCTGTGGTCAGATGATCAAGCCTCTTCATTGCTTTGTTTTCCCTTTCCATGGAGGGGTCTGATGGTTTTGCTGAGCTGCATAATAGGCTGAGACTTGCTTTCTCGGGTTACAAATGCAGCAGCTGAGTCCTGGGACTTGCATACACAGGACTAACGCCTGGATCTTTCTAGCATCTTTCTTGATCACTTAGGAGTTGTCAGCATTTTTCCGAGCCCTTGCTTCACCCAGAGAAGTTACTGTCTCTCCTTCCACCTGTGGCCATGTCAGTGAAGTGAGGCTGGGCAGGCTCTCCTTGGCTCTGCACCCTGGTCATTCTGCTCCTCATTATATTGTCCTTGGGTCAGCAGACTGGTATAGAGCCCATCCAGCCTCTGCTGAGGACTCGTGAGCATCCTGCTCCTAGGGAGAAAGCCTGCGGGTCCCCAGACCCATGTAGCCTTCCCCTCAGCACTCAGCAGGCTTGGTTTCTGCCACCACATCCTCTGGGGCCTGAGTGATGAGAGCTTCTTCCCTGAGTGCCGAATCATCCTGTGCACTCCTGAGAATCTCCAGTTTGTCAAGGACCCTCTGAACTTGAGCTATTTATTATTCAGTAGCTTAGTAGTGACCAACCACCTACTATATATACCAGACCCTGAGCTAGATGCTGGTATTGCAAAAATGAGTATAATACGATACCCTGTGGAGCTTACAGTTGAAAAGGTCCTTGATAAACAAAAGGGTTGTTATTATTATACACTCATTAACTCAACAAAATGTATTCCACTTGTACTTTGTGCTTGAGGTACTAAGATGAACCCACTAGAGGGAAGGTGATCAAGATTCATCGAGGACTTAGCTGGGCTCTGTGCCAAGTACATGGTTCAAGCTTGTTTAATCTTCAAAATTATTTCCATTCTACAAATAAAGAACTTGAGGCACGAGAGGGTAAAACTGGCACATGAATAAACAGATAGTGATAGACAGAGTCAAGGCTGCTTCTGTAATCCTTGATTTTCTCACCGAAGACACTACCTGTCGTGCGGCTGAAGGAGATGAACGACAGGGTGGGAGAGGTGCTCTGATGGAGGCAGGGGGACACAGCCATGCTGCTCCCCTCCTGCTCCTGTTTCTCGAGGTCCCCGGCAAACTCCGCAAGCAGTGATCTCTTCTGTCACTCAGCTGAAGACGAGAGGGTTCCACGCACCTGGGGCTACAGCACCACTGATGCTGGTCCCACGGCCTCCTCTGCACACCACTCACGATGGTGCTGGGCCTTCTGAGTTCCCTTGGCTAACAGGTGGGACTGTTTCCCAGTTGGTCACTGTGTCACAGAAGGAGGCTAGATCCTATCGGCCTGCCGGAAAACTTGTGGTTTTCTAAGCCCGCTTAGCATTCTTTGTCCTTTGAGCTGTTTATACCTTCACTGCATTTCATCTTTATTTGTTCTTTCAAACTTGGCTGCTAATCAACTATTCAGTCTATAATTCTCCCTTGGTACATACAGCTAAACACACCTTCAGAGAACCCAGGCTGCCTAATTCGTGTTGGTGTTATCTCGTGCGTGTAGCCTGGGTCTCCATTTGGCCTACGACGCTAGACTTCCTTGGAGGAAATTTTTAGCCACGAGATTGCTCAACCTAGAGGAAAATGGATCTTCCCATTTACAGAGTCACCCTAGTTATGTGACCAGATATCAGACTTTCCCATATTTGGCCATTACTGAAGAGTGTATACTTTACAAGTGACTTCTTTTGAGCATTCATATAAATAATATTTTTTATTCTGTCAGAGTCCCATTTATAATCTTTCTACCGTTAAATAGCAAACGCATTCCTGCATTTCTTTTAGGAGCTACCAGAAGGTTTCAATTGTTTATCCAAAGGCCAAACAAGTTCTGGAATCAAACAAAATCAATCATTAACAAAGTGATGAGAAACGTGCTCCTGGTAACATTTGTTTCTTCCCTTTTTGGGATTGAAGGGAGAAGAAAAATAGCTCCAAATGACAGCCAGAGGACAGAGGTCACACGCAGTCATAAAAGCCTGAGGCCTGACTCCACAGTTCTCAGAATTGTATTTTCAGGTCGTAATTTATTAAATGAAAAACATGGAACGGTCGTGCCAAACTCCTGCCCCAGAATCCGAAATTGCCCAGCTTCCTCCAACACTCAAAGCTCAGCATGGCAGCGACAGCAGCTGAGCACATCCAGCCACCCACATGGCCCTGCGGAGGGTGGCCTACAGCGCTGGACGTGTGCTCCACGGCCTGTTCATCCCAGGATCACTGGAAGTGTTTTCCCAGGGCCTCACTGGGCCAGCACTTTGCGATTTCTGCTCAGGGTGGGGTCCAGAGAAGGCCTTCCTTCAATTGGTGTAGTCAGCACCCAAAGCCTGGCCTTACAAGAGCACTTTCTTAACTTCCATGGACTCAATCTCTACAATGAAAACAGTCAGTTATTTGTCATTGCTGCGCCCCACGGAACTCATGTTAAAACAGTGATTTATCTGCTTTATTCTTTTCCAGTATCCGAGCATTGTTGGACCCTCCATGCCTCCCAGTCATTTATTCACCTTCTTCTCATTCCCCACAGCAGCTGTTCCCAACCTTTGTCACTTTCTTAGATTTCTTAGAAGGTGGTGATCCCTAAATTTCTGATTTTTCTTTAATTCATTCATTCTACTACACTTATTGAGGTCCCATTGTGTGCCAAGCACTGTACTAGGCAATTAGGGATACAGCAGTGATGGAGTAAACATGGCCTCTAGGCTCATGGAGGAACTTATGGTCTAACTTACAGTCTCCTCTCACTCCACATACTCTTCCCAGGTCATCATATCCCTCCTCCAAGGATTCCATTGTCAACTGTACACCTCCCTCTTTGCTCATCTGACCCATAAACTCATCTACGTACATGCCAGACAATGCCATGTAGGCACCCTGACTGTAGTTGGCAGTGAGGAAACCAGTCCCCATGTAAAGAGGGATGGTTGGACACAATCATGATGCTTATCCCAGAATGCCTTTATCCTGGATATTCAGATGGACCCCAGCTGGATACTTTGCTCAGATCCTAGCTGAAGCCACCATTTTGGAAGCCCTCAGAAGTGCTGCTTCTCTGTGCCACCTGCCCAGACATGGATGATAGTCCTCCCTTAATTCTCCACAGCAGAGCTAAAGCCAGGCTAGAACATTTAGCAAGACTTTATTAAAGGTTCTAAAATAATAGAAGAGAATTAATAATCCATCAGGTGTAAGTTACAATTGGTTATTGGTTATGGTTTCTTCTACAGCCCACCAGACTAGATGGCCCTCATAGGATCTCTGCCTACTCTGGCCACCCATTTAGAGTAGAAGTCTCCTCCCCTCCCCATACCTCATTACCACTCAACAATACCTTCGACTCACCTAGAACAGGTCTTTAGAGAAAGGAAGGGCCCCCTTTCCCTGTTGTCTAAAGTCCACTTTCTAAAACCACAATTCCTATCTCAGAACTTGCTTCTTCCAAGAAAGTTTGATCTGGTGAATATCTCTTCCCTTCAGGAGAGATTTCTCTCATCCATATATATGTTGGCACTTCCTCATGACCTGAACAGGACACAATAGTCTAACTCTACACAGAAAGTACACAAATTATGGTGTGAGAAGGCAAGTGAGGAGAATAAGAACAGTGATCATTTCCAAAGACACTTCACACTCAATATATATATAAAACAAAACTCAACATATCCTTCTGGTGTCCTCCCTCCAAATTTTCTCATCTTCTGCTGATTCTTGTCTTAAATAATGGCATCAGCATCCTCCAAGTCACCTAAGCCAGAATCCAGGGGTCAGCATTGTGCCTCCTGCTCAGGTTTCCACACCTCCTACCTCCTGAATGTTTTCCCAATCTGCCCTCTCCTCCCCCTCTCAGTGTCAGTAATGGCAAAATCTTCCCCACTCATGTTCTTGCCTCTGGCATTCCCTGCTCCAATCCAGCCTCTACTCGCCGCAGTCAGGGTGCTTGTTCTCAAATCATTATCCCACCGTATTTGGTTGTCCTGCATCCAGACTGCCTGGGTTCAAATCCACATACCTTTTGTGACCATGAGCAAGTTGTCTAACCTCTTACGGCTCAGTTTCCTCATCAGTAGGTGAAGAAGACAGCACCTACCTCAGAGTCGTCATGGGGATTGTGGTAGGCTGCCTCTGAATCGGCTCCCAACGATCCCACCTTCCAGTATGCAGGCCCTTGAATAATGCCCTCTCATTGAGCTGGACCCCATGACTCGATTCTCTAATCAATAGAATAAAGCAAAGTAATGGGATGTCACCTCTAAGATTAGGTTATAGGAGTCCTTGACTTCTGTCTTGCCCATACTCTCTCTCGCTCGCTCGCTCTCTCTCACTCTCTGGCTCTTCTCTCTTGCTTGCTCTGGTAGAGCAAGCTTCCATGTTGTCACCTCACAGTGGAGAGTTCCACATGGCAAGGAGCTGAAGGTGGCCCCAGCCAGTGAGAACTGAACCCTGATAGCAGTCATGTGAGTGGACTGGGGAGCAGATCTTTCCCCAGTTGAGCCTTGAGATAAATCTGGACCCAACCAACACCTTGATTACAGTTTTAAGAGAGACCCTGAACCTAAGCACCCAGGGAAGCTGTGCATAGATTCCCGGCACACGGAAACCATGAGGTAGTAAATGTCATTCTGAGCCATTCTGTTTTGAGATAATTTGTTATGCAGCAATAGATAACTAATACAGAGGTTAAATAAAATGAAGCAGATAAAGAGCTTAGAATAATGCCTGATGTACAGTCAATGAATATTAGCTATTACCATCATTATCATTATTTGTTTAGACACATTACTAGACAGAAAGCTCTGTGACTGCCTATTTGTCCGCTGGGTCCTATCGGTCCACAAGCCCCTGGCATAATATTAGGCACGGAGTCCTTCAGTCAACAATAAATATTTGTTGACTAAAAGAATGAACAGGAAGGAATGAATTAGAGTTCCCCTGACTTTTAACTCTCAAACCAAAAATGGGGCCGCTAAGAGTTGGAGAAACCATCTGAGTGTCCAGGTTCTCCCTCCAGCCAGAAGATGGGCCAAGTAAAGCAGTAAGGGACCATCCCCCAACAAGGTCCCTTTGTGATGTCGTGGCCATCTTGAGCCCAGGCTACACATTTCCCAGGAGCACAGTTAGCACAGCCAGCCCTTGTGTCCGCCCCACATCCCTGGAAGGCACAGAGAAAACAGTGAAACCATTACCAACCTTGTCTCCTGGCCTCTGTGTTTCCCTTGGCTGGGTAACATCATTTTTCTTGACCAAAAAAATATATGCCAATGGGGCTAAACATAAAAGGTAGTTCTCACCCAAGAGAGCTCTATTCCCCAGAGGCCAGGCCTCACAGTAAGACAAAGAAGCTCTGTCTACCATTTACACATCAAATGTCTCCTCCTCCATGCTGCCCTCCCACTTCCCCAACCCCTGGTGTGCTCCGGGCCTAATCCCTTCTTTTGATCACGTTGTATTCAAGGTCTTAGTGAATATATTCCTGAACCCCCTGGTCCACCAGAGCAAAGACTGTGTCCTATTTGCTTTTGTACCGCTCATCTCAGCAGAGCTGACAAAGTAGTCACCAATGCTGAATGAATTACAGAGTGCTGTTGCATTCTGAATTCAGAAGTGGCAGAAATAAATCTCTAGAAGGGCGTGAAATCCCCTTTTGCACAAGAATGTGGAGAGAAGATAAGGTTTCTGTATGGTTCATCCTAGGGGGGACCCTCTTTGGAAGTGCTGTACTCTCTGGCATAACGAAGTCAGGACTGCAGGGCACACCAATCTAATCAGTTTGAGTTACTTTCAACTAAATGACCTTCCTTCTCTGTGCATTGACAGGGTCCTTTATTCTAAGCCACTGGTTCTCAAAGTGTGGTCCCCAGATCAGCAGTATCAGCATCACTTAGGACCTTGGTAGAAATTCAAATTTTCAGACCTACTGGAATCGCTAGTGGCTAGGCCCAGTCGTCTGTGTTTTGAACTCTCCATGTAATTCTGATGCACGCTAAAGTTTGAAAACGACCGTTCTAAACACATTGAAACACATGTGAAAAGACCTTAAATGTAGAACCCAGGTTGATTTAAAATTAAGATTAAATGAGAACCCAAGCCAATGCTCTTTGCTAGAAAGTGCCCAAAATCAACGAAACACCCCACTATTCTCCGCAAAACAGTTCGACAGGCAATTAAATGAACTCAGCACATTTATTTTAAATGTGCAAAATGAATTTTCATATCCTGAGAGTAACACCAGATGTTTTACCTCTTTTCCCTAATTGTTTTTCCAGCCTACAGCAATTCATCTCTATATTTTCCAGTTGGATCCTAATGCAGCACGAAGAGTGTGTTCCGGCAGGATTATTAAATGCCATGCATTTTAAAACAAGCACAACTCGGGCCGCCATGCGTCATCTGGGTGATTGTCTTCCCAAAATCCAAAAAAAACAAAAAAAAACAAAAAAACCAGACAGCTATAGGTACCAGGCAGCTTTGAGCAGGCAGGAAACCCAGAAAAGGCCCTTTCAGGGGGCTGGGCCTCCAGGCTCTTGGCTGGTTGCAAAGCTGAGTCCTGGGCATTGAGCCCAAACCTGAGCTCTTCCCCACAGTCCTACAGTCCCTGGTACAGAAGGATTTGCTAGCGGTGAAACCTGCAAATCAACAGTTTGTTTTTCAATGGCAAGTTTTGGCTTTAAAATGAAGAAAAACTGGGCTGAGGGATGAAGGTGAGTGAGCTGAGAAAGGGGTGAGGCAGTGGCTCAGGGAAGCCTGTTGGACCCTCTCCCTCTTCTGCGCCCAGAGAAACCCAGACAATTCCCCTCTGTTGGCCAATAGGCCTGGCTGCACAGGAGGCCCTGTCCCTAACGAGTTTAAATGGGTGAAAGGTCACCAACAGCCAGGTTTGTCTCACTCAACAAAAGCTCTACAAGTGTGGGAATAGACAGCGATACAAGTCTCAAGCTTTAAAGCAAACTTCAAAAGGGATCTTCCAGGGATGTGGAGAAAGGGGAAGAAGGAGAGTCACTAAGTGCTAGAAACCCAGAAAGTGCCCATTCCAAAAACAAAAACCACACTTCTTAGGTAGTTGGAAGGGGTTGGCACTATCAAGCTACCCTAGAGCTGGCAGGTCTGAGCCATCCTGCTCCATAGCAGAGTAGCAGAATTTCCATGTGGTCTCCCAGTATATACTGCCTGTCCAGGTCTGAGGTCTCCCACAGCAGACTAAGTGTCTGAAACTAGAGCTCATCCGGATTAAATCTCAAAATGTGCCTGTTCCAACTTTAAATAACAGCTCCCCGCAAACATCCAGTGTTCTGTCCATAACATGGCCATTCTTGGTACTTAAACATTCTAGGTTCCCTGCAGACACACATTCGGATGAAAAGTCCAAAGATAAAAAGAATCAGCTCCTGATTCGGGTTCTACCGAGGAGCTCCAGCCTCAAAGATAACAACCGACAATTTCATGGGGTACAGTGTACCCCTTGAGGAGCTGAAGGGAACTCAGTAACCAGCCTTCAGAAAGCTGGCCCCACATGGGTTATTAACAACCACAAAAAACGTTATCTAAATTTAGAATGCACAAATGACAACTTCAAGTTTCAAGGAATAGGGAGCAAAGGCCCCATAATAGGCACAAGTGTTTTTAAAACATTCAAACATTAGGTCAAAAGTTTTGACACTGAGTGCCTGGGTAACCCATTCTTCTTCCCCTGGGACTGGGACAGGAGCAGCCTGGTCTCCTATGACCACTCAACCCCCACATGTCCCCAAAGGAATTTCATCTTCATTTACTACAAACACTATCAGGGAAATGGAGTTGATGACAAGAAAAGACCTCGCCTGGCAGAATTCTTCTCTTGCCTCAAATTCATTTAAGCTATCTTTTCATGCTATTAAACCACAGGAGCCATTTTATAAATGTCATCATCATAGTCTTTTAATATTTTACATAAAAAACTGTATACACAGCTTATAGAACTTTTATGTAAACATCATAAGCTCACCACTTTGTCATTTGTCAGTTTATTTAAAAAATAAAAAACAAGACAACAATTTAGTGGAAGTACCACTGGGTGGGGAAGGGAGGGGGAGGAAGGAGACTAGGAGCAGGTTCATTCTCTATACAGAGATGCAGAGAAAATTTCACATAGCTTTAGAGACGGCCTTGTGAAAAAAAAAAAGAGGGGAGTTAAATAGGCCCCAATACTTGTTACTGCCCTTTATCAAAATAGTGTGCATACCTGCACAAATGAAATCACAAAACAGTGTTGCCACTTTTTTCAAGAAAACAAAACAAAAATTAGTGGTTTCTTTTTCCTCTCGTTTTTTTTTAAAAGTCATCATCATTTTTCTTTAAAACATCAGAAGTAGATGAGGTTACAGCGTACAAGTGTGGTCAGAATGCTACTGTCTTATGCAAATGACAAGTGCATTAAGTGTCAAACAATGAAACAATTGTGCAAAAAATTCTTTTAAAATAAAACCCAACGAGTTTTAGCCTTTAAATAAATCAAATAACATCAGTTTCTTGGACTGAACGATTTTCACTTGTAGGACAGGCACAAAGTTCGCTTATGGCAAAAACGACCCGGAGCACACTCCCTCCTCCTGCCCAGGCTGGTGCGCGGTTTGCTGGGGCTGGCCGGCAGGAGACGCGAGTCTGGAAGCTGTGTCCTCTCAGCCCCGTCAGTTGCAAATGTCTTCCCCAGAGGTTGGAAAGACGACCAAGTCCTGTTCATGCTTGGATGGGCGCCTGACCCACGCTGGGCTGGAGTTATTCTAGCGCCCTGTCACTCCACCCACCACCACCATTAAATAACACCATCCTACCTCCGAAAATAAAATTATATCTATATTTATATAACACCCCATCCTCCCCAGCCCTCCCCTCCCGCAGTTCCCGTGGTCTATGTTACAGACAAGAGATAGCAGGCGCTCGCTGGTTATGGGCGAACATCTGATGGGGCGCGGCCGCACTCTGGCGCCAAGCTCCTCTCCGGGGACCCGAGACGGGGGTGGGGTGGTACCGGGCGGGGGGAGTCGGAACAAACAGCCACACACTCTGAAGAGGTTTGGCTCTTCAGAAAAGGGTGCTCAGGTGACCCTTGGCACTCAGCGGGGCGCCTGGGCCTGTGCAACACAGCCGGACGCACACAGACACTGAAAAAGGGGTGCCCGGTGCCTCTAACGCCGATTCTCGGCGCCAGAGCCACGGCTGCCAGGCCACGGCTGCCGAGCGGGAAGGCAGACGCCAGGCAGTCCGGTGGGGTCCTGGGGGGAACGGGCCCGGGAGGAGGGGCCGCGCGGGCAGGGGCAGGCGGGCGGGCGCGGCCCTCATAGCACCTTGCAGCAGTTGATGCAGCCGTTCTGGGAGCCGTAGCGCTTCTGCAGCGCGGCGCGCGTGGCCGTCTCGAAGACCTCGCGCACGCCCTCCTTGGTCTTGGCCGAGCACTCGAGGTAGTCGTAGGCTTGGATGCGCACGGCCATGGCGCGGCCGTCATCCGTGCGCACGGGTTCCTGCTTCATGCGGGCCAGCTCTGTGCGGACGTGCTCGTCGCTGCGCAGGTCTTTCTTGTTGGCCACCAGGATGATGGGCACGTTAGGGCAGAAGTGCTTCACTTCCGGCACCCACTTCTCGGGGATGTTCTCCAGTGAATCCGGGCTGTCCACCGAGAAGCACATGAGGATCACGTCGGTGTCCGGGTAGGAGAGCGGCCGCAGGCGGTCGTAGTCCTCCTGGCCCGCTGTGTCCCACAGCGCCAGCTCCACCTGCTTGCCGTCCACCTCGATGTCGGCCACATAGTTCTCGAAGACCGTGGGCACATACACCTCGGGGAACTCGTCCTTACTGAACACGATCAGCAGGCACGTCTTGCCGCACGCGCCATCGCCCACCACCACCAGCTTCTTGCGGATGGCCGCCATGAGCGGACCGGGCCCGGGCAGCAGGAGGGGGCCCGCGAACGCCTCGGTGCCGTCCCGCTCGCCGTTCACTGCTCACCTCCGGCTGCGCGCTGGGGGCAAGGGTCGCTAGCTGCACCCAGGCCCCGCGGTGGCGCGTCCTCTCTGTGCGCTCCGGCTGCCGCGGCGGGGGCGGTGGGGGCGCGGGGGCATAGGGCGCACCGTGCGCCTCCGCGCTGCTCCCGGGCGGTGGCCGCTCCTCTCGCCCCGGACCCCGGGTCGGCGCCTTTGTGCTCACACGGTGGCTCGAACAGTAGCCCCGGCCTAGCTGTCTCCCAAGCCTCTCTAGGCCTCGCCAAGAGTACAGTAAAACACTAGACTCCAACCAGACTGCGGTGGCAGATGCGGGCTGCGGCCCTAGCGCCTGTTATTTAAAGAGTTCGGCCACTTTCTTAATATAGCTGCCCAATGGGAAGCGAGCCGACTGAGCTCATCGCTGCGGAGCTTGGCGCTGATTGGCCGTTCGCTGCAGCCCAGGGGCGGGGCCGGACGAACTTGATTGATGGCCCAGGCCGCGGGGCTGGGAGAGGCGGCGACTCGGGAGCCTGCGCCAGGGCTGGTGCTGCCGGGCTTTGGCAACGCCAGAGTTCCCTTCTCCGCCGGAGATTTTACGCTCCTTGCGGGAGCCCCGGAGCTTGCCGCCGGGAGCCCGCGGGGCCCAGAGAGGTAGCACTGTGTGGGGCGTGGGCGACTCCTTCCCACTCGAAATTGCCCGACTTCCTCGCAAACTCCCAGAGGGTGGTCGGACCTGTGGGGGAGAGGTCGGATCTTTTAACGTGGCTTTGTTTTTAAATACACACACACACACACACACACACACACACACACACACACACACACACGTTTGTTTCCAAGCTAGGTTTTTTCCTTTTAGAAGCGCTCCCCGCCCCCGGGTCTAGTCCGCTACCCCATCCCCCTCACCCGATACTAGCCCTGGGGCAGCCCTAGGTTTGGACCCAGTGATTCGAGAGGCTACTGTGAGCTGGGTGGACCTGGGCCAGTCTCTTGGCTCTTCCGAGCCCTACCGCCTGCTCCCTTGCTGGCCCCCAGGCTGAGTCTCTAGGTGAAAATTGGAGGAAGGAAGAACAGTGAAAAGGGAGGGATGAAGCTGGTTGCAGAACTTCTTGTCCACTCGGAGGAAGTTACCAGTTACCGCTTAGAAAAAGACAGCCTCGGCCCTGGTTTGCATGATTAATTCGGACTCTGGTCATCTGAAGTATACAGTGTAATACAATTTAACCACCCCTTACCCCATTTATTATAAAGAAGTTGAGACCAATGGAGGGGATGTGGAGGAAGAAATTTGAGGGTGGGGACACAGCAAGTTAGTGTCATGTGGGGTGCTGGGTCCCTAGTGTCCTGCTACACACCAAGACTTAATCCATCCCATGGATCCTGCAGGAAAGACCAAGTCAAGGGATTTCAAAGGACAGAAGAGGTGGGAAGGATGGAAGGGAGACAGGGAGGCCTCAGGAAGGATTTACAGCATGAACAAAACCAGAGAGGTTGGAAAGAGTAGAACAAACTCTAGGAGCAAGAAATAGCTTAATGTGGCTGCACTTGATGGAGAAAGTTGAAATTTGGGTAGGTTCCCATCACGGAGGGTTAAGAGTACCAATAGAGCAAGCAGACTGGGCTATATCCTGTGGAGGCAGGAAGATGCATATTGATATTTCAGCAAAGGAGAGACACCCCTCCCCCCCCACACACACACATCATGATGATGTTATTGCTTCATATTTCTGCCTCACCTTTCCAAGACTGGAAGCTCTTGGAGAACTGGGATTCTGTCTTATCTCGGCAGCTTGAAGACCTAGCACAATGCACAACACTAAGCAAGAATCAGTAAATGACTGTGGAGAATTCACCTAAATGCTCAAGAATTCAGTTGGAACCTTCTGGGAGTCTCCTACCTCAAACTACAGATTCAGCCTTATCTGTCCAACCAAACCCATGCAACCAGATATAACCGAGTCCTGATGTTTTCATTTATGATTCATAAGTAGAGAACTAGGTCTCTATATGGATACCACAGATACAATCCAGTCAAATAAGACAGTAGTGCCATTAACCCCTAGAGCCCATCCTATAGAGAACATCTCATTCGAAGGACCAAAAATGCTTCCTTCACACTGTATTAGCACCACACAATGCCCAGATTTTTTGTTTTGTCTTGCTTTGTTTTTCAGCTTTAAAGAACTGAACTGTCAACAAGTAAATAATTTTTCCACAATAGGATCACATGGGAGACAGTTTTTATGATTATTGGTTTAGGGCTCCAATCTGGAATTTTTTTTCTTTTTTCTTTTTTCTTTTTCTAGTTAGCATGCTAGAAAACTCTTATCTGAATTTTTCTTCTTTTAGTCAAAACCTTTTATAGATGTATAGTTAAAACTGCTTTCCTTGGTCT
Organism: Eidolon dupreanum; assembly: GCA_028627145.1. NCBI lineage: Eukaryota > Metazoa > Chordata > Mammalia > Chiroptera > Pteropodidae > Eidolon > Eidolon dupreanum. The sequence continues at coordinate 97,423,957 of CM053515.1, forward strand.
TAATATAGCTTGGGAACCTTAGCTCTGTTCTTAAGCTTCAAATAATTTTTAAAAATCAAACAAAAGTTTATTACCATAACTTTTTTAAAAAACTGAAATACAAAGAGTCAGGAAAAGGGATTTAATTCACTCATTTCCTGATTCTCAGACATGTTATATGAGGTGTTCCAAGCTTGATCTCAATATCGAAATAACTTCTAAAAATATTCAGTTGGTAAATATGCCAAAGCAAACAAATAGAAACATTCATGTTCTGCAGCAACTTCTTTTCGTGGTATTCATTGTTTTCTTTTTTTGTCCAGGATACTTTTGTCTAATACAAGCTCTGTGGAGACTGGCTACTTCAAAGACTGTTGGACTCACAGAATAAATTTTTCCAAACTAGGTGATGTGCCAAACACTGTCCTCCCTGCCACCACTCCCCCTTCACAGTACACTCCTACTGAAAGGCAAGGATAGTGTTGTCTCTGAGAACAAATCGTTTTAATAATTAACTTTATTGACATATAAATTCATTATATGACAGATACCCATACCAGTCAGAGAGAGAAATTATCCTTCAGAAAAAAAAGGAAGCCATTAATCTATCTCTAATCTTCAGCTTAATTTATTTGGTCTTTATTTTGTCCAGTGTTTCCTGCAGATCTGTAAATCACCCCCCAACTCTTCCCAGAGACCAGAGACTGGAATGTCCATTAGATTTTAGCACCACCTTGTGGCAATCCTTACAAGTTGGTTTGCTTGCTTTTTCTTAAAAAAAAGAAAAAGAGAAGAAAAAGTACATATGTATTATTATAAAAAGCTTATCTAGACAAAAAGCATGCATTTTATGACATTTTATTTTGAGATCATTCATGGAATATAAAACCCTAAAGAATGTTTTACAAAATTCTTTAAAAATTCTTCACATATATATTTATACACACATATAACTCTTTCAAATAAACTTTTAAAAAAAATAATTTCCTTCCTAGTTAAACAGTAACTTAAAAATGAGATTAGAAGAAAGAGATAAAAACTATGGAATCTCTTTAGTTTAGAAAACAATGGACTTCGTTTTTCTGTAATTACAATACAAAGAAATATAAAACAACTTTAACCACAAAAACCATCAGCTTATTTCCCACAGTTAAGAAAGCCATTATTAAATAAATAAATTAATTAAAAAAAAATTTTAAAGAAAGCCATTATTGGATATTCTGGTATAATTAGAAGTAATAATGATTCATTTGCTAATAAGCGCTTACTGAGAGCCATTCCCGACAGTCATTTGATTTTTTTTCTAATTTAAGGAGTAGCTTAATGTCTCTAAGAAAATTGTCAACATTTCAACTCAGTGAAATGAGTTTTAAAACAGGACAGGCTCTTCTAGAACTAGAAGAAACTGAGGTGAAAAAACTGAGGTGATCCCATCCGGTTTGTTTTGGGGCCCATTCTGCCACGAGTTACAAAATTGAGCAGTCAAGTTGCTTTTCTGGGTCTCCAGCTATGAGCAACAGCAGGTAAAACATCCTTCTCCTGCCCTGAGGTTGTGACTCAGTATGACCCAGGCCTCCCTCAAACGGAGAAGGCTGGGCTCACAGGAAAACCACCACAGCTAGACTGTTAAATTTCAGAATGTGGGCATTGAACTCTGATCAGACCCCCTGTCTGTCCAGCCCAGGGCCAGACCAAGGGGAGCAGACAGTAGGCAATTGGGGCAGCTCCTGCTAGCTCTGAAACTGCACTGTTTATCCAGTAACCACTAGCCACATGTGGCTGTTGAGCACTTAAAATACTGCTGGTGTCACTAAAGAACTAAGTTTTTAATGTTATCTAATTTTCATTAAATTTAAACTTAAAACTGATATGGGGGATGGAAAGATGTTAGTCAAAGAATATAAACTTTCAGTTATAAGATGAATAAGTTCTAAGGATCTAATATGCAGTATGGTGACTGTAGTTAATAACATTGTTTGTATACTTGAAAGTTGCTAAGGAAGTAGATCTTAAATGTTCTCACCACAAAAAAAGAAATGGTAATTATGTGACGTAATGGAAGTGTTTGTTAATGCAATGGTGGTAATCTTTTGTAATATGGAAGTGTATCAAATCAATACATTGTACACCTTAAACTTATACAGTGTCATATATCAATGATATTTCAATAAAGCAAAAAATTAAATGAATACTGATATGAACCACCAAAAAATAAATAAAAAATAAATACTGATATCGGGAGTTATTGGGAAACTTTTATGTATGTTTAAAACAACTTGGGTATGTGAATCTCCTTTATCCTACTGAAAAGTTTATTAAATCTAAATAGAGATTGAGTATTTTCAATGAAAATGTAATGTCCAAACTGAGATGAACTGTAACCATAAAATAAACACTTGAATCTGAAGACTTAGATGGAAAAACATGTAAAATAGTTCATTAATAATTTTTATATTAATTACATGTTGACCTGATAATATTTGGGGTATAGTAGATATATATTTAAATATATGAGATTTAATAAGTTGGATATATCTGGAGTAATTTTATATTGTTATGTTTTTTAATGTGACAACTAGAACATTTTAAATTGCACATGTCATTCACATTATATTTCTATTGGACCACACTGCTCTAAAATGTACACGTTCATGTGGCTCCCTGGCTGCTCCTTCACTCATCATCCTCTCGGGAGTCAACTTTGTATGAGCCCCCCCAGAAGCCCTAATCTTCCTGCAGGTATGATATCCTTTTATTTGTCCTAAACTTACTGCTGGGTTTCAGAGGCATTCAGACGCTCAGATGAACGCTGTGGTTTGGGGCCATCTGGAGCCTTCTCGTCCCCCTTTGCATCACTGCTTTCCAGAACAGGCACCTCCGGTGTTTTTTATGTATCCCCCCAAAGCAGCAGCCCCGTCTCTATCCTGTCCACCTCTCATCCCAACACTAAGTGGTGCTTTCTTGAACAATAGAGGCTCTTAAGGCCTTGTTGCATGGAGACTTATTTTGTCTCCAAAAAAGAGAATCAAAATCTAGTCCTTGTTCAATTTTGGTAGAAAAGCAGGGTTGTAGATTGTTTTCTGGAACTCTCATAGCAACCTCAATCTTCACAATTCAATTCAGTAACCAAGGATTGACAGGAGGGAGCGGAGAAGTTTAGGTGAAAGCACAAAAGATAAGGCTTAGGACCAACATGTAAGGAGACACACACACACACACACACACACACACACACACACACACCACGGTGGGATGTGATATCACCAATACGTAAATGAAGGATAGTGCCAGCTTCACACAGGAGGTCACATTTGAGCAAGGCCTTAAATAAAAGTTGAATTTTTCCAGGAGAAAAAGATGCCCATTTGCATTATCTGAAACATTTACTGCGTGGATTTTATGTGGAGAAAAGTTCCACCCAGAGACATCTGATGAGGAAGGAGAAGTAGCAGTAGGCAGAAGTACAAAAATGTGCCTCCCCCCTTCTACCATGAGGTTTGGCTGATCGCAGCATCTGGGTGAGGTTTATCTCCCGCCCGTGAATGGGAGACCAGAAAGGAAAGAGGAAGGTCACAAGAACTTGTCATTGCATAAGTGCTGTCATTACAAAATCCACCCCCAGCAAATGCTTGCAGGTTCTGTGGTGAATGCTGAAATTGCACATGCGTTTGCTAATTTAGCGAAAGTTACATACATTTGTTATTTTAGCCAAAACTACCAGAACGTGGTGTGTACACGCAGTAAGCAGAAGAGAGAGAGCCCCGTGCTAGGAGGCTGGAGACCTGCTTTTTAGGCCTTCCAATTCCTAGCTGAACAGCCTTAGTCAAATTATCCTTCTTAGGTCCCAGTTTTGTAAAATGAGAGGGAGACCTGGGGCTGAGAACTGAAATGTCCACAGGGGTCCCAAGGGTAGCGTAATTGTGTAAGATATTAGGCAGCATGGAAACTATGGGGAACCAGAGAACATGCCGTAACTAGACTAGAGAAGTTCAGAATTTAAAAACAAACAACTGTGCTTCCAACAAAGGCACAGGCAGAGCAGGCTAGATTTGGCTAACAGAACCTGTCTGTGGCCCCTGACTAGATGAAGTTCATGTTTAACAGACCAAAGGGGCTTCCCTGCAGAAGATAATATTGTTAATGTTTTCCTTAAATGGGGAAAAAAAAACTTTTATAAAGCAAAAAAAATCTTTTTTATTTAACTTTATCATTCAAGACCTACTTTTATTTGAGTTGTTTACACTGAGGTCCAAAGGATGAAATATTCCAAAGTATAGTCTTAAGTAATAATTAGTTATTTTCACAGCTGAGAGGGAGTTTGCATTCAGTGGGGTAGAGATGTCACCCCCATATGGCAGTCCAGAAGGCAGTAACACCAAGTTTTCTCTCTTCTTCTTCTTTTTTTTTTTTTTTAGTCTTGAAGATAAAACAAATGATCTAATTGAAGTATGTTATTCAGGGATAATTCACTTCTTGTGTTCTCTTATGATGTCAGAATTTTGCAATAGGGGAGGAGTTGAATTCACAATGTATTTCCACACTCCAAGGTGTTACCAACCAAAGATGTGTCTGGGGCTATTTATAGCACGAGATGGAGCCTATATTAGGAGGCACTGCTCAGAACCAGGGGACGCTGTGATGGATACACTTCACCCCACCCTCTGGGGCCTCTGCTTTGGCTCCAGCCACACTGGTCAGTGGAACATGGCTCAGCTAAAGAAACTGTTCTACTTGAGGATCCTCCATCAGAAAGGAAAGCTTGGGAAATCTCTTTTCATAACTCCGATGGGACTGCTTCCTCTGTGGAACGTGGAGATGCGTGACTTCTGCTCAGCTCCGTCACAGCGTATGTTTAAAAAAGACATTGATACATTTATACCTTGGCAATCTCAGTAATATGCCTAGGAAGTTCACTCATTCATTCATTCATCCACTCATTCCACTAAAGTGTTAGGTGCCTCCGGTACTCCAGGACCTCGGTAGAGGATCTAGCTGCCATGCTCTAAGGAACTCAGGGGCTTAGTATATATACTTAGCATTGCACAGTTATTGAACTGCCTACATCCAAATGAGGTAGAGACAGGGCTTGAACTTGGCAGATAAGGAGGGGATAACAATTGCTGCTCTCATTCAACTATTCATTATGCAAACATGTTCTGTGCCAGCAATAGATTACAGGGAGGAAATAGAAGGAGTCCCTGCCCTCAGAGGAGCTCTGGTCCATACATAAAAATAGCAATACAGTCCCAGTCATAACAATTAAACTGACTCTTTCAATTTGGTGTGGTCAGTGCTGCACAGGGGAAGGGCCTAAGGAGGTCAGAGAAGGGATGAGCTAAATGGTATATTGCTACTTTGGTGGCCCTCATCAAACAACACGCTTCCCACTCCTGTATTCAACTCCTGTGTGGTCGCCTCCCACGATGAGTCTGAGTTTGGCCACGTGACTAGCTTAAGCCAAGGAACATTAGTAAGAGCATACAAGCTGCAGCTTGAGAAGTACTTGCTTTTTCCCGGAACCTGCCTGCCATTCTTTAAGAAAACACAATCAGCCCTGTGAAGGGGCAAGAGAGATGCTGCATGTGGGACCTCCCAGCGGGCCTGGCAAAGCACAGGCGGTGCAGGAAGTCCAGCCAAAGTCATTCATTCCTCCGCAATAATCGTTTCTTGAGCCCACACTGGGAAAACAGCACTCCCTGGAGACAGCTTCTTTTTTTCCCCTCTGAAACTCCCTGACTTAAAGCTCTATTGTCATTAAATAAAAGTAAGCATGCCATGGACCTCTTTATGTTGTGTTACTTTACCCGCAAGCAGCAGGAGATCTGCCAGCAAGGCAATGTTGAAGAGGTTGAACTTTAGAAAAGATATGCCTGGCCAGTAAGAAGAGGGGAGGGGACTGTTCATATTTTTTAATCACATAATGATTCAAGCACAAGTAAAATATAGAGAATAATATCTGTCACCCAGCTTTGCTAATTTTTGAACTTCCTGCATTTGTTTCAGATCATTTTGGTACAGATGAATTCCTGCGTACCTCTCCCCAGTCCTCCTCAGCCTCCCTCCATCAAACACGTTGTTTATCATCCCCATGCACATATTTATTCATTTACTGCATATGAATGTGTCTTAAAGGACATATGGTGGTGTTTCGCATGCTTTAAATTTGTACACAGAGAGTATCGTACTTTAATAACTTCTGCAGCTTGCTGTTTTTATTCAGTGATGTTTTTTGACATTTAGCTGTGTGAATGCATGTAGTTGTCGTTCACTCATTTTACCTGTATCATATTCTGTTTTGTAAATTTTGATCCATTCTCCTATTTTTGGGCATTTGGGTTATTTCCATGTTTTTTCCAATATAAACAGTGTGGCAATGATTAACGCTGCAGTCAATTAGGCTGGTGTGTACACGCGGGAGACTTTCTGGGTTACCTATGTCGTAAGAGAAAGACTTTTATATAACAAAATTCCTGGGTTGCATCTCAAGTTTAGAAACTGCAGCCAAGGGCATATGAGATGTGTCTCTGTCTTCCACCTTGAGAGCCCCATGTCCTAGCTAAGCAAATGTGGCTACCTTTCCAAGAATGTGGTGCCTGACAAGGCCTTTACATCCAGGCCCAGCTGAAGTCACACGGATAGACCCTGCTGTGAATCATTTTCTCTTGCCTGTTTTCTTGTTTGGATTTACAGTTGGAAATAGTGAAATTCTAGAGTGTTCTGATGATTCATACTGAGTGTGACAATGAGAGAGTCAGAAGGGGAGGCATGACTGCTTAAGAAGCGGAAATGAGATTATCATGTGGAAATCAAGACCGATGTTCTACTGAGCCATTCTTAGGTCATAAACCACCCAGCAAATGTTTACTATTCTCTCAATTCTGTGGGTTCCTCTGTTGGTCACTCCTGGGCTCCCTCGCCTGGTTAGTGCCAGCTAGAGGAGTGGCCGGACTGAAAGGTCCAAGAGGGTCCCACCCACATGTCTGGGGGTTGGTGCGCGCTTTTGGCTGGGTCGTCCTCACTCCCCTGCACTTGGTCTCTCACCCTCCAATAGGCTCACCCAGCTTCCTTACATAGTGGTCTTGAGGTAGCATTCCAAGGGAATAGAAGCAGAGGCTCCAAGGACTCTTGTGGACAAGGCCTGGAGCTCATATACCATCACTTCTGTCCAATTCTATCAGCCAAAGCAAATCACAAAGCCAGTCCAGATTTAAGGGGAAGACAAGTTGACACTCCCTCTTGTTAGAAGGGCAGCAAAGTCATGGGACATTGCAAAGAAACATGGGATGAATTGCTTCAGCCATCTTTGAAAACAATCTCCCAAGATTCAACAATTCGGGCAGAGATGGAAATTCAACACTCACCATTGAGATTTTAACCAGAGTCTTCTTTGCATTTTCCAAAACAGGTCATATTATTCTCATCAGCCTGGCTTTCCTGGCAAGAAAGAGGTTCACAGAGGGGTAGAGTTTTTACATTATTGATGATTGCTGGTTCTTCTCTTCACCTGAAAGTCCAATAAGAAAATTACCTTCAACCTTAGCTCTTTAAATGACTATCTTTTTAAGCACCTTGTATAAATAGTGCATTGTGCTAGCTGCTGAAGATACAGCAGTGAAGCAAACAGGTATGGTCTCTCCTATCTCGGAGCTTTCATTCTATGGAAGGGATAGAGGCATGAAACAATTATTTATACAGTTAAAGATTTAATTACAGTGGTATTAAGTGCCACAGGAGAAGTAAGGCATGCAGAGAGAACATACAAGCAAGGGCCCTGACCCGGTGTCAGGGTCATCGGAAACTTTTTTGAGGAAGACATGTGAGCTAATTTTTAAGGAATAAATAGGCATTACAGAGGCTAATGCAGTGGGGGAGGGTGGTAGAGGAACATTTCATGCAGAAGAAACAGCAGGTACTTGGGGAAGAAGCCCGCATGTTTGAGGAACTGAGAAATCAACAGAGGAAAGGGGAGGGTTGACCAGATGAGACCGGAGAGCAGGCAAGAGGCAGGTCATGCAGAATCTCGGAGACCATATAGGTACGGAAAGGATTTGGGTCCCAGATGGTGTTCTCGTAAGATGAGGAAGAGATGCCAGGAGAGAACATGCGCAGGGGGAGGACACAGAGAGAAGGTGGCTATCTTTAAGCCAAGGAGAAAGTTCTCACCAAAAACCAAACTTGCCAACCCTTTGATCTTGGACCCACAGCTCCTAGGATTGTGAAAAAATAAGTTTCTGCTGTTTAAGCCACCCAGTCTGTGCCATTTTGTTATGAATGCCCTGACAATCTAATACAGTATGTGAAATACCGAGATTTATACTCTTAAAAGAGCATCCTGGTTGGCATATAGGAGATGCACCCAATGAACAAAAATTGTTGCTTGGAGCTAAGTTAGGAGCCTATCACAGACACCTGTATCCACTGACACCTGTGTAGGAGGTGAGGCCGGCCTGCGTCAGGCTGGTGCAGTGGAGATGGAGAGAATGGAGGCATGACAGAGATGTGGGAGGACAGGGCCACTTACAGTGACAGGGATGGAGGCCTGACTGGAAGATGTGGTTGAGGACTACAAGGAAACTGAGACAGCAGGTGTCAATTCTTTTAAGAAGTCTGGCTATAAAGAGAAGAGAGATGGGCCATAGATATAGAGGACAGTGGAGTTATGTTTTTGTTTTGTTTTGTTTTTCTTTCTTTTTTCCGAGAGAGTTGAAATTTTGTGTTCCTATAAGATGAAAGAGACGTAAGCATTTTTAAATGCTGATGGAATAGATCTCGTGTAAAGGTAAGTGCTGGAGATGCACTAGAGAGAAGAGAAATAAAGGTGTCAGGTCCTACTGGAGGAGGCAGGAGGCAGGTCTAAACCACAGGTGCTTTATGAGAGAATGAATGGAATGAATAGATGAAATTAATGTATACATGTGAAAACGAATGAATGAAAAGCAACTTCCATTATGCTCTAAGCTATGTAGTTGTTTAGAGGCCGTAGAGAAGCCGCCGTCCATTTTCAGCTTACGCCCACGTAACCAAGGAAAGCTGTTTGTGAAGCCAGGTTGGACTCTTTCCTTTGCCTTCAGCTGGATGGGTTCAGGTCCCCCACAGCCATGGGCATGAGGGAGAGGCACTGAGACTGCTGTGGTGGGTGCCATGGGGTTTCTGGGCTCCCTGCTTGCTACGCCCTTGTGTGCCACTCACGCTCAGAGATGAACCACTGCCATCCCACTGCAGATTGTTGCTGGGCCCGCTCAACCTTGTGATTTGGTTGGTCTTACAGGACTCGACGGGTGGTTCCAGCTGCGTGGTCACTCGGTGTCCTGTGCTCAGAGGTTCTGTCTGTTCTAGGGCCCAGAAACATTTCAGAAGTTGTTTTTCAGAGGACATTTAGCTCTCCACTCCACAGGGCATGGCCTCGCTCCCGAACTCCCAAGGGTCTGCATTGTGATTCTCCCACTGGGACTGGCCGCAACTCTACACGGCGTCTTTTCCCACTGCTGATACTTCCACCACCGTAGGGTCTACCAGATCATATGGCCCAAGTGGTAGAGGCGCTTATAGCCGCAGCCAGGGCCTGCCGCAGGGCCCTTTTATGTTCAGTGCATGACCTGGCTCAGCCTAGCCAGCCTTTCCCGCCCCTCTCGTGGCCACCAGAAGGGAGTGAACGTGCACTTTTAACAATCCCCCTGACGTGCTCACGTCCTCAGAAGCTTGCTAAACACTTTCTTATGCCATCCTTACATAAGCAAGACTTAACCTCCTTATCTTACAGATGAAGAAACTGAAGCACAAAGCAATGAAGAGACTGACTCAAAAATGTTCCGCAGTGCGAGACAGAACCAACAAAAGAATACCAGGTACCTCAGACTAGGCAATTAAATCTTTTAGAAACAGGGTAACTGGAGTAGAGAGGAGGGGAGCACGGTAGTGGGTACCTGTGGAGGATAATTTTATGTGTCAACTCAACCAGGCTAACAGATACCCAGACAGCTGGTAAGTATTATAACTGCACGTGTCTGTGAGGGTGTTTCCGGAAGAGATTCATTAGCACTTGACTCAGCAGACTGAGTGAGGAGCACCCTCACTAACGTGGCGTCATCCAATCTGTTGAGGGTCAAAATGGAACAGAAAGGTAGGGGAAGGGTGAATCTGCTCTCTCCTTGAGCTGAGACGCCCGTCTGGCCTTGCCCTTGGCATTGATGCTCCCGATTCACTGGCCTGCACTGCCGGTCCCAACAGCCATGCGGGCCGCTCCTCCTCCCTGGGCCCGAGGGTTTTTTAGAGTTCACAGATAAAACACAGCACATACGTACACTACAAAGTATTTGTGGTTTAGCTGAAATTCACATGTCACCAGGCATTCTCTTTTTTTATTTTATGTTTTGTTAAGTTTGGCAACCCTAGTTTCTTTCTTTGTGAAATGGGGTGCCAACAAAGTCATGGGTGTGTGTGAGGGCATCGGGCGGGCTGCAGAAACGGGGCCGGCACAGCTGTTCTGCTCTGAGACTGCTTCCAGCCCAGGCCGGTGGGGCAAACCTGGGCTGAAATCCTTAACCCTGGACAGGCAGGAGGACATGAGTCAGCCTGAGGGGACGGTGGGAGATGTCAGGGCTCACAGCAAGCACAGAGGGAAGCCTCTCTCAGACCAGCCCCGGCACCAGCAGTAAACAGGAAGCTCCCTCCAGCTGCAGGCTCATTGCTCTTCTCGCCAGGGTTAAGAAGATCCTGAACTAGGCCTCAGAATAGTGGCTAGTGCTGGCCTTTGGCAACCCTAAGCTGAATCACCAAGTCTCCAGGCCAGAAGAGGCCCCTACACCGAGGCCCCTCCCCATGCCGAGACCCAGACCGGGGAGAGAACCCCAAATCTGGTTGACGAGAGGAGGAGCTTCCCAACGGGCCATAAAGGCGCCCAGAACTAGGTGGGTGGACTTTCCAGCCCTGGGTCCTGAGATAGTAAGGGACAAGCATTGATCACGTAGGTATGAGGCTGACACCTCCCCCTCCACCCCACTTCCATTGGGCCCCATGGGAGCACAAGGTGGAGAAATAGACAGAACCCGGGCCCAAGGGGGAGCCGCTGGCTGCTTTGCCAATTCTGCCACTCATCTGCTTCCTGGCAAGTCACTTAGCTGCTCCAAACCTCGGTTTCCCTTCTAAAAAATGGGGATACGATACTGACCCTGCCTGCCTCCTCAGGCTAGTATAAGAATCAATTTCCTGTGAAAGGGTTTTGTAAACTATCAGTTAGTTGCTCTTTAGTCACAGTGTGAGAAACCAGACATAAACCCGATGTGGCCGAAGAGGAATTTACTGACTCGGGATTGAGACCCAGGACGGGGAAAGGGGGCGCTTCCCTTCTCTCTCATCCCTGCAGCTCTCTGCGAACCAGCTTTTCTCTATCAGTAGGGCCTCTCCAGTAAGCCTGAGCATCCTCCAGCTTCACCTGCTAACAGGAGCTTCTCTCATCTACTAGTACCAACTTGAAAGATCCCACCTGAGTCGCATGTTCATCCATGGATTTGGGGCACTAGGTTTAGCAGCCTCTTCTAGAACAACATATTTGGAGAACTACACATTTGGTTCCCCAAAAGAGAAGAAGTATTATTCCTAGAGGTGAGTAATGTGATGGAAAGACATCTACTATGGAGGTAATGTTTCATCAGTCGTATTATTATTATCACTGCCATTAGCATAAGTTAGCCACATTTTCCTAATTCCCATTATCCTTAGACAAAATAGTGGCTGAGGGCCCAGGCCCTGGATTCAAATTCTGGTTCTACCACTTTCTACCTGTGTGGCATTAGGCAAGTTGTTTAACCTCTCTGTTCTTCTGCTTATACGCTTGTGAAGATCAAATGAATTGATAAATGTGAAGTGTGAAGAATAGCACCTAGTACCTGCCAGGTGTTCAATGCCCATCATTATTATCAAAGGAAAAAGTGGCAGTGCCTAGGAACCCCAGTGTGAGAGAGAAAACCATCGCTCCTCACTTACTTCCAACTTTTTTCTAGAAAGAGTTTACAACTTCAGGAACTATGATTCGGCAAAGACTTATTGAGCCGTGTGGTAAGTCCTGAGAATCTTACAAGTTGCTATAGACAAAGTCTCTCTCCTCCAGGAGCTCAAAGCCAAGGAAGAAAGGCAGATGTATAAAGAGAGGACTTTCCTACAAGTTGGCTCGTGTTGGTTAGAAGTGGATGCAGGGTCCTGTGGGAAAGCTCAGCGAGCACTGGGACCAGAGGAAGCTTCCAGAGGAAACCATACCTGAGCTAAGACTTGGAGGGTGGGCAAGAGTTTGCCAAGCAAAGAGACGTCACTGTGCTGGCTAGTCCTCAAGCCGTTGTGTCTCAGCTCCAGGTCTACACTTTGCTTTGTGCCCCTAGGGCTGAAGCTCTGCAAATTTCATGTCCCCTGTCAGCTGGTTCCTGGGGGTTCTGCCAATAGGGTCCACCAGAAGCAGACTGGCAGGCAGGAGGAGAGAAGGGACTTGCTCCTTCTTGTTTGCTCACTATCTTGCCAGCCTCTCCCCAGCCATGAAGCATCAGGTGAAGCTCCCAGCTCTCTTCAGCCTCAGCAGAGGGCAGTTGACAAAGAACAGGAGTTGAGAGGCTTTGCGAGGAGCAACCAAGTCAACCAGTGGGCCGGTAACATTGGAGGGATTCCCAGGGACAGCAGGCAAGGTCAGGTGTTTAGACGGCCCTCATGTCCATTACTTAGTACCAGAAAGCAGCAGCTAGGGACAGGAGGCAGCCCCAGGGCAATTCTCCGGGCCCTGGGAGGTGGGGCCCAGCAGGCGGGGCCAGGGCCCAGGGGCAGCCATGATGCAAGACAGAGAAACAAAGCACCCAAACATCTCCTCTGCCTTCCAAACACTGGCAGCTTGTTCACACATCACCCAGACCAGACCCAGAGCCAGAACTCTGAGTGTCGCAGGTTAGGGGAGGGGGCAGCTCTAAGGATAGGAGGTGGCACCTGCAGCCCCAGACAGCAAGGCAGCTGGCTAACCTCTGAGTGCCTTGGGCCTGGCGTGGACCAAGCCTCCACCCCCATGTCAAGGGGAAAACTCTTTAAGAGCCCCTCTGTATCCCTTAGCATGGGGCGTGGCCATTGTGACCTTATGCAGGAAGAGAGCACACATGTGTATGTGGCGGAGGTGGCGGTAGTTTTAAAACGGGCCTGGTAGATTGACACGGGGTCACTCACTCCCTTAAACAGCTTATTTCCAGCTTTGAAAACTTCTGTCTTCAGCACGCTTTTTCACGTCCATGGCTTCAGTCTTCACTTTTACACCTGTATGTGAATCTCTAGTCTTGGTGTGGTTTTTGAGCTGCAGATATGCAAACTCACCTGACTATCTCCACAGGAAAATCCTGCAGCCTTTCCAACTGAGCAAGATAAAAGGCTTCCCTTTCCTGCAAACCTGCCTCTCCCCCGCTTGCCTATTTCCATGAACCATAACATGTTCTCCAAGTCACCCAGACTCACACTCTGAGTCATGGCTGACATCTCCTTCTCTTGGACCATGTCCAGAAGGACCAGCCCAGTCCTCCCTTGCTGTGGGTCACAGATCCATCTACGCCCCTCAGACCTGCTGCTACCACCCCACGTTCTCATCCTCGGTTCCTTCAGTACAAGGAGCCACATTCGCCGGCCAGAGCACGGCTCTCCTCTCCAGAGCTGCAGTGGAACTCAAGCCCCGAACGCCTCACTCTGGGCCCCCCAAGATCGGAGCCAAATGATGCTCACTTGACCCCACCCCCACCCCCGCATCCTCCCTGGGACACCCAGTCAGGCCCCACCACACTCCCAGAGCAGGCCAGCCAGGGGGACGGCCCCAGTGTTAGGGAGTGAAGCTAGTGACGCCAACTTTAGAGCAGGCTGGTTGTCTGTGGAGACGAGATGGCATCTCTCCCTGTGTGAGGCTCACACACAAGAGGCCACTCTCTGGGCCGTGATGACTAGCGGTGGTGAGCGGCGCCAGGATCAATGAATCACAGGCAGAGATGGGCTCCTGGAGCTGGGTGACCGCACAAAGACAGTAACTCAGGAATGTCCAGCCTCGCCTGCCCCTCACACAACCCCCAGGGCCGGTGGGACAGCCTGGGACTCGCCTGTGCCAGTGAGAAGTGAGGGTGAATGAGGGTGAGACCGGGTGCTCTGCTCTGCCAAGTGACTATCTTTCCATCCTGTTTTTATCTCACCATCTAAATGTTTCTCTGCCTTTCCTTTTTTTTTTTTTTAATTTTTCAATCACAGTTGACATTCAGTATTATTTAATATTGGTTTCTGGTATACAGCATAGCGGTGAGACATTTCTATAATTTACAAAGTGGTCCACCCCAATTAGTCTAGTACCCACCTGGCACTATACAAAGTTATTACTTTATTGACTGAATTTCCTATGCTGTACTCTACACCCCCATGACTATTTTGTAACCATCAATTTGTACTTCTTAATCCTCTCACCTTTTTCACCCATCCCCCAACCTTCCTCTTATCTAGTAACCATCAGTTTGTGCTCTGTATCTATGAATCTGTTTCTGTTTTGTTTGTTCATTTATTTTGTTCTTTAGAGTCCACAAGTGTGATTATATAGTCATTTGTCTCTCTCTGTCTGACTTATTTTACTTGGCATAATACCCTCTAGATCCATCCATGTTGTCGCCAAAGGTAAGATTTCATTTTTTTATGGCAGAGTACTATTCTATCGTATATATGTACCACATTTTCTTCATCCAGTCATCTGTTGATGGGCTCTTTGGTTGCTTCCATATCTTGGCTATTGTGAATAGCACTGCAATGAACAGAGGGATGCATATATCTTTTTAAATTAGTGTTTTGGATTTCTTTGGATAAATACCCAGAAGTGGAATTGCTGGGTCATGATGTAGTTCTATATTTAATTTTTTGAGGAACTTCTGTACTGTTTTCCATAGTAGCTGCACCATTTGCGATCCCACCAACAGTGCACAAGACTTCCATTTTCTCCACATCCTGAACAAAACTTGCTGTTTGTTGGTTTATTGATGATACCATCCTGACAGGTGTGAGGTGATATCTTATTGTAGTTTTAATTTGCGTTTCTCTGATGATTAGTGACGTTGAACATTTTTTCATATGTCTCTTGGCCATTTGTACATCCTCTTTGGAGAAATGTCTACTCAGGTTCTCTGCTCATTTTTTACTTGGATTGTTTTTTTACTGTTGAATCATATAAGTTCTTTATAAATTGTGGATATCAACCCCTTATCGAATGTATCATTGGCGAATATATTCTCCTATTCAGTAAGTTTCTTTTCGTTTTGTTGATGGTATCCTATTCTGTGCAAAAACTTTTCAATTTGATGTAGTTCCATTTATTTATTTGTTTGTTCGTTTGTTTTATTTCCCTTGCCCAAGGATATATATTAAAAAATATATATTACTAAGAGGAATATCAGAGAGTTTACTGCTTATGTTTCCTTCTAGGAGTTTTATAGTTTCAGGTCTTACATTGGAGTCTTTAATCCATTTTGAGCTGTTTCTCTGCCCTTTCATCTTTGACCAGATCACCTGGTATTGATGATATACTGATTGATTATCTCTAGTGGGAAACTAGCTTTAAAGATTCTGTTTACTCTAACATTCAGTGTGGCTGTGAGAGTCACCTGTATGGAAGGAGAAGGTGCAGTGGGCAGGGCGGGGTGGGTGGAATGCTGTCCTGGATGGATAACCCCAAACTCCACAACTGCTGTGTCGTAGCACTTTACAAGCTTGTTAGAATTCCGCATAGTCAACCTATAATGAAGTTGGCCAGGCCATTTGTGTGAAGATAGAGGTATCTGCAGCAAAGAGGACAATGCATATCTGTTCAGCCCTTTAGTCAACATTTTTAGTGGTTGGAGCAACTTCCAGGAGCAGCTGGAGAGGCAGGGTGGCCATCTGCAAACACTTGGGCTGGTGCTGGAAGTGGACAAACAGGAAATAGACCAAGAATCCACTGAGCAGGGACAGGAGGATATACAGGAACTCTACATTGGGATGGTTGAAGATGGGTGCCAGCACCAGGCAGAGAGAAGCAAGGAGCATGATGGCAGGGATGATGGTGCAGACCTGCAGTGGGCACAGAGACCTGGATGATGAAGAGGTGCATGGGAGGTAGTATATGGCCCCTAGGCTATGTCCCTCCTCGCTTCTTTCCTGTTGCTCCCACCTGCCACCAGCTCCTCTCCTCCAGTCCCTGACATGATACCTTGCCTGGCTAGGGGAGCCACCTGCTGGGCTACAGGGAGCAGAGACTTTGGGACCAGCCTGATCTTCTTTGTGCTCTATGCATACAACTGGGTGAGTGCATCTTCCTGCATTTGTCTCCTATTGTTCTCTTATGGGGTTCTCCAGAGGAGAAATAAGTCCCCAGCAAGCAGAGTCAATGCTTTGTGACTCAGGTGTCCCTCAATACCCTCTGCCCAGGAAATACAGAAATTCTCTACCGGATATGACAGCAACCATCCCTTACATTCTTCCCCTGGGTCCTGAAGGAGGCTGTAGACCAACGACCTGCCTCATGCAACAGCCTAGGGTTGGAAAAGCCCAATGTTGACCCCAAAGTCTACCTTGTAAGGGTGGGGAAGATTCTTCTTCTTCATCCGCAAGTACAGGAGACAGCTCATGGTGATTCCGTAGGTGACCCAGGCAAGGAAGCTGAAAGGAAAAGTTCAGCCACTCACTACTAGGCCTTGGCACTGGCTGGCCTACTAGGCTCAAACCAGGGGCAGAGGTGCAAGCTCATCCAGGCCCCTTCAGCCACCTCCAGCTCCTCTGATCCACACAGACTAAGGAGAGAAAGCAACGCTAGGCACTGAGGGCACAGATGCACTGGAGGATCAACACTGTCTCATTCCTGCCTCCTCACCTTCAAGGACAAAGGAGCACAAGCCCAGTCACCCATGTGGCTCCTGATCAAGCCTCTGACTTCCCTGGCTGGAGAGAGGAGGACAACTTTCAAAGGGACAGAGGAGTGTCTGTGTTTCTCAAAAAAGAGAGTGGTAGAATCTCACAGAAGCTCGGGCAGCCCTCAGAGACAAGCACACTCATAGCTGATCCCTCTACCTTAGAATTAGTGACAGGTGGACAAAACCCTGGCTTCTGCTGCTCCAGTGTGTGGGTAGTCAAGTGGCTGATCCGGGTCTGATGAAAATTCCATCTAACCTCAGAGGCAAGGTCCAGACCAAGCCATATCTTGAGGTGGTCAAGATCAGAGATATTGGGTACTAATTGAGATGAAATGAATTTGTTGTATTCTCACTCTGGGCTGAGACATTCTCAGTCATGCTCCCCCATCTCAGGCTGAGGACCCCCTACAGTCACCATGGATTTAATATTATTCTCACCATAAAATGATTTATTCTTTCTCGTGGGGAAAAAAAGATGAGAAGGAAAACCACATCTGTTACTTAATGTTCTGAAGAAAGTCACATCGAGCACTGCATATCCTGTTCCCGGAGAATAATCACACTTATGACAACAAAAGAAGAGACATGTGATGCTTAAAAGATCACTCTGAGAACTCCCTCTGCATTCAGACATTCTGCTTGCCTGTTGGTTGAAGAATCTGCCCATTAAACCAGCCTCAAACGAGGTTATAGAATCACAACTGGATAGCACAACAGCCCATCATCTCTGCCCCAGGTAAGGTGATAAAGGGGGTCAGAACATCTCTCCATTTTGATGCAATCACTGATTGTGCCTACACAGCCTGACTGTGGTTCTGCCCTGAGTTCGACAGAGATACATTGGGTCACAGTCCAGAATGCAGACCAGACTACAAGAAAAAAATCACACCAGAGCCAAGGGCTACAGGAGTGTGAGTAAAGCCTGAATATTCTTTAACATTATCTTAGCAACAAAATAAAAGAATAAGAAAAAAAATGACGAAGACAACACAAGCCTTTAATTCATCTGTCTCTTGGCGAAACATCTGTCTCACTGAATTTTTTAAAACAGAGCACAAGAGAAGGGAGGCACATTAAATTTTGGAGCCATAACTGGGAGAGAACAGTTGAACTGTGTGTGCATGCACAGGAGCCCTGAGCCTGGGCTTCCGGAAGTGGGTAAGTGTGTGTGGATATTATATATAATGTCCACACACACAGGAGACTTCCAGAAGTGTGCATACATGTATTTATATACACCTGTACACGTGTGTATGTAGGGCCACAAGACACTCAGCCTGGGAAGACAGTCTCACTTGCCTCAAGAAGTTCATGATGGTGCTGGAGTTTCCTGGGATGACCAGGACCAAAGCCACTGTGGCGGTGAACAGCAGAGCTGGAGCTGGTGTGAGACGATGCACATGAACCAAGGACAGAAGTTGGGGCTGGGAGCAAAGCCAGGTGTCAGGCAGCCCCCAGGGGAGCCGCAGTGTGTCTTTCCCAGGAAGCTGCCAGCCCTCGTCCCCTACTAAACTCATTCTAGATACCAGTGTGCCCAACCTAACAGTCCCCAGGCCCCACGGCTTTCAGATGAAGGGCTGTGGCTCACCTGGGGTGACCAGGCTCAGGGCGCAGGTTGGGGTGCCTGTCCCTCAGGCCAGCAAAGCTCAAATAGCTTAGGATGCAGGGCTGGATTATGCAGAGCTGACACAGAGACCAGGCTAAGTCTTTGGGACTTTTTACTGCTCACCCCAAGGACAGAAAAAGAGACAGGGCAGGGGGAATGGGAGTGGGGAGAGGGCCAAAAGATGTGGATGGAGCACGGAGGGGGATAGCAGGCTGTTGTGGTAAGACTGTATTATTGGTCATCAAATACTCCCTCTCCCCACCTCTATGGGGGAAATATAGTTTCTCATTCGTTGATGTTGGGCTTGGCCAATGAAATGCAAGCAGGAGTGACACAGCAGTGGCTGTACCTCTGGTTGTGTAGTTTGGCTTGATCTCGTGAGCCCCTGCACCTGCCATGGCAAAACATGCCCCAGGAGTCACTGCTGCTGTGGCCTGGGTCCCTGAGATGAGAAAGGATTCACAGTCAGAATGAGAAGATCTGAACACAAGCCCAGCCTGAAGCAAGAACAATATCAAATGTTTGCTGTTGGAAGCACTGGGATTTAGGGGCTGTCTACTGTTTAGCATTATTATAGCAAAAACTAACAGTGTTACAGAGAGTGCCCCCAGGAAGAGGCCAAGAAGGTACACACTGGCTCTGCAACCGTCACTCCTCCCACTGACCCCACTACCGGTGTGCACAAACATCCCATCACCTACAACCTCCATAGGGTGACCCAGTGCAGTGATCTCTCAAAACCTAAAAGTAAAGGGGCTAGATTTCAAAAGGAGAGGCATGGAAGGCTTGAGCCCCATTCTTGGAAGAAGAGGGGGCGACATCTTAGAGGGGAAGTCCTACTTTGAGCTAAACGCTAAAGCTTCTGACAGGAGAAGGCGTAGCTTACAGTTCTTCCACCACCCTGCCTGCAGCCCCAACACCCCACCTGCAGCCCCAGCACCTCGCCTGCAGGCCCAGCCCCCGCCTGCAGCCCCAGCACCCCGCCT